>VZQC01009936.1:1761629-1906911 GCA_009823505.1 Rhizomys pruinosus
AAAAAAAAGGGGGGGTACAGATAGACATGAAACCTTCTCGTCAAAAACCTTGCAGTTCAAATCTTGAAACTAACTATGGGAAGGGATTTGTGTGTTCCAATAGGACAGGATGTCACCAGCTTGACGGCTGGGAGAGAGGAGATACAGCTTTGCATTGAGTAGGATGTGCCAGAAGGTGCCAACTGGGGGGTTGACCCATCTGAACATCGAAAGGAGGGGATGCCTCAGATTGCCATGGACATTGGGCCCCTCTGTGGCCCCTACATTTGACAGCTATTTGTGGTGAGTCCTGGTGAAGCTTGCCTTCTAGGTGCCACAGGGGTTTTGATGTGAGAGACTTTCTTGCCTCCCCCCCAGAACAAGAAGAAATATGACGATGATGAGGTCACTCTCCAACTGTAAATTGGAGACAACTATTATAGAGGTAATCTCTTATAAAACTGGTAAAACTGCCTTCTTTAATTGACTAATAGACATAAGAACTGTCAAAGAATCTTATAGTTAGTGAATTCTGTGAGTGCAGGAAATATACCATCTATGATAATTTTTACTCTAAAACTCTTCTAAGCGAAGAAATATCTTCAGTTTGGTTTTCATTGCTGAGGTTCCTTGCACATGCTCCCCAAGGACTCCACCACTGAGCTCCATCCCAGCCCCCACCACCTGCAATTGTCACCTGACCAACTTGAAGCTGTAGCCAGAAACATTCAAGGCAAAACACAAGTTCTGTGACCACATGTCCAAGATGCCCCATGCTAAAGGAGGCATCACACCTGAAGCCTGATGGAGACAGGAAGCAGAGGCCAGGTTTGCACTAAATGACCACAGACAAAGACAGAAATGACAAGGTCATGGCCATGCACTTAATTCCATATTTATTTTCATCATGAGGGGAGAAACAAGCCAGCCATTAGAAACATGCACAATTCTCTTCCTCAAAGGGATAACAGTCTTCTGCATGTCTTCACTGAGGATCTGGATGATCATCAGTAGTTGGGCAAGGCTGCTGGTGGCTGGCCTCCTGGGGTCACAGCAGGAAGAAGGTGTGGAAGTTCCTGTGCAGGGCTCATGTACCAGGGCTGCCACTGGGATGCCAGAGGATGCTGCAGCATGGAGGACACAGGAGCTGGGAAGTTCCCAGGAAATGGTAGAGACTGAGGATGCACCGGGAATAGAACAGCACCATGGTGGAGAGGACCTGAGAGAGAGAAGACACAGAGCATCACACACTGTGTCCCTGAGACCACGCCTATGAAAATGCCTGGTCCTTGTTCCCTTCCTTTCTGAAAAAATCTGATATGAATGTCAATACAGTCATAGCGGCTGGTGGACCTGCACAAGGACACTTCCTATCATGTATAGAAGAACACTGGGTATGATAAATGATCTGATGTACCCTCAGTCACTGTGCCTGTTGATGTCCCTCACTAGAAGGATGTAAGGTGCACACAGAAGAGACAAACCTGGAAAGTAGCTGATCCTCTGTGGGTAGCCCAGGATCCTGTACAGGGCCTCTGCATGTGGACAAAACAAGGGTTGGCTCTTTGGCCTCTCATTACATAAGATCCAGTGCACATATTTCATTGTCTTCATAAAGGAACTCTTCCAGAAAACTCCTGGAAGTGATTAACAGCTTCAGCAATAGTGGCAGGATACAAAATTAACCTACAAAAATCAATAGGTGATTTTACCATTGGCACTGACACCCAAGAACAAGGCACACTGCGAGCAACTAAACTTTCAAAGAGACTTTTCCCACTCACAATAGCCTCAAAAAAACAATAAAATAGCTATGAATAAACCTAACCAAAGACGCCAAAGATCTCTAACAACAAAAATTATAAACCTTTAAAAGAAAGAAATTTGAAGAAGACATCGAAAGATGAAGAACCTCCCATGCTCATGGATGGAAAAATTAACGTCTGTAAAAATGTCCATTTTACCAGAACTCCTGTATAGATTTAGCATGAATGCCCAATCAAAATCCCCAAGAGTTTCTATACAGACTTGGAAAAAAAAGTCCTTTAAACTTATCTGGAAAAACAAAGATCTTTCGAAACGCCAAAACAAACCATGAGTGAAAAGAGCTACACAGGGCTGATCTCTATAGACCAGACTTCAAACTATATTACAGGGTTTTAATCATAAAACAGCCTGGTACTGGCACAAAAAACAGAACCATTGAACAAAACTGGAAGATCTAAACTTGGAACAAAATTGAAGATCAAAACCTGAGCACATACAATTTCACCATCTCATATTTGACAAGGGGGCCGACGAAGACACAATGGAGAAATGACAGCCATCCTCAGAAAGTGGTGTTGGCAAAAACTGGATCACCACTTCGCTAGAAAAAATGAAGACATTAGAACGATTACCTCATCTTCCCTGTGCAAAAGTCAATGCCAGATGGATCAAAAGACCTCAAGGTGAAACACCTGAAACTCTGAAATAAGGGATAAGGAAGAAAAAGTGGGCAACAGACTACAAGACATTAGGCATAGAAAAAGACTTCCTAAATCAGAAAGCAGCCCGTGCAAAGAATTAATGTCCACAAATTGACAAAATGGGACCTCCTTATACTCAAAAGCTTCTGTAAGCAAAAGAAACAACACGAATTGAAGAGAAAATCCCACAGAGTGGGAGGAAATTCTTTACACGCAGAAAGATACATCTGTAAGAGCATTGATTTCCAGAATATATGGACTACTAAAAAAAAAAACAAAAAAAAAAAAAAAAAAAAAAAAAAAAAAAAAAAAAAAAAAAAAAAAAAAAAAAAAAAAGAGCTGAACAGAGACTTTCTCAAGTGAGGAATTGGAGATGGCTGCTGAGAAAACACCTTAAGAATTATTCAACATCACTAATCATAAGGAAATGTAAATCAAAAACCACTTTAAAATATTCCTTACTCGTCCAACAAGAACTTGGCTAGGATCAAGAAAACCAAATGATACCAAGTGCTGGAAGATGTTGTGTGGGAGAAAAGGAGACCACTTCTCCAACTGCTAACGGTTACGGAATGTTAATTAGTCATAGCAGCCACTACTGGTGAAGCCAATAAAGTGGTGTCGAGGAAAGAATTGGAAGACATTTTGGAATGAACTTGCCACCCAGCACAGCCATACCACTCCTAGCATGTACACTCAAGACTCAACCCACCACAGAGAAGATAATGCCACCGGACCATGTTTTCATACTCAGGCTCTCATTCCACAAGTTTAGCAAGTGAGCTGGAACCAAACCCCAGAAAATGCCCCTCAACTGTATGATGTGGATAGAAATGAAAATTTGGTACATCAACACAGTGGAGTTCTATGCAACAGTAAAGAATAGATGACACAATGGAGCTTTGCAGGAAAATGGGCTGAGACTTAGAGGACATCATGCTGAGTGAAGTAACACACAGCTCCCAAAAAACAAACGATGAAAATGGTATCCTCATCTGTGGATTGCTTAGTGCCAATTACCTAGTTGTAAGTATTTCCCTGTGCATGGCCCCTTTGAGCTTTTGTCCTAATCAGTTGGGAGTGATTGCATTATTGGAAACAACAACAACAACAACAACAACAACAGAAAGGGACTGCATCAAAGAACTGACTGAAAACAAGTGCAACTGCTCAAAAAGAGTCAGCTTCCATGGAGAAATATTGAGAAAGACTGAGAGAAAAGAGATTGAGAAGTATGTTTGGCAGAATGAATGAGCTTTGGTAGGGTGGGGGGATAGGGAGAACACGGTTCTAGATTTGATAAATTATATATTACATATTATATAAATTTTAAAAAAAGAAAAAAGAAAATTTATTTTATTATTTTCTTTGTGTATGAATTTCTGTGTGGTTTGCAATGTAAGTGCACCTGTGTTTCACGCCATGCCCAGGATGTCAGAAGAGGATTGTTGGAATCCTTGGGAACTGGCCACCCATGACTTTCAGATTTAATGTGATCTGTTTAGCTAAACCATGGCTATCCATGTGACCTTCAGATATGAAATATCCATTGGGAAACACAGAGGGTCTGGTGTGGATCTACAAAGAAGATTCTTTGAGCCTGTCTGTAGGAAACAGGTGAGCGCTGAGGGTCATCAACAGCCTTTGTGTTTGAACACTGAGCTTTTCAAGGAGGGACAACCTCAGGGTGTTGTCCTTAATTGTGCACTTGCTTGGACCACAAATGCTAGAGAGGAAGGTGTAGGGGGAGGGGAGCTAGATGGAGGAGCACTGGCCTAGTATACACAATGCCCTGAATGATCACAGGACTAAGTAAACCAGACCTGGCTAATTAAGGATTCAAAGTCATCCCGAGATACAGAGAAATGTCCAGTTTCTTCATAGCTAATACTACTGTCTATTTTTAACAATTTCTAATGAATGTGAATACTTTTTGATTCTATATATATCTATATTATCATTTTTCTTCCATGTGATGGTAAGGGTTCCTCATGCACGCAATTTCAGGACAGCAGTTAGCTGTTATGGGGGTTTGGAAATCCAAGGTGGTTCCTCTGCAGGAGCCACAATGCTCTTTCTGGCATGAGCCAACTCTCCAGCCCCTAAAACACCTGGATTGAAAAACCCAAACCAAAAAAACAGAAGATAAAATATAAACAGTTAAAAGAAATTCAGTAAGTAGGAGGAAATATGCCCTTTAAACGTTTAATTTTGATACCTAAAACTACTATTCCTAGGGAAGTAAAACTTTTACTCTTCAGTTTGGTTTTTGAAGGTCTGAAGGATTCAAGCCAGTGCCATTGCACATGCTCTGACAAAAGGATTTCCAACCCACTTGAGCTCTGCATCCCAGCCCCCACCACTTGCAATTGTCACTGAGGAATTTGAAGCTATAGCCAGAAAGCTTCAATGCTGAAAACAAGTTCTGTGAGTATAGACCTGGAGAACAAGATAAGATTGAACAGATGTCCAGGATTCAAAGTTGCCTCTGCTGTAAAGGAGCCTCTACACCAGAAGCCTGATGGAGAGACGGAGCCAGAGGACAGGTTCCCAGGTTCTCCAGGAGATTGAACCTCCAGGCCCTGCCAATCCCTAGCTTCTCTATGGCTTCTACCAAGTCTCCCACTAAAGGTCCACTGAGAAGACAGAAAGAACATGGTCATGGCCAAGCACTTAATTCTGTACTTTATTTTCATATTAAGTGGACTAACAAGAAACCAGATATAAATTTGCACAGCTCTCTTCCTCAGAGGGAAACAAGCTTCTATGTCTTCACTGAGTATTGTTCCTTTAATCACGCATGACCACAATCCACCCACAACGTTCATTTTCGCAGAGTCATGCTGGCAGTTTCACAAGGCTGTAAGCCTTACAGCTGTTTCCTGTCAGCAGGCTAACAGTTCTGAGGCTGAGTCTGGCAGAGGAGAGGGGGGTTGAGACCACGAGAAAGTTACTGGATGGGAAATAAAAGAAAGACACGGACTCATGAGAGAAGGTCTGGGAAATAGACTCAGTTTTATTCATACCAGTAGTTGTTTATATACAAAAAAGCTACTGTGCTCTGGTCAAGGGAGTGTTCGGGAGTGGGGGCAGGAGGAATGTTAGGTGAGCCAACTTGGCTCCTACCAGAGGGTTTCAGAGTTCCTGTTATTGTGCCAACGCCAGTTTAAAACTAGCACTGGGATTTGTGTCATTGGTGTCAATAACCTCAAGAAGAGGCCATCTGGATCTGGAACTTTGAAGAGATAAGCTAGGAAGGAAAAACACTGCAACTTATTGCCGGCCTACACGCAGCAGCTACTAGATAAACTCAACGAAAGACAAGCAAATGCCCCCAGAGATAATTCAGATAAACTTCAGTTGGTCTCTTTGGATCAAAAAAACCCAAGGGGTCTTACAGGTCCTCGCCTTGAGCCAGGCATAGTTTCATTCCTACAATTGAAGATCTGGCGATTGGGTCGCGTTGAGTGGGTTGACAAGGACTGCTGGTCCAACATTGGCAATAACCTGGGGTCCATGGCCGGAATGCCTGGTGTGGAAATGCCAGATAGAGGAAGTGATTCCAAGTGTAGATGGCTGGAAACTGATTGCTGGAGGAGCCCTGCACCGATGAGTGGTGACAACAGTAACACAAGAACACATGGAGACTAAACAACACACTCTTGAATAATGAATGGGTCAAGGAAGAGATAAAGAAAGAAATAAAAGCATTCCTGGAACTGAATGACAATGACAATACAACACAACAAAACCTATGGGATACCTTAAAAGCAGTCCTAAGAGGGAAGTTTATAGCCCTGGGTGCCTACATTAGAAAAACAGAAAGAGCACAAGTGAATGATCTAACACTACAGCTAAAAGCACTTGAGAGGCAACAACAGATGAACCCTAAACGCAACTGACAGGAAGAAATAACAAAAACCAGCGCAGAAATCAATGAAATAGAAACAAAGAAAACAAACAACAAAAAAAAAAATCAATGAATCCAAAAGTTGGTTCTTTGAAAGAATAAACAAGATAGACAGACCTCTAGCCCAGTTAACCAAAAGAAAGAAGGAACAGCTCCAAATGAATACAATCCATGATGAAAAGGGAAATATCACGACAAGGAAAAGATCCAGCAAATCATATGGGGAACACTTTAAAAACCTATAGTCTACCAAGTTTGAAAACCTAGAAGAAATGGATGAATATCTGAAATTCTGGGAATCCCAAAAGCTCAACCAACAAGAGATTGACAGCTTAAACAGACCCATAATACATGAAGAAATTGAAGATGTAATAAGAAACCTCCCAACTAAAAAAAGCCCGGGCCCAGATGGTTTCACGGCAGAATTCTATAAAACATTTTAAAAAGACCTACACCCATTATTACTGAAACTGTTCGGAAGGATACAATCAGAGGGAATTCTCCCAAATTCCTTCTATGAAGCCAGCATCACGCTATTACCAAAACCAGGCAAAGATACAACTCAAAAGAATTATAGACCCATCTCCCTAATGAACACAGATGCCAAAATTCTAAACAGGATATGGGCAAATTGCATACAGACCCACATCAAGAAGATCATCCATCATGACCAAGTTGGATTCATACCAGAGATGCAGGGATGGTTCAACATATGAAAATCAATAAATATCATCAAACACATAAATGGAAAGAAAGACAAAAACTACACCATCATCTCAATTGATGCTGAAAAAGCCTTTGACAAAATCCAGCATCCCTTCATGTTTAATGTCCTAGAAGGAATTATATTGGAGGGATCATTCATCAATATAATCAAAGCCATATACAGGAAATCCACAGCCAATATCATCCTAAATGGGTAAGGGACAGAAACATTCCCTTTGAAGTTAGGAATTTGGCAAGGCTACTCCCTGTTCACTACTCCTCTTCAAAATAGTGCTTGAAACACTTGCTAGAGCAATAAGGCAAGAAAAGGAAATTAAAGGAGTACTAATTGGAAAAGAGGAAGTCAAGCTATCCCTATTTGCTGATGATATGATTGTTTACTTAAGGGATGCTAAAAACTCCACCAGAAAACTCCTGGAAGTGATTAACAGCTTCAGCAATAGTGGCAGGATACAAAATTAACCTACAAAAATCAATAGGTGATTTTACCATTGGCACTGACACCCAAGAACAAGGCACACTGCGAGCAACTAAACTTTCAAAGAGACTTTTCCCACTCACAATAGCCTCAAAAAAACAATAAAATAGCTATGAATAAACCTAACCAAAGACGCCAAAGATCTCTAACAACAAAAATTATAAACCTTTAAAAGAAAGAAATTTGAAGAAGACATCGAAAGATGAAGAACCTCCCATGCTCATGGATGGAAAAATTAACGTCTGTAAAAATGTCCATTTTACCAGAACTCCTGTATAGATTTAGCATGAATGCCCAATCAAAATCCCCAAGAGTTTCTATACAGACTTGGAAAAAAAAGTCCTAAGACATTCATCTGGAAAAACAAAGATCTCGATATACGGCAAAACAAACCTGAGTTGAAAAACAAGAGCATAGCGGCGAAAAGGAGGATCTCTATAACAGACTTCAAACGTATATTACACAGGCGGGTGTGTAAGTCCATAAAACAAGCCTGGTAACAGATAGGCACCGAAAAAACAAAAACGGCATTGAACAAACTGGAAGATACTATAACTTGGAACCAACCTAAGCATACAAAACCAGCAGCATTACAGGGATTCAGCCATTCATATTTGACACAGAGTGGTGCCACGCAATGAAACAAAATGGTAGAAAAATACAGCCATCGCTCAGAAAGTGGGTTGGCAAAACTGGATCACCACTTGCTAGAAAAAATGAAGACATTAGAACACTTACCTATCTTCCCTGTGCAAAAATATCAATGCCAGAGATCAAAGACCTCAAGCATGAAACACCTAAAACTCTGATAAGGTATAGGAAGAAAAAGTGGGCAACAACCTACAAGACATTAAAGGCATAGAAAAGACTTCCAAATCAGAAAGCAGCTGTACAGGAAATAATGTCCACAATTGACAAAAGTGGGACCTCTTATACTCAAGAAGCTTCTGTAGACAAAAGAAACACACGAATTGAAGAGAAAATCCCACAGAGTGGGGAGGAAATTCTTTACACTGCAGAAAGATACATCTGACAGAAGCATTGATTTCCAGAATATATAGCTATCTAAAAAAAAAACAAAAAAAAAAGAAAAAAAAAAAAAAAACCCACTCAATAAGAACAAAAGAGCTGAAATAGTACTTTCTCAAGGTGAGGAATTAGAGATTGCTGAGAAACACTCTTAAGATGTATTCATCACTAATCATAAGAAATGTAAATCAAAACCCTTTAAAATATCTTACTCGTCCAACAAGAACTGGCTAGGATCAAGAAACCAAGATGATACCAAGTGCTTGGAGAGTTGTGGGGAGAAAAGTGAGACCACTTCTCCACTGCTAAGGTTACGGATGTAATGTAGTCATAGCACCATACTGACAGCATATGAAATGCATGTGAGGAGAATCTTGGAAGAATTTTGGAATGAACTTGCCACAGACACAGCCATAGCCACTCCTAGCAGTGTACACCTAAGACTCAACCCACCACAGAGAAGATAATGCCACCGGACCATGTTTTCATACTCAGGCTCTCATTCCACAAGTTTAGCAAGTGAGCTGGAACCAAACCCCAGAAAATGCCCCTCAACTGTATGATGTGGATAGAAATGAAAATTTGGTACATCAACACAGTGGAGTTCTATGCAGCAGTAAAGAAAGATGACATCATGAGCTTTGCAGGAAAATGGCTGGAGCTAGAGGACATCATGCTGAGTGAAGTAACACAGTCCCAGAAAAACAAACGATGAATGGTATCCCTCATCTGTGGATGCTAGTGCCAATTACCTAGTTGTAAGTATTTCCTGTGCATGACCCCTTGAGCTTTTGTCCTAATCAGTTGGGAGTGATGCATATTGGAAACAACAACAACAACAACAACAACAACAGAAAGGACTGCATCAAAGAACTGACTGAAACAGTGAACTGCTCAAAAGAGTCAGCTTCCACATGGAGAATATTGAGAAAGACTGAGAAAGAGATGAGAAGTATGTTTGGCAGAATGAATGAGTTCTGGTAGGGTGGGGGGATAGGGAGAACACGGTTCTAGATTTGATAAATATATACATATATATATATAAATTTAAAAAAAGAAAAAAGAAAATGTTATTTTATTATTTTCTGTGTATGAATTTCTGTGTGGTTTGCATGTAAGTGCACCTGTGTCACGCCATCCCAGGATGTCAGAAGAGGATGTTGGATCCATTGGAACTGGCACCATGACTTTCAGATTTAATGTGATCTGTTTAGCTAAACCATGGCTATCCATGTGACCTTCAGATTTGAACTATCTATTGGAACACAGAGGGTCTGGTGTGGATCTACAAAGAAGATTCTTTGAGCCTGTCTGTAGGAAACAGGTGAGTGTTGAGGGTCATCAACAGCCTTTGTGTTTGAACACTGAGCTTTTCAAGGAGGGACAACCTCAGGCTTTTGTCCATAATTGTGCACTTGTTTGGACCACAAATGCTAGAGAGGAAGGTGTAGGGGGAGGGGAGCTAGATGGAGGAGCACTGGCCTAGTATACACAATGCCCTGAATGATCACAGGACTAAGTAAACCAGACCTGGCTAATTAAGGATTCAAAGTCATCCTGAGCTACAGAGAAATGTCCAGGTCTTCATAGGCTAAATACTCTGCTTTTTAAAATTTCTAAAATTAAATTTTGATTTTATATATCTATATTATCATTTTTCTTCCATGTATGTAAGGGTTCCTCATGCACGCAATTTCAGGACAGCAGTTAGCTGTTATGGGGGTTTGGAAATCCAAGGTGGTTCCTCTGCAAGAGCCACATGCTCTTTACTGCTGAGCCAACTCTCCAGCCCCCTAAAACACCTGGATTTAAAACCAACCAAAAAACAAAGATTATAACAGTAAAGAATTCAGTAAGTAGAGGAAATATGACCTTTAAGTTAATTTTGATCCTAAAACTCTTTCCTAGGGGAAGAAATATCTTCAGTTTGGTTTTGAGTGCTGAGGATCCAAGCCAGGGCCTTGCACATGCTCTGCAAGGATTCCACCACTGAGCTCCATCCCAGCCCCCACCACTTGCAATTGTCACTGAGGAATTTGAAGCTATAGCCAGAAAGCTTCAATGCTGAAAACAAGTTCTGTGAGTATAGACCTGGAGAACAAGATAAGATTGAACAGATGTCCAGGATTCAAAGTTGCCTCTGCTGTAAAGGAGCCTCTACACCAGAAGCCTCATGGAGGGAGCAGAGGGCAGGTTCCCAGGTTCCCCTTGGGATTGAACCTCCAGCCCCCTGCCCATCCCTAGCTTCTCTATGGCTTCTACCAAGTCTCCCACTAAAGGTCCACTGAGAAGACAGAAAGAACATGGTCATGGCCAAGCACTTAATTCTGTACTTTATTTTCATATTAAGTGGACTAACAAGAAACCAGATATAAATTTGCACAGCTCTCTTCCTCAGAGGGAAACAAGCTTCTATGTCTTCATTGAGTGTTGGTCCTTTAATCACGCATGGACACAATCCACACAACGTTCTTTTTTCCTAGAGTCATGCTGGCAGCTTCACAAGGCTGTAAGCCTTACAGCTGTTTCCTGACAGCAGGCTAACAGTTCTGAGGCTGAGCTTCTGGCAAGGAGAGGGGGGTTGGAGACCACGAGAAGTTACTGGATGGGAAATAAAAGAAAGACACGGACTCATGGAAAGTCTGGGAGATAGACTCAGTTTTATTCATACCAGTAGTGTGTTTATATACAAAAAGCTACTGTGCTCTGGGCAAGGATGTTGGGGGTGGGGCAGGAGGAATGTAAGGTGAGCCAACTTGGCTCCTACCAGAGGGTTTCAGAGTTCCTGTTTGTGCAACCAGTAAACTAGAGGTGTGTCATTGTGCTCAATACCTCAAGGGAAGAGGCCATCTGGATCTGGAACTTTGAAGAGATAAGTGAGGCAGGAAAAACACTGCAATATTCCGACCTCACAGAGCTATAGATAACTCACAAAGACAAGCAAATGCCCACAGAGATATCAGATAACTCTCAGAGGTTCCTTGGGACAGGTCTTACAGGTCCTTGCCTCGAGCCAGGCATAGTTTCATTCCTACAATTGAGAATCTGGATGGTCTGTTAGTGGTTGAGCAAGGCTGCTGGTCACTTGGCAAACCTGGGTCCATGGCCGGATGCTGGTGTGGAAATGCCAGATGAGGATTCATGTAGATGGACTGGAACTGGATTGCTGGAGGACCCTGCACCATGGTGGACACAGGACATGGGAAGTTCCCAGGAAATGGTAGAGACTGAGGATGCACCGGGAATAGAACTGCACCAAGGTGGAGAGAACCTGAGAGAGAGAAGACACAGAGAGTCACACACTGTGTCCCTGAGACCATGCCTATGAAAATGCCTGGTCCTTTTCCCTTCCTTTCTGAAAAAAATCTCACATGAATGTCAATACAGTCATAGTGGCTGGTGGACCTACACAAGGACACTTCCTTCCTATCATGTATAGAGGGACACGTGGTATGGTAAATGATCTGATGTACCCTCAGTGACCATGCCTGTTGATGTCCCTCACTAGAAGAATGTAAGGTCCACACAGAAGAGACAAACCTGGAAAGTAGCTGATCCTCTGTGGGTAGCCCAGGATCCTGTACAGGGCCTCTTCATGTGGACAAAAAAAGGGTTGGCTCTTTGGCCTCTTGTTACATAAGATCCAGTGCACATATTTCATTGTCTTCATAAAGTGGTGACATGCATTCCAATTCCTGTTCACAGCCTTCTCTTGGAGACGATCAGAAATGACTTTAGCTTTCCATTCAGTGTTCCATGAGTGACCAACTTCACGTTCAAGTGCTTCCCATTCCTGGAAAAGTGCCATGACTTCCCAGTCACTCCATACTGTGGAGGCAGCACCTGCTAGAGAGGAATGTGATCAATGCATTTGGGCATCACTCATGCTCATCTGAGTGTGTCTCAGAAACCCTTCCTGCCCACTGACCAGCCAGACATGGCTGTGTGTAGTTGATGGGAGATGGAAAGCCTTGTGGTCAAGCCTTGGGATTCAGCATCTCCCTGAGTCCTAATCACTAAGACTCACAGTCACTGAGACCAGTGCCCATGGTAGAGAACATTTTGTCTACACAGATACAACTCTGAGAATGTGGTACCTTGGAGACGTTCTGCTTCCTGGTTTCCATTTTCTTCATTCAGTGCCAGGGTATTTGCCAAATGTCCATCCTGACGTGCTGCTCCCTAATAAAAAATGTTTTCATTTAAATTTTTTTCATATAGTACGAAACACTTAATGACTTCTCTGTGAATGGAATAAAAACTTTTCATAATGTCCATTAAATGCAGATGTAGTTCAAGGCTGGCTTGAGCCTCATACATACCAAAACTGTCTCACAAATATCCAACTCACTGAACAAGTACCAAAGAATTGAGAATCAGCACCATAAGGCAAAGGTTCAGAACAGAACTCTGTTTGACTTAGCTCCATTTTCAGTTGACTGGGAACCAGAGCTGATGCTGTCCTGATGGATCAGCAGAGTCCTCAGTGCAGAGAACTCAGTGTTTACTACATGAGCTCCTGGAAGTCTCCAAACTCTGTGTGGGTCTGGTCTCTTTATATAGTTGTTGGGATGCTATTAAATCAGACCCACCCTAGCTATGTGATTAATTCAGATGATGCAGTAAGGCCTATACTTTAATCCCCTCACTAGGGTGGCTGAAGCAGGATTTCTGAGAAATTGGAGCATATGTCGTCTCCAGAGCAACACTTTTGACAAAAGAAAAATTATTATTTATTTATTATATTTTATTTTTATGAATATACTGTCTGCATGCAAGTTGGTGCACCTGTGTTGTGCAATGATACAGAGGTCAGAAGAGGGCATCAGATTCCCCTGGAACTGGAATGAAAGATGCTATTTAGCCACCATATGGGTGCTGGGAAACGAACCCAGGTCCTCTGCAAGAGCAGTCAGTGCTCTTAAGCGCTGAGCCATCTCTCCAACCCCAAGAAAAAAATTTTAAGCTTTGTGCATTTTAATAGTTATAAACGTCTGGTTGGCCCCTCATCTGAGCTGTAATTTGAGTTAATAACTGGGACAAGGAAACACTTTTTGTACTTATAAATAACTTGTAGGGCTGGAGTGATGTCTCAGCAGTTAAGAACACTGACAGCTCTTGTAGAGGACCTGGATTCCATTCCCAGCACTGAAACTCACTATGTATACTGAGGACTTGAACTCACAGAGATCTGCCTGCCTCTGCCTGTGGAGTACTGGGATTAAAGGCATGACATAAATTTTTAATAATGTGTACTAATTTTGCATATTTATGGGGTATACTTACAACTCAACACTTGCATGCAATATGTAATGAGGAAAGGAGTATCAGTAACAAATGGCCTTTGCCTCTCAACCATTATTTCCTGTGTTTTACACTGCCTGGAATGGTGACCCATGCCTCTGTAATCCCAGCACTTGGTAGTCAGAGGCAGGCAGATCTCTGTGAGTTTAAAGCCAACCTGGTCTACCTAGTGATTTCTAGACAGCTGAGGATACAAGACATCCTGTCTCAAACAGACAAAAAAAAAGACACTAAAGAAGAATAAAAGAAATCCTAGAGCTAGTGTGGTAGCTAAGAAAAGTAGAAAGTGGGAATTGGGATTAAGTCTGGAATTCTGGGACTCAGGAAGCAGATGTAGGAGGGTCACTGGATGTTGGCGACCAGCCAGTGTTGCAGAGCTAGTTCAAGGCTGGCTTGAGCCTCATACATAGCAAAACAATCTCACAAATATCCAACTCACCCAACAAGTACCAAAGAGTTGAGAATCACCATAATGCAAAGGTTCAGAACAGGAACTCCATCTGACTTACCTCCATTTTCCCTCCTGAGCTGCGTTCTAGTCCACAGTGGTCTGGGAACCAGAGCTGATGCTGTCTTGATGGATCAGCAGAGTCCTTAGTGCAGAGAAGAGAACTGTGTGAACTTCAGGACCTCCTGGAAGTCTCTGAACTCTGTGTTGGTCTGGTCTCTTTATATAGCTGGTGGATGTCATTTATTCAGACACACCCTAGATACAGGAGTAAGGTAGATGACAAAGTAAGGTGTATACTTTAATCCCATCACTAGGGGAGCTGATGCAGTAGGATTTCTAAGAAACTGGGGCCTAACAATTATACAGAGCAAAACTTTTTCAAAAGAAAAAAAAATAGCTGTGCGTGGTGGCCCACGCCTTTAATCTCAGCACTCAGGATACAGAGGCAGGGGATCTCTGTGAGTTCAAGGCCAGCCTGGTCTACATAGTGAGCTCCAGGCCACTTGGGACTAAAGGGAGACCCTGTCTCAAAAAGAACAAAAATAAAGAAAAAAATATTTAATCCTTAGGTAATTTAGGAATTATATACATCTACCTCGTCTCATCACTGGGCTGTGGTATGAGTAAATAACTGGGACAGACATTTTTTTCTGAGACAGGGTCTCCCTATATCCCCAGCTGGCCTGAAAACCATTCAGTAGACCAGGCTGGCATTGAACTCACAGAGATCTGCCTGCCTCTGTCTCCCAAATGCTAGGATTAATGGTGTGGACAAACACCCTGATTAAAGATGGTTCTTAGCTGCCATGTAGGTGCTGGGAATCAAACACCAGTCCTCTGCCAAAGTAGTCAGTGCTCTAACCAGTGAGCAATCTCTCCAGCCAGGGCAACATTTTTAATTTAATTTAATTTAATTTATTTTTATGTGTATGAATGTACTGTCTGCAAGTAGGTTTGTGCACCTGTGTGGTGCAGTGCTGCGGACGTTAGAAGAGAGTGTCGGATTCTCCTGGAGCTGGAGTTAAAGACGGTTCTCAGCCATCATGTGGGTGCTGGAGATTGAATCCGGGTCCTCTGCAAGAGCAGTTGGTGCTCTTAACCACTAGGCCATCTCTCCAGCCAGGCAACATTTTTTGGTAATACTTTTATTGATGTTTTGTGTATTTCAGACATCATTTTTCAGTTCAATTTAGACATATCCCCCTTTCCTTTCTTCCCACCCCACTGCAGTTCCTGTACTCTGCCATCCATGTCCTGCATCTTTCTCTCAGTCTCTCCTAAGTGTTTCTCTGCAAATGTTAATGTCCTAGGGCAGAATTCAACCACAGCAGTCTGTCGGTTGACCAGTCCTCATGCTGCTGCATTTTTTGTACTTATAAATGACCTGACAATTTTATTCAATGTGTACTGTGTTCATATTTTGAGGGTACACTGACAACTCAACTCCTTATCCTCTGTCCTCAACTTCCACAGCAGTAGAAGAAAAGACACCCAACTTCACAGGGTTTGAAGTCTTTGAACTTGTCTTCTGGTTCTTCACAAACTACTCACGTTATTTCTGGGCATGGTGGTGCTCATCTTTCATTCCAGCACTTGGGAGGCTGAGGCAGAGAATTCTCTGAGTTCAAGACCATGCTGATCTGTGGTAGACAAAGAGTGCCTGATGTGACAGGCTGAAGAGAAATGGCTCTTGGTCTGCAGCCATGGCGTTTGGTCTCTGGCCAAAAGGTGCTGGCTGAAGAACACAGTGCGAATGTTTCAGTAATTTTCAAGACATATGAGTGCCGTTTCTTATGCATCATGTTCTGTTCATGATACTTTGTTAAGCTCATGGGTGGGATGTGTCGCATGGGGAATTGTATCTATGAACACAAAACTTCTTACATAAGGAACTATATCTATAGACGCTAAGCTGCTGATTGGCTCAATACTGGTATAAATATTCTTGGTTTCTAAGCTATTGTTGTTAGTAGCATTAGAGGTTAGTAGCATTAGTAATTGCATGCAATTGTTAGTAGTATTAGTTAAGATGTAAATAGTGATGTAAATAGCATCAATAAAAGAAACTACAAGGAACAAGTTAAATGAGTGATTAATTCCCGGTCCACCTCTGATGATTCGTGCTGCTGGACAGCACACTGATCTCCATTCCCAGTTCCATGAAAGCCTTGAAAGCCAGACAGGAAGATCCTGTTTGAAAAATCCCATATACTCTATATTATGAAATATGACAGTTCCGCCCACTGGGAAAGAGTGCTAGAGCATTTTCTCATCTGTATTGTTACTCTAACCAAGCTCTCTCTTCCTCCTCTCTTTTATTTCCCTGGACACATCCCAACCTCTAGCACAGTGTGACCTAAGGTTGACTATTTCAGGTTCTACAAATGTTTGGACATGTGGTCTTTGTTTTTCTGTGTCTGGCTGATTTTGCTGAACATAATGAGAGCTCAACTTGGTCCTAGTGACTGTCCAAGGCTCTTTGGGCTCCAAATTCCCTCAATGCAAAAGCAGCAGTTCCTATGTAAAGGACCAGGAATGTCCTTTGAATGATTTAGGATTCAGGAGGTGGATTTCATAGTGATCATGACAGAGAATGGCTTTCTCCTGCCTGAGAGGCTCCTGGATGGCAGTGACTGGTGTGGTGTCTGATGAAGGTGTATGTAGAGAACAGGGAGAACAAAACTTTTTTTTTGGAGTTTTTGAGATGGGGTCTCCCGTTATTCCCAGTTGGCCAGGAGCTTGCTCTATAGACCAGGCTGGCCTTGAACTCACAGAGATCTGCCAGCCTCTGCCTCCAGATTGCTGGGATTAAGGGCATGATCTACCATGCTCAGCACTAAAGATGGTTCTTAGCTGCCATGTTGATGCTGGGAATCTAACCAGGTACTCTCCAAGAACAGAATGTTTTAAAAATCCTGTCAGTGCTGGTGGTCTGAACCCAGGGCCTCTTGCATCTCCAACCAGCACCTGCCACTGAACTACAGGCTCAGTTCAGAGCCTTTGTCTCTGCAGGCTGACAAACATGAGATTTGTGGTGGTACATCTTTTGCTCTCTTTGGGTCTTGGATTCTCCCTTTCAAGAGAGGAGAACCCAGGGAGCATCCTTCTGATTGAATGAGACCCACCCTGATTTGCAAACAGAACTTGATTGACTTAAGGATTTGGGATTAGAATTAGGTGGGCCAAACTCCTCCAGGTTCCTGCCTAAATTAGCTTTGATTGCAAGGCTGGCCTCCAAGGATGCAGACCTTCAAGGGTCATGTCCTGTTCTTTCTCAAATGCAATAGGGATCAGAGTTCAAATGATTTCTAAGTAAAGGGCTTGGTTTAGAATAACAAAGCTGAAGCAATGTGGCTGTGGAGTAGGGTCTGTCAGGAGAAAAACAGAAGATCACCAGGGAGGATGCAGGGTTGATATGACCTAGTCTTGGACATCCTCTCTTGGAGAAGGGGAACCAAAGAAGCCCCTCAGAGCATGGTGGTTAGATCCAGGCCCAAGTGAAATCTGAGTTTTCCCACATGGTCCCCATGAACCACACGGTGGAAGGAGAGAACTAATTTTGACAATTTGTCCTCTGATGCTGAAATTTTAAGGACAAAATAATATAGGAAAATATATACTTATTTGAAATAAGAATGCCTGGCAAATGTTTGGTGGCTTAACAGGTTCTCAGACTTTGAGTTAATCTGGGTTTAAATAAAGAAAATATAAGCAACAAATGATACACTATAGATGTGTGGTTGTTTGAATGAGAATGTCCCCCACAAGCTCCAACTATTTGGACATTTTATTCCCAGTGGTGGCTGTGTGTTGGGATGACTTAGAAGCTGTGGCCAGGCTAGAGGAAGTGTGTCTCCTTTAAAGAGTTCAAAAAGCCTTGCCAATTCCAATCTCTCTCTGCTTCCTGTGCCTTCCTGAAGATGAGAACCTCTGCTTTCTCCTCATGCTTTAGCACTGCCTGCCACCATGCCTCCCTGCCACTATGGACTCTAATTCCCCTGGAATCATAAGCTCAATTAAACTCTTCCTTTTTTAAGTTCCTTTGGTCTTGGTGATTCTACCACAGCCACAGAAAAGCGACTAATATAACATGAAAACGGGCAAATTCCTAAAACTTCATACAACCAAGACTAGCTGAAGAAACCTAGGAAAACTAGACAGCATCATAGCAAGGAAGGAATTAAAGAAGAATTTAAAATCTCTTTACAAAGAAAAGCCAGGGTCAGATGGACGGACTGGTGAATTCCGCAAAATCTTTAAAGACGGCAAAGGAAAATTCAGACTCCTGCAAATTACTGAAGAAGAGGGAACAGCATGTCCCAGTTCATTCCATGAAACCAGCATCACCCTAACAAGAAAGGCAGAAAGGACACTACAGAAAAGGGAAGTGTAGACCAATGTCCTTCATGGACAATGATGATAAAACTCAACCAAATATAAGGTAGGGTTTTCAAGATGGCTCAGCTGTTAAAAGTACCTACTGCTCTTCCAGAGGACTTGAGTTCATCTAGGAACACCCAAAACTGCCTGTAACTCCATATCCAGGGCTATGACCCTGTTTCTGGCTGCCTCAGCATACTCTGTCATACACTCACAAAGATACACACACATATAAAAATGGAATAAATCTTTTTTTGAAATCCTAGTATACCAAATCCAGCAACACATGAGAAAAATATAATGACCTATTAAGCTTTATCCTTGAAATGCTAGGGGAGGTTAGTCAATGCTCGGTGGCCCATGCCTTTATCCCCAGTAATTTTGGTTGTGAGCCTGAGCCTTTAATGGCTGCATGAGCTCTCCAGCCCTCCCCAGCACTTTTGAGGCAGAGGCAGGCAGATCTCTGTGAGTGCAAAGAGTAGCTTGAGTCAACTAGGGAGTTTCATCAGCCTGAGATATAGGAGACCCTGTCTCTGAAAGAAAGAAAAAGAAAGAAAGACAAGAAAGAAAGAAAGAAGAAAGAAAAAGAAAGAAAGAAGAGAGAGAGAGAAAGAAAGGAAGGAGGGAAGGAAGGAAGGAAGGAAGGTCTATTGGAGGTTCAACATGTAAAAACCAATGTATGGCTGGAGAGATGGCTAGCGGTTAGGAGTGCTGACTGCTGTTGCAGAGGACCTGGTTTCCATCCCACACCCACATGGAGGTTGAGAACCCTCTGTAACTCCCAATTCCAGGAGAAACTCCAGTTCCAGGGAATCTTGACATCTATCTTCTGACCTCTGTGGCATTGCCTGACACATGATGCACAACTACATGCAGACAGTACATTCATACACATAAAAAAAATGAAAAGAGGAAGCCAGGGATGGAAGCTCACACCTGCAGTCTCAGTACTTAGGAGGCTGAGGTGGAAGGATCATGAGTTGTAGGCTGGCCCTGTTTACACAGTGAAACTCTGTTCAGAACCAAAAGAAAAACAATACTAACAAACAACAGAGACATTAATAGAACAAGGAGAAATATGATGATGATGTCATTTCCAACTGTAAATTGGAGACAACTATTTATAGAGGTATCTCTTATTAAAATGGATAAAAACTGCCTTCTTTAATTGACTAATTGCATAGGAAACTGTGAAAAGGATTATTCTCTATTCAGAACCAAAGATAATACTAAAGTCTCCTAAGCTATCACGTAAAGCAAAATATATTAAGCAGGAGCTCTGACATCAACAATGGATTATTTCTACCAAGGAGATGTTGGTCGGGGATCCAAGCCCACAAAAGGTAAAGGCTCCTTGCCTCTAAACTGGATACCTTCAAGGAGGGAGGCGATTAAGGCCCCTGCTGTCAAAGAACTGAGTTAACATGGGAAAGATGTATCAAGACCACACATGCAAGTGTACACGGTCTCTGGAATACCAGGAGAGTGTTACCAAAGCCACGATACAATAAAGCAAATATGGGTCTCCATGAGTCAAGCAAGACTCCTCCATCGCACCAGCTACACCTCTCTTCTGGAAAACTGTGCAGCAGAGGCAGCCATATGCCTGTATATTCCAAATCTAATTGGCTTAGCTCTCTCCTTGAGGAATAACCCACGGCTGAGCCACAGCTTCACCCTCTAATGGTCAAGGAGATGTTATAAGCGCAGTAAGCACCTGTCTATATCAACAGAAAAAAATGTAATTTATGGGATTAACATACATCAAACATCTGTGTCTATACCAAAGTAACCTAAAAATTAATACTGTTTAAATACTATATATCTAATTGCTTGTGGCTTCCATTAGGTAGATCAAAGTATTCCTGGACACTGTCAGCCATGAAAGAAAACGCCAGAATTGCCAGAGTCCAAACCGACAGTCCAGAGAAAGTAGACTGTTTTGCTTCTCAATCCACCTGTGCCACCTTTGTTTAAGCCTAGGGAAAAATCTGCGGAGAGGAGGGCATGGTAGAATGTAAGGCCTGTATTGGGGTGAAAGGTGAACCTACAGGCAATATAGCCTGGACTCTCATTTGATCAACTTATTGAACATACAAAGCCCCCCCCCCCTGCTGGATGGTGGGACCAAGGGGCTGGTGGGTTTGGGCACAACTACTTGCAAATTGGTTTTGCATGAAGGATGTTTGTACTCATAAATTATCACCTATTGCTAAAAAATGGAAAAAAAAAACTGAGAGAAAGAGGCAGGACAGTTATGGCAGAATGCATGATCTGGGATGGGGTGGGGTGGGATGGGGGAAGGGAAGGGGAAATATGCCTGAACTGAATTGGAAAATGATGTATGAAATATACAAAGCATCAATAAAAAAAAGAAAATGTGAAATACCAAGGGGAAAAAAAAGAATATGTTTTTCTAACAAGCAGACTTAGAAAATTAAGAACAGAAGAAAATTTCTTCAGCATAATTGAGGCCAACTCTGAAAACTCTGTAGCTGACATCATAATCCAGAGCTAAAGACTAAAACTATTTCCCCCAAGGTCAAGACCAAGACACTTTCACCATTTCACTTTCAAATTAGTATTGATGGGGCTGGACAGATGACATGGTTGTTAGGAGCACTGGCTGCTCTTGTGGAGGACCACATGTACATGGGGGCTAACAGCTGTTCTTAACTCCCTTTGCAGGGATCCAGTGTCCTGTACTGTCCTCTGCAGGCACTGCACAACATAGGTGTACTTAGGTGTACTTACACAAATGCAGGCAATACATTCATACACATAAAATAATAAAATTTAAAAGATTTTAAGAAACCAAAATAGCATTGATAGATCTACCCAAATCATTAATTAATAAAAAGAAAAAAGGCACCAAAGTAGATGAGGATAAAGTAATCTTTCTTCATAAATAGATTTTTATTTGTAGAAAAATACTAAAGATTATACATACAAAAACTAATAACTGAACTACATGATACAAAATCCTGAAATACCAGTTCTTCATCTAACATTGACACTGAACAATCTGAAAAGTGATTGAAGAATATCAGTACATCTGCAAAGCATCAGAAAGAGTAAGAGAGAGGGGGCTGGGACTACAGTGCAGTGTACAGCACTTGCCTAGCACATTCAAGGCCATGAGTTCAATCCCCAGAACCACAAGCACCACAAAAAGATGGACAAAGAAATAACTGGAAGAAAGATGTCTAATGATCCTTCTTTGCAGAAGACATGATCCCATATCCTACAAGTCCTTAAGAACACACCAGAAAACTTTTAGATGATGAAACACTCTGGGCCAAGTAAAAGAATACACAATAAGCACCCCAAATCAGTAGTTTCTGTGTACCAATAACAAACTCGTTGTCAAAGAAGTCAGGGGACAAATCCCACTCACAACAGCTTCAGAAAGTAAAACAAAATACTTAGGAGCAAACCTAACCAAGGAGGTGCAAGATCTGTACAAGGGAAACTTGAAGACACTGAAGGAAGAAACTGAAGAAGACAGGAGAACTTAGGAAGCCTTCCCCTGCTCATGGACTTGTAGAATTACTATGAAAATGGCTACACTGCTAAGTGTAATCCACAGAGTCAATGCAGTCTCCATCAAACCCCAATGGCATTCTTCATAGAATGAGAAAAACACAATCATAAAGTTTAGCCAGGCACAGTGGTACACATCTATAATCCAAGCACTTGGGAGGCAGAGGCAGGTGGATCTCCGTGAGTTTAAGGCCAGCTTGGTCTACACAGTGAGCTCTAGGCTAGATAGGACTAAAGGGAGTCCCTGTATCAAAAAGACCAAAATTGTATGGAAGCAGTAAAACTCTAAATAGCTCAAATAAACCTTAAGAGAAGGAGCAATGCTGCAAGTATCATGATCATCAATTTCACATTATGCTCTAGGCCCATAGTAAGAAAAAGACATGATACTGACACAAAAGGGCACACAGACTAAGGGAATAGAATAGGAGACCCAGAAACAAGTTCACCAGCCACAGCCACCTAATTGTACAAAAGTAACATAAAATAAAACATGCATTGTAGAAAAGTCAGCATTTTTAACAATGGTTCTGGGACAATCTTGTTTTCTTATGTAGACAAATGAATTAATTCCATATCTTTACTCTTTAAAAATAAGTTTCCAAAAAAAAATCATTTCCAAATCCATCAAATCCCTTAATATAAGATCTGAAACTTTAAAATTTCTAGGGAAAAACTCTTCCAGATATAGGCAAAGCTCATTTTGAAATGATTCTATTCACATAGAAAATAATCACAGTCAGCGGGTTTGGGTCGGTGCCTCTGCACCTTTGTGCGGGCTGGCCGGAAGTCACTCAGAACAAGAAGAGAAGAGTGCTTTGGCCTCCAATATCCAATATATAACAAAATGAAAACCTGAAAACCAGAAAGTCAAAACTCCATAAACCAGGAGGAGGAAAGGAAAAAACAAAAGCATCTGAAGGAGGAAAGCAAAAACCATCCACTAACAAGTGAAAAGGTATTTGTGATCTGAACCACAAAAGGGAAGCCCACATGCCAGGGACAGGACGAGAGACAACATGGGGAAAGGCACAGGATAATCCTGCACCAGGCTCTACCAAACCTGTAGAGTGCATAGCTCATGAGGAACCCCTTGGAGGATACCAAGGAACAGATCTTAGAGGAATAATTGCAGACTATGCAGAGAAATTAAAGAACATAAAGAGAAGAATTCAGAGAACTAAAGAGAGGAGAATGAAAAAACTCAAAAAGGAGACTAAGGGATACAATAACAAACTTCGCTAAGAACTAAAGGAACAGATTGACAAACTCCAGAAAGAACTAGAGGGAGAAAAAAAATAAAGAAGAATTCAGAGAAGTAAAGAGCGAGAGATAAAAAACTCAAAAGGACCTAGACGGATACAATGACAAACATCAGAAGAACTAAAGGAAAGATAAAGAAACAACAAAAAAAAAAAAAAAAAAAAAAAAAAAAAAAAAAAAAAAAAAAAAAGAAGCCAACAACGAATAAGGAGCACCAAAGAAGAGATTGAGAGAGCACCAAGAAAAAGATTGGAGAAGCTCAAAAAAAAGTAAATGGAAAATCTAAAGAAAACACAGGATGAAACGAAAAAGGATAATTAAAATACTTATCCAATCAAGAAGAAAGGAAAGAAAAGCCTTCAGAGTAGAATGGGGAAGCAGAACAAAGAATATCAGATCTGGAAGATAACACAGAGCAGTTAAAAAGCTCAAATAAGGATATGAAATTTTAAAAATACAAAAAAAAGTGGAACAACCAGGAAATATGGGACACTATGAAAAGATTAACCTCCCACATCATAGGAATAGAGGAAGAGAAAGAATCTCAGGAGAGAATAGTATTGATCAGATCTTCAACAGAATAATAGATTGAAATTCCCCAAACTTAAAAATAGACAAGCCATACAAAAATACAAGAAGCACATAGGACCCCAAATAGACAAGATCAGAAAAGAAACACCCCACGCCATATCATAGTTAAAAGCATAGATAACAACAACAGAAACATAAATTCTAAACAAAAGAAAAACAAGTCACATACAAAGAGAAACTCATCAGAATTACAATGACTCTCACTCAAACCATGAAAGCAAGAAAGAACATGGAGCAAAGCATTCCCAGTGTTTAAGGGACTATGGATGCCAACCCGAATACTTTACCCAGCAAAAATGTCGACTATAGTTGAAGGAGAGAGAAATCTTCCATACATAAACAAGATGATGGATACATGTCTGGAAAACCAACTCTTCATAAATTATTCAAGCAATTCAAAGGGCAGAAGAGAGGAGCAACAATCCTCAAACACCTAGGAAAAGAAACTAATAAAAACATAACATAAGAGCAAAATCAGAGACTAGAAGTCCAAATGGTAAAAGTGAAAGGAAGAGCAACATCAATCCTTCAATTATAAACCTTAAATATTAATGGGCTAAACTCCCCAATCAAAAGGCATAGACTGGGAGAATGATTAGGAAACAAAAACCCATCTATATGCTGTCTACAAGAAACCCATCTCAATTTCAAGGATAGGGACCAATTTAAGGTGAAGAGATGGAAGAAGGTACTTGAAGCAAATGGTACCAAAAAGAAAGCGGTGGGTGTGGCTATTCTATATCAGACAAAAATAGACTTCAAAGCAAAAGAAATGAAAAAGACAAAGAGGGCCATTAACATCTTATTAAAGGAACATGGACATATAAGATCTCACAATTCATGAATATATATGTCAAAACACTGGGCACCAACTTCTTAAAGACAATTCTTCAGGACTCAAGGCATAGATTAACCCAGCCACCTAATAGGTAGAGACTTAATACCCAATTAAGTCCCCTAGACAGGTCAACAGGACAAGATAAACAAGAGGACATCTGAACTAAATGACACAATACACCAAATGGACCTCACAGACATCTATCAACATATCTTCACCCAAACACCAGAGAATACACTTTCTACTCAGCACCCACGGAACATTCTCCAAAAATAGACATATACTGGGGACACAGAAAAAACTCAACAAATTAAAAAGATTTGAAAAAATCCTCATTGTTCTATCAGACCACATGCAATCAAAACTCAATATCAAACCAGGATAAGCTACAACTTACAAGAACACATGGAGACTAAACAAACACTCTCTTGGAATAATGAATGGAGTAAGTGAAGAAAATAAGAAAGAAATAAAAACATTCCTGGAACTGAATGACAATGATAATACAACCAGCAAAAACTATGGGACACTTTAAAGCAGTCCTAAGAGGGAAGTTTATAGCTCTTAAGTGGCCTATATTAAAAAACAGAAAGGGCGGGAACGGAAAAGGCGCAAGGGGAGGCCCATAACGCGCCAGTGCCTGAGGTCACCACAGGCTCTTTCAGGTCTAGGCGGGGTCTTGCGGGGTGCAGCTGGGAGAGGCGGTCTCGCTGTGAATCCCGTCTACGGGGTGATGCGCCCCGGCACCAGAGTGATGCGCCATAGAAGACGAACGCGACACGCTCCGCGTCTGCACCTCATAGCCATCGTAATCCGCACGTCCGGCGTGAGCATGAGTGCGGTTTCGGTTTGCCCCCTCTGCTCTGGGTCCCGGCTGGAGCTGCCATTAGATACGTGCCACTGTGTGATTTATGGTGGGCGAGGGGGGAACCCCGGGACCGCTGAACCGCTATGTACACATTTCTCGTCCACTCGGAGTCGCAGTGAGAGGAGCAGTCTGGAGCGCAGCCCGGTTGGGCTTCTCACAGCTCCTGCCTATGTGGTGAAAGACTGTGATAAGTAAACATGGTATGTGCGATGTATCTCTGATGTGTTTGAGT
This sequence comes from Rhizomys pruinosus, assembly GCA_009823505.1. NCBI lineage: Eukaryota > Metazoa > Chordata > Mammalia > Rodentia > Spalacidae > Rhizomys > Rhizomys pruinosus. The sequence goes on from VZQC01009936.1 coordinate 1,787,690, forward strand.
GCCTAGAGGTGGTACATGCCTAGGCAGGTGTGGTTATGGGCTGGTGGTGAGAGTGGTGGCATGTTCATTTCAAGTCTTCCAATGGTTCTCGACACTGCTTTCCACAGTGCTGCACGACTACGTTGCTGCAACGTCTGTCCATTACCGATCCAGCACGCTGAGGGTATCGCCGTTCAGATCATCCGCGCCAGAGTATCTGTGAAACTACGTGCATGAGACGTGCAGCAGGCGCAACCGGCAGTCTCACATAGCCGCATGAACAGGGGGACTGAGTGGAACCCTCCCACAAACTCCCTCCGACGCGGCATAAAACGAGACGGACCACAAAGTCTCGCCAATGGGGCAGGGAAGTAAGAGGTGTTTAAGAGGTTCTGCCGTTTTGAAGCTGCTTTACATATGTCCCTCAGTGCTATGATGATAGGTGGCAGCGATTGTTGATACACCTTGCTTAATGGTGTCATTGTTTCTCAAAGCCATCTCCACCATTTGCACTCTCAGGATGCCTGCTCGTACAGATCGTACCCGACAGGGTCTCGCTGTGTGAAAACCCGTCTACGGGGTCCCCCGGCCCAGCACCGTGGAAGCCCCCCCCACCGTCGGGCTTCCAGGTGAAAGAGCCCAGTCCCCCCACAGCGGGGCCGCTCGCGTTCCCTCATATAGACTCTCTCGCTGATCCAGCTATACCGCGCCGCTGGCTTTCGCTCAGATACGATCTCTCAACGAATCGCCCCCGTGGGCGGGAACCGTGGTCGCGGGGGAGACGCCATGACGCGCCGGGCCAGGTACACGGCTCTACGGCTCTAGGCGGGTCTGGCGGGGGCAGCTGGAAGAGGTCTCGCCACCAACCACAGTTTGAAACCCATCTACGGGGTCCCCGGCCCAGACGGACCGGTGGGCTGCCGGGCTAGATCAGGCACACATTACCCCCCCCCATGGTCTGCCTTTGGAGAACCCTTAGAACATGAAGGGAAGAGTGACTTAGGATTCCAACATCCAATATACAAACAAAATTGAAACCTGAAACCTAGCCAAGTCAATGCACCATAAAAAAATAAAAAAAAATTAAGAAAATTTTTAAAAAAAAAAGCATCCGGCAAGGAGGCAAGCAAAACAATCCACTAATATAGTGAAAAGTCATTTGTGACTTGAACACAAAAGGGAAATCCATATGCCCAGGGAACACGAACGACCAGGGACAACATGGAAAAGGCACATGATACTCCCACACCAGGCCCTTACCAAACCTGGAGGAGATAACCACAATGGGATCACCTTGGAGGAGACCCAAGGAACAGGCCTTAGAACGAATATTTGCAGACATACGCAGAGAAATTAAAGAAAATAAAGAAAAGTCTGAACTAAAGAAGACGAGAATTTGAAAATACTCAAAAAGACCTAGAGGGATACAGTGACATACTTCGGAAAGAACTAAAGGCACATGATGACAAACTCCAGAAAGATATAGAGGGAAAAAAAAAAACAAACTCCTTAAGGAAGTTAGAAAACACTGAAAAAGGGGAAGCCAAACCAAAGAAGAAAGAAGCACCAAGAAGAGATTGAAAGCATAAAGAACGCAGATTGAGAAGCTCAAAAAGGAAATTGGAGGTACTAGAGAAAACACAGGAGGAAACAAAAAAGGGATTAGAACACTCAGTCAATTCAATGAGAAAGAAAAGGAAAAGGCCTCAGAAAGTAGAATGGAGAAGCAGAACAAAGAATTATCGACCTGGAAGATAACACAGAGTAAGTTCTTGCTTCATCTCTTTGCTCCATCTATTGAGTGGGCATTTGTTTTCTTCCTTTCTTTGGTTTTTTGAGTTAGTTCATATATTCTGGAAATCACTGTTATGCACTTTTGTCAGATGTTTCTCAGTGAATATTTCCTCCCACNAGATTTGTTGAAGATGCTTTTTTTCTCCATTGTGTTCTTGTCCCCCTTGTCAAAATATTACATGGTAGGAAATTGTATATGCTCAAGTTTGGGATCTTCAGTTTTGTTCCATGGTGTAAACAGGTCTGTTTTTGTGCAGTACCAAGCTTTGTTTTTATGACTTATAGCCTTGTGTTATAGTTTTGAAAGTTTGGTATAGATATCCCCTCTTGTATGCTCTTTTCACTCAGGGTTGCTTTGGCTATCGGTTGTCTTTTGTTTTTCCAAATGAAATAAGACATTTTTTTTCCAAAGCCTGTGAAGAAACTCTTTTGGGATTGCCATAAAATCTGTACAAGAGTTTGGAGAATGGACATTTTTTACTATATTACATTTTCCCACTCCATGAGCATGGAGGTTTTCCATCTTCTGATGTTTCCTTCAATTTCCTTCTTCAAGGGTTTAAACTTTTGTTGTAGGGATCTTTGTTGTCTTTGTTGTCTTTGGTTAGGTTGTTCTAGGTATTTTATTGTTTTTGCAGCTATTGCAGTGGGAAGGTCTCCTTGAGTTCCTTTTTCAGTTGCTTGTTGTTAGTGTAAAGAAAGGCTACTGATTTTTCTGTATTAATTTTATTGTCACTTTACTGAAGCTCTTATTTCTGGTGGAGGTTTTAGCATCCCTTAAGTAAACAATGATATCATTGGCAAAAAAGGAAGCTGACTTTCCTCTTTTCCTTTTTTTTACATAATTTATTTTTTAACAAATCTAGACCATCACTCCTCTTTTCCAATTAGTACTCCTTTCATTTCCTCTGCCTTATTGCCCTAGCACGTATTTCAAGCACTATATTGAAGAGGAGTGGTGACAGGTGGCAGCTTTGCTGAGTTCCTTACCTTTAAGGGGCATGCTTCTGTCGTTTACCCATTTAGTTTGATATTGGCTGTGGTTTTCTGTATTGGCTTTGTTACATTGAGGAATGATCCCTCCCAATCAAATCTCCCTCTAGGACTTTAAGCATGAAGGGCTGGCTTTCTGTGTCAATTGAGTTGATCATGTGGCTTTTGTCTTTCAGTCCATTTATATGTTTTATTGATATTTATTGATTTTCAATTATGACTCAATTTTCTTGATGTGGGTCTGTATGCAGTGCAAGTCTTTGTTGAGGGGCTTTTTGCATGTGTGTTCATTAAGGATTTGTGTCTATAGTTCTCCTTTTTGTTTGTCTCTTGGCCTGGTTTTGGTATATTAGAGTGATGCTGCTTCCTAGAAAGAATTTGGGAGAATTCACATCCTGTTTCTATCCTTATAAACAATTTGAGTAATATGTTCGTAAGTGAAATGTTTTATAGAAATTCTGCTGTGAAACCTCTGGTATCGGGCTTTTTTTAGTTGGGAGGTTTTTCTTACATCTTCAATTTTCTTCATATATTATGGGTCTGTTTAAGCTGTCAACTCTTCTTGGTTGAGGTTTGGTGAGTTCCAGGATTTCAGATATTATCCATTTCTCCTAGGTTTTTCTACCTAGGTTTTCATTAGTATTAGTAGAGTATATGTTTTTGACGTATTCCGGTTTATGAATGTCTGGATCTTTCATTGTCTATTGTGATAGTTCCCCTTTCATCACAGCTTCTAGATTTGGAGTTGTTCCTTCTTTCTTTGGTTAACTGGGCTAGCGGTCTGTTGTATCTTTATTATTCTCTCAAAGAACCATTTTTTGGATTAATGATTTTGCTCTGATTTTTGTGATATCTTCCTGTCTGCTGCATTTAGGGTTATTTTCTTGTTGTCTCTCAAGCATTTTTAGGTGGAATGTTAGAATCATTCACTTGTGCTCTTCTGTTTTTCTGATGTAGGCACCCAAGGTATAAACTTAAACTTTTCCCTCTCAAGACTGTTTTAAAAGTATCCCATAAGTTTTGTGTGTTGTATTATCATTGTCATTCAGTTTCCAGGAATGCTTTTTTTCTTTCTTAACTCCTTGACATGTTCATTATTTTTCATTATTCAAGAGTGTGTTATTTATTCTCCCATTTGTTCTTGTAGATAGTAGGGCTTATCCTGGTGTTGATAATGACTGAGGTTATTGCATTGTGTGGTCTGATAGAATGCATTGAAATTATTTCAATCTTTTGTTGTATTTGTTTGGAGTTTCTCTTGTATCCCCGTATGTGGTCGCTTTTGGAGAATGTCCGTGGGGTGCTGAGTAGCAATTATATTCTCTGGTATGGGTGGAATATTCGGTAGATTGTCTGTGAGGTCCATTTGGTGTATCATTCAGTTCAAATATCACTGCTTATTTTTTGTCCAGTTGACCTGTCCAAAGGGTCAGTGGGGTATTGAATCTCCCACTATTAGTGTACTTGGGTTAGTTTGTGCCTTGTGGTCCTGAGAATTTTCTTTTATAAATTTTTTTTACTTTTAATTTTTATTTATTTCTGTATGTGTATGAATGTACTGTCTGCATGCAAGTTTGTGCACCTGTGTCGTTTGCAATCCTGGGAGGTCAGAAGAGTGTGTCAGATTCCCCTGGGGAACTGGATTCTCCTGGAACTGGAGTTTCAGACGGTTCTCGGCCCCCATTTGGGTGTGGGGACGCACCCACGGTTCATGACATCACTCCTAAATCCCTATTACATCACTTACTCTTCTCATTTTATTATCCCTCCTTCTTCCTGACTCCTGGAAGGATACTTGGCTGAGTGGGTACAACCTCCCCTCCAGGCAGGAAACAGAAGCCTTCACTTCTGTAGAGAGTCTAGCCTTAACCGCTCTTAACCACTAGGCCATCTTTCCAGCCCCAGCTGGAGAATTGTCTTTAAAAGTTTGGCGCCCCAGATTTTATATATATAAAATATTTACTATATATATATATATATATATATATATATTATTATTATATATTATATATATCATTTGACGGTTTTCCAGTTGTTTCTGTGTTATCTTCCAGGTCTGATATTCTTTGTTTGCTTCCTCCCATTCTGCTTCCAACGGCTTTTTCCTGTTCTTTCCTCTTGATTGGATGATTGCTTGATTTCCTTTTTCATTTCATCTTGTGATTTCTTTTTAGTATTTCTACTTCCTTTTGGAGCTTCAATCTCTCCCTGTAGCTCTTTGCTTTGCTGGTTGGTTCTTTTTCTTTTTTCAAACAAGGGTATCTTTTTCAGTTGTTTTCCACTTCCTTCTGGAGTTTGTTAATTTCTCTTGAGTTTTCCTCCACTTAGTTCTCTGACTTAATTATATGCTTTAATTTCTTTGATATGTCTGCAATTGTTCCTCTAAGATCTGTGTCCCTGGCCATCTCCCATAGGCTTGGTAGAGCTTGGTGTGGCCTTATCCTGCACCTTTCCCCTATTGTCCTTTTTTTGTGTCCCTGCCATGTAGGCTTCTCTTTGCCTGTATTACAACGCGAATTCCAAATGCTTTTTCACTGTTTTGAAGGCTTATTTTGCTTGCTCCTTCAGATGCCTTCATTGTTTGTTGTTTTGTTTGTTTGATCTATTTTTTTCCTTGTTTATGGAGTGTGACTTGTCTAAGTTTTAGGCTTTCATTGAGGGTCTAAATCACTCTTCCCTTTCTATTCTGCAGCTTCTCCAAGGAATCCATTGGACACTCCTTGGTAATTCCCGTTGGGGTGGCAGGTCTTGCCTACTTTGTGCTTAAGGTGGTCCTGGAAATCCCATATCTAAGCTCTAGACTCACTTTCCCTGAGATCATTGGAGGCCCAAATAAAAATGTGACACTGAAACTACCCCTCTCCCAGTTCTGGCTCCACCCCCTCACATTTGGAACTGGCAGTTACTGGCCCTTTGCAGGTTGCAGGTTACATCCCCCCCCGAGCACCAAATGCGCCCTCCATTGCCTTACTCTAAAAACAACACAGGGCCTTAAGCCTTTTAAATTGCTTATTGGATACTTGGAGGTCAGGCCTGAACATCCATTAGGGAGGAGGAGTTTCCAAAAGAATAGAAACTTACTTAAGGGCCTTTGGTCCAGGGTTTGGGAGGAAATGTGGTCTCTAAAACAACCATCCAGCCTATGGTTTGGAGAGACTTATATTGGGGATGGGGAACCATTAAGCCCCTAATTATTCCTGGCCTGCCTCATAACTTGTTAGGGATTTCTTGATGACTTGGGGGCAATCCTAACTACAGATTATAAAGTCTCTTATAATTCAGTAGTAGACTGTGTTTAAACATACAATTGTTGTTGTTGTTATTTATTTTTACATTTTTATTTTTGGACAAGGTCTAACTAATTGTCTAGACTGGCCTTTCAATTCACTTTGGTTCAGGCATGGGTCTTGACTTTATTTATTTATTTCTTATTATTTTATTATTTATTTACTTTATTTATTATTATTATTATTTATTTATTTATTTATTTATTTTGTATTGTGTATAAATGTACGTGTTGCATGCAGGTCTGTGCACCCGTGTCGTGCATTGCGCGGAGGTCAGAAGAGGTCTAGGATTCCCCTGGAAATGGAGTTACTCTGTGAATTGGAGTTACAGACAGTTCTCAGCCGCCGCTGTGGCTGCTGGGGTCGAACCCGGGTCCCTCGCACGAGCTGGGAAGTGCCCTTAACGCTAAGCATCTCTACCTGTTTTTTCTTTCTCTTTCCGAACTTGTAATCTTTCTGCTCTCAGTTTCCTGAGTAGTTGGTAACAGGCCACTGACATCAAGCCCAACTTAACCTTCAGTTGGCTGCATCCTGTTTTGTTTGCTCAAATCTCTGAAAAAAAAACCACTCCATTTGTGTGTCAACCCTAGTTAGAGATATTTAACTCTACCCTCCAGCACAAACACAGCGTGGACATGTCACTGGTGAGCTTGACTGCACTCTAATAGAGCCTTGTTTAACAAAGGACCTGGACTGACTCCCCAGCACCTCCCAAACTGGGCACTTGCACACAACCACACAACACACACACACACACACACACAACACACACACTGGGCCCACCTGCCATTCTCTAGTAGGGAGGATCAGGAGTTCCCTGTAGAAACCAGCCTAGGCACACCCAAAGGGACTTAAGTTTGATTCCTGAGCACCTTCTAGGTAGGGTACTGCCACACAGCCCTGTCATCCCAGGTCCAGGATGGGGAGTTTAATATCATCGCCATCCCTTAGCCAGTCGTGGTCTACCAGTACTACATAAGGATCCTGTCTCTTTATCTTATCTTTATTGGTCTTATCTTATTTGAAAAACCGAATGCCTGGCAAATGTTTGGTGGCATACAGGTTCTCAGACTTTGAACTTAATCTGGTTAAAAAAAGAAAATAATAACAAATGATACAATACCAGATGTGTGGTTGCTTTGAATGAGAATTGTCCCCCCACAAGCTCCAAGTTATTTGGACATTTTATCCCCAGTGTAGTGCAGTGTTGGGATGTTTTAGAAGCTGTGTCCAGGTTAGAGGAAAGCATGTCTCCTTTACTAAGATTTGGAAAACCCTTGCCAATTCCTATCTCATCTCTGTTTTCTGTGCCTGCCTGAAGATGAGGACTTCTGCTTTCTTCCTCTCTGCTTTGGCCCCTCCTGTCACCATGCCTCCCCCACATGGACCTCTAATCTCCTGAATCATAGGCTCAAATAACTCTTCCTTGTAAGGTTCCTTGGTCATGGTATTCTTCACAGCCATGGAAACGACTGACTAATACAACAGGGAAACAGGGGCACATTCCTACCAAATTCATACCAACCAGACAAGCTGAAGCATCCTAGGAAAACTAGACAGCATCCTAGCAAGCAAGGAATTGATGAGGAATTTAAAATCTCTTTACAAAGAAAAGCCAGGGCTGAGACGACTGGACTGGTGAATTTGCACAAATCTTTAAAGATCACCAAAGGAAAATTCAGCACTCCTGCAAAATTGCTGAAAGAAGAGGGAGCAGCGCATGTCCCAGTTCAGTGCATGAAACCAGCGTCACCCACGAGAAAGCCATAAAGGACACTACACGAACAAGGGAAGTGTAGGGGCGAGAGATGACCCCTAGCAGTTAAGAGCGCCGACCGCTCTTGCAGAGGACCTGGGTTCGATCCCCAGCACCCACATTGGTGTCCGGAAAAACCATCTGAAACTCCAATTCCAGGAGAACTCCAGTTCCAGGGGAATCCGAGACGCCTCTTCTGACCTCCGCAGCATGCCGACACGGGTGGCACAACCCTGCATGAGACAGTACATTACATTTTACAATACCGAAATATAATAAAACTTTAAAAAAAAAGAAAATAATGGTTTTTTTCTTGGTTTAAAAACATACACTTGTAGAGTAATAGATTTTTTTTTCTGCCTCAATTAATTGTTCCCAAAGTAAGCATCATCAAGTAGGCAGGTGGACGATCCAAAACTTTAGCAACTACACCACATTGCTACTAACATTTTCTGCACTCAGAACCTCACTTGGGTCCACATTAGCCTTGACCTTCATGGTGAGTTAATCTTTGAGACCTTTGTCTTTTCTTCCAGCATATTTTCATTGGGATCATTCTAAACTATAGGTTTCAAATGGTGTTTTTTTTAGGAAAATATCCGTTTCTGGAGCTGGAGAGTTAGGTCTAGTGGTTAAGAGCGCTGGACCACTCTTGCCGAGGACACCGGTTCGACCCCAGCATTCCACATGGTGGCTGACACACCAGTCTGATAACTCTAATTCAGGAGAACTCCAGTTCTGGGGGCATCCGACACCCTCTTCTGACCTCCGCGGCATGCACAACCAACACGGGTGGCAAACCTACATGCAGACAGTACGTTCATACACATAAAAAAATAAAAATTTTAAAAATCCATTTCTTGTTTGCTAGCAGACCTACAAAGTCACCTTTATGTCCTCTGTAGCACCTTGAGTTATAGAAGTCACCAGTGTCGATGCCAACTTTCATTGGCCCCTCAAGTTATCCATTTCCCATAATAATGAAAATCTCCTAAGCAACTTGTGTCTTTGCATCAATTTTTCAAAAACATCTTCAAATTCTGTCTCACAAGTCATAGGCCAGAATTATCAGAGTCTAAAGTGGAGTATTTGTATTTAAGAGAACTACGCTGAATCATCCGTCACTGGGTCCATGTTTGTCTTCCAAGCCCATTTAGATTAACCTCATTTCTAAACAAAAAATGGTTTTCCTGAGACTGAATTTGGTTACGGAGAGAAGGAAGAGTAATGGTCCATGTTAGAATGTGAAATTTCTGCGCTTGATGTGTACTTCAATAATAGGGGACAGCAACTGTCCCAGCTACCATATGAAGTATCCGTTGGTGGGTGTTTAGGCTGGTTCCATTTTCTGACTACTATGAATTAAATGCAGCAATAAACAAGTATCTCTGTGAAACGTTGATTATTCTTTGGGTGCCTTCACATTGGTACATACAGTAGTGTGATATGTTGACTTCTTTGGGTCATGTGATAGTTCAAGTTTTCATTGTATCTGATCTCCATGGATGGCTCAGTATTTACACATCCCATTAAGCAGTGGGACTAAGGGTTCTTCTCTCTTTACACCCTTACCGCATTTGTTTTCTTGATGGTAGCCACTCTGCTTAGAGTGAGATAGAAGCTCAAACCAACTGTCATTTCCATTTTCTGTTCCATAAGGAATGTTGAATATTTTTCAAGTACTTTTGGCCAGTTCATCTTTTGGGAAACTGTGTATTTCATTCACTAGCCCTTTCAATCTTTGGGTGATTTGCTTTTTTGTCTGTTTATTTTTCAAAAGTTCTTTATATATTGTACATTGGTCTTCCTCTTTATTATCCAATCAGCAATGATTTCCTCCCATCTCCTTAGCTATCCCTCACTTTACTGATTGTTTCATTTGCTATGAGGGAGATTTTACTTGTTTTTAATTTTATGTGTATGCAGTGTACTATCTGCATGTAGTCAGATGCACCCACATGTAATGCAATGCTTGTGGTCCATAGAAGGTGTTGGGATCCCAAGGAACTGAGTGTAGTTAAAGATGGTTCTACAGGAACCCTGCAAGAGCAGTTGGTGCTCTTACCACTGAGCCATCTACAGCTCCTCTGGAGATTTTACAATTGTATGCATTCCCATCTGTCTGTCCTTGGGATTGTTTCCTATGTGAATAGAATCCTTTCCAAATGAGCCTTGCCTATATCTGGAAGAGGTTTTCCCTAAATTAAAGTTTCAGATCTTACATTAAGGGATTTTTGATGGATTTGAAATGTTTTTTTAAATGAGTAAAGTATGGAACTAATTTCATTTGTCTACATAAGAAAACATGATTTCTCCAGAACCATTGTTATAAAATGCTGTCTTTTCTACAATGCATGTTTTATTTATTGTTATTTTGTACAATTAGGTGGCTGTGGCTGGTGAACTTGTTTCTGGGTCTCCATTTTATTCCCTTAGTCTGTGTGCCCTTTTGTGCAGTATCATGTCTTTTTCTTACTATGGGCCTATAACATAATGTGAAATTGAGATTTGATACTCCAGCATTGCTCCTTCTCTTAAGGTTTATTTGAGCTATTTAGAGTTTTTCTGCTTCCATATAATTTTGGTCTTTTGAGACAGGGACTCCCTTTAGCACTACTAGCCTAGAGCTCACTGTGTAGACCAGTTGGCCTACTCATAGCGATCCACCTGCCCATGCCTTCAGCTTGCTAAAGTGTTTGGCTAGCGGTAGAGCCCAAGCTCTTCAGACCCGTCATCCAGCCACCTGCCGAACGTGGACTCCATTCAGGACCCAGTTAGGGTCCGACCTATCGGGATTGCGCACGGTACGCATGCACGTACACACTAGAAATAACAAAAAACAAAAAACAAGTGTGACCATGCCGGCTAAACTTTATGGTTGTGTTTTTCTCATTCTGTGAAGAATGCCATGGGGTTTGATGGGAGACGCATTGACTCTGTGGATTACCCTTGTAGTATGCCATTTTTCACATATTAATTCTACAGTCCATGACAGCGGAAGGCTTTCTAAGTTCTCCTGTCTTCCTCAGTTTCTTCCTTCAGTGTCTTCAGTTTTCCTTGTAAGATCTTGCACTCCTTGGTTGCTTTGTTCCTAGTATTTTTGTTTACTTTTCTGAAGCTGTTGTAAGTGGGATTTCTCCCCTGACTTCTTTGACAACGAGTTTGTTATTGGTACACAGAAATCTACTGATTTGTGGTGTTTATTGTGTATTCTTTACTTGGCCCAGAGTGTTTCTTATCATCTAAGAGTTTTCTGGTGGTTCTTAAGGGCATTTAGAGTATGGGATCATGTCTTCTGCAAAGAAGGATCATTAGACTTCTTTCTTCTAATTTTTCTTTGTCCATCTTTTTGTGGTTTGTGGTTCTGGGTATTGAACTCATGGCCTCGATGTGCTAGGCAAGTGCTTACACTGCACTGTAGTCCCAGCCCCCTCTCTCTTACTCTTTCTGATGCTTTGCAGGTGTACTGATATTCTTACTCCTTTTCAATTGTTCAGTGTCAATGTTAGATGGAGAACTGGTATTTCAGAGTCTGATTTTGTATCACATATGTAGTTCAGTTATTGTTTTGTGTGTAATCTTTAGGATTTTTCCAAATAAAAATCTACTTTATGAAGAAAGATTACTTTTTCCTCATCCATTTGGTGCCTTTTTTCTTTTTATTAATTAATGATTTGGGTATATCTATCAATGCTATTTTGGTTTTCTTAATCTTTTAATTTTATTATTTTATGTGATGATGTATTGCCTGATTTGTGTAGTACACAAAGTACCCTCTGTTGTGCAGTACTGCAGGGACAGTGGGACACTGGACCCTGTAAGGGAGTTAATGGCCTAGTGGTTGGCTGGGCATGGTGGCACATGCCTTTAATCCTACACACTGAGGCGAGGCAGAGGCAGGTTGCGGATCTTTTGGGTTCAAGGCCAGCCTGGGTCATACAGGTGAGTTCCAGAACAGCCGGGGGCTACAGGGGACCTTGTCTCAGAAAAGAACGACATAAAAAAAAAAAAAAAAAAGATAAAAGAGCAGTTGTCAGCTCCATTGGTCCATGTGTTCCTCCCACCAAGAGCAGCCAGTGCTCTTGAACAGAACCGGTCTGAATTGTCGAATCGGGGAGGTGAGGTGTGTTGGGAGAGGGACCATGGGTTTATATTCAATTAATGTATATTAATTTGATGCACAGTTCAACAAGTACCAATTTTGCCCAAACCTATCTTACAACTTACCATGGATTTTTTAGGACTTAGTAAAAGTAAAAATGTCTGGATTAAAAACAACAATTGGTTTACAATTTTGATAAAACTGTGATACATACGAGTGTAATTGGAAATATAAATTGTGTGTTGTTCATATTGTTTTACTTACAAATCTTGTATAACAATAACTTCGATAACAGAAAAAAAAAAATCAAATGGTCTCTAGTAATTTTGAATTATACAGTATCACTTAACATTTTCTTTTACCTGTAGGGTAAGGTTAACTTAAGGATTAGTTTGCTTGCACATATGTAACAACATACATCACCCAAAAAAGCTTGGATGAATTTATTGAAATTTACTACCTCTGATTCCTGCCTATACGTGTGTGTACTACAACTGCCTTTTTGAGCTTCCTGGGTCAAAAAATAAAAACCTGAATTAAAAAAAAATGGGGGGACTAAGTTATATTAAACCCTTTTGCCAAAAATTTTTCAATTTAATCTTACAAAATAATTATGGGGGAAAAGATTTGTATGTTCCCACGCAAAACGTCACCAACTTAATGGCTGGAGAAAGAAAAGATACAGCCTTGCATTGTGTAGGCTGTACCAAGTAATACCAGCAGAGAGTTGGCCCATCTAAGCATTAAAAGGAAAGAGAAAAGCCTCAACTGCTACAGGATCAAACATCTCTGTGGATCCATTTGTAACAACTGTTTATAATGAATCCTAATGAACTTACCTTCTAGGTACCAAAGTTTTAATATGAGAGAACTTTCTTACCTCCTTTTCACAGAACAAAGAAATATGATGGTAAGAGTCAGTCTCTACTGTAAATTAAAGCTGACGTTACAGGATTATCTCCTTATAAACCAGTAAAAATTGCTTCTTTAATTGACTAATAGACATAGGAACTGTGAAAAGGATTATTTCTTCAAAACCAAATTAGTACTAGAGTCTCTTTTCTTAACTGTGCATTTAAGCAAAATATATTAATACAGAGAGCTCTGATATCACAATGGATTATTCTACCAAGGAGATGTTGGCCAGGGGATCCAAGCCCCCCCCAAAAAAGGCCAGCTTCTTGCCTGTAAAATGGGGTACCTGCAAGAAGAGAGGCAGTAAGGGCCTGCTTGTTGAAGACCTGACGTAGCATGGGAAAGATGTATTGAGACCACACATGCAACGTGTTACGTTGTCTCTGGTATACCAGAGAGTGCTACCAAAGGCCACTAAAACCAATAAAGCAAATATTGGTCTCCTTGAGTCAAGCAAGACTCCTTTGTCAGACATCAGCTATGCTTCACTGCCTGGAAATACTGTGCAGAAGTGGCAGCCATATGTCTGTATATCCCAAATCTATTGGGCTATTAGCTCTCTCCTTGGGGAATAAACTCATGGTTGATGCCACAAGCTTAATCCTCTAGTGGTTAGGGATGTTTATAAGCCTTGTAGACCTTGTCATCTTTTACAGAAAAAATGTTAATTCATGGATTAGCATACCATCCAAACATCATGTGTCTATTACCAAAGTAACCTACCATAAATTAGTACTGTTTGAAATATCTCTATCTCTAATTGCCTGTGCTTCATTAGTAGGATTGAAAGTTATCCATGAACAAACCATCAGCCATGAAAGAAACAGCCAGAACTGGTCAGAGTCCAAAACGACATCTCCAGGAGAAAGTAGACTGTTTTGCTTCTTGTCCACCTGTGCCCTTTTCTAAGCCCTAGGGAACAATCTCAGAAGAGGGGGTGGTGGTAGAATGTAAGGGCTGCGATTGGGGTGAATGGTAAAACTACAGCAATATAGTCTGGACACTTATTTGACAACTTGATTGTACATACAAGCCCCTCCAGCTGGATGGTGGGAGCCTTGGGCTGTGTGGGTTTGTGCACAACTGCTTGCAAATTGGTTTTACATGAAGGATGCTTGTACTTAAAACTTATTACTTATTATTTAAAAAATGAAATAAAATTATAAGTAAAAGAACAAAAAAGAACAGAGTCAAAAAAAAAAAAAAGAAAAAAGAAAAAAGAACAGATTCATCTGTCCAGCCCCATCAATACTAATTTGAAAGTGAAATGGTGAAAGTGTCTGGTTCTTGGCCTTGGGGGAAAGAGTTTTAGTCTATAGCTCTGGATTATGTCAACTCCAGAGTTTTCATAGTTGGCCTCAATTATGTTAAAGAAATTTTCTTCTGGTCTTAATTTTCTAAGTCTGCTTGTTAGAAAAAAGTATTCTAATTATTGCTCCCTATTATTCTACTAATGTACTCTGTTGTTTGTTTTTTTTTTTTGTTTTGTTTTGAAACAGCCTTGTATTGCCCAGCTCTTAATGGTGTCCTTCTGCCTCAGCCTCCAAGGTTCTGAGACTGCAGGCGTCAACTTCCATCCTTTCCTTTTTTTTTTTTTTTTTTTGGTCTTTTCAAGACAGGTCTCCCTGTAGCCCCAGCTGTCTGGAACTCACTCTGGAGACCAGGCTGGCCTTGAACACAAACAAGATCGCCTGCTCTGCCCTCCCAAGCGCTAGGATTAAACGTGTGCGCCACCCACGCCCGGCAACTTCCATCCTTTCCATCCCTGGATCCTTGGCTTCTCTTTACGTTGGTTTTTTTTTTTTTTTTTTGTCTTTTTGAGACAGGGTCTTCCTGTAGCCCCAGCTGTCCTGGAACTCACTCTGTAGACCAGGCTGGCCTTGAACTCACAAAGATCCTCCTGTCTCTGCCTCCCGAGTGCTAGGATTAAAGGCATGCGCCACCACGCCCGGCTGTTTTACATTGGTTTTTACATATGTTGAACCTCCAATAGCCTTTCTTTCCTTTCTCTCTCTTTCTTTCTTTCTTTCTTTCTTCCTTCCTTCCTTCCTTCTTTCTTTCTTTCTTTCTTTCTTTCAAGACAGAGTCTTCCTGTATCTCCAGCTAGACTGAAACTCCCTATACAGACCAGCTGCCCTTGAACTCACAGAGATCTGCCTGCCTCTGCCTCAAAAGTGCTGGGGATAAAGGCGTGTTCCACCAAACATTGAGTATCCTCCCTTAGCATTTCAAGGATAAAGCTTAATAGGTCATTATATTTTTCCCATATGTTGCTGGATTTGGTATACTAGGATGTCAAAAAATATATTTATTCTATTTTTATCCATGTGTGTATGTGTGTGGGGGAAGTATCTGTGTGTGTGTATGTGTGTATTATCTGTGTGTATAGTATCTCTATGTGTATGTGTGTGTGTATCTGTGTGTATGTGTGTGTAGTATCTCTGTGTGTGTAGGATCTATGTGAAGTTTCTGTGTGTCTGTATGTGTGTGTGTAGTATCTATGTGTAGTATCTGTGTGTGTGTAGTATCTGTGTGAATGTGTAGTATCTGTGTGCATGTGTCATATCTGTGTGTATGTGTGTGTAGTATCTGTCTGTGTGTGTAGTATCTGTCTGTGTGTGTAGTATCTGTCTGTATGTGTGTAGTGTCTGTATGTGTGTAGTATCTGTGTGTAGGTGTGTTTGTAGTATCTGTGTAGTATCTGTGTGTGTTTGTGTGTGTGTGTGTGTGTGTGTGTAGTATCTGTGTGAGTGTATGCCAGGGTATGCTGAGGAAGCCAGAGACAGTGTCATAGCCCTGGATCTGGAGTTACAGGCAGTTTTGGGTGTTCCTAACTGAACTCGAGTCCTCTGGAAGAGCAGTAGGTACTCTTAACGGCTGAGACATCTTGAAAACCCTACCCTACATTTTGTTGAGTTTTATCATCATTGTCCATGAAGGACATTGGTCTACACTTCCCTTTTCTGTAGTGTCCTTTCTGGCTTTCTCATTAGGGTGACGCTGGTTTCATGGACTTAACTGGGACATGGTGCTCCCTCTTCTTCAGTAATTTGCAGGAGTCTGAATTTTCCTTTGGTGTCTTTAAAGATTTTGCAGAATTCACCAGTCAGTCCTCTCAGCCTGGCTTTTCTTTGTAAAGAGATTTTAAATTCCTCATCAATTCCTTGTTTGCTAGGATGCTGTCTAGTTTTCCTAGGTTTCTTCAGCTCGTCTTGGTTGTATGAATTTGTAGGAATGTGCCTATTTTTCCTGTTGTATTAGTCACTTTTCTGTGGCTGTGACAGAATCACCATGACCAAAGGAACTCATATAAGGAAGAGTTTATTTGGGCCTATGATTCCAGGAGAATTAGAGTCCATAGTGGCAGGGAGGCATGGTGGCAGGTGGTTCCAAAGCAGGAGGAGAAAGCAGAAGTCCTCATCTTCAGGCAGGCACAGGAAGCAGAGAGAGATAGGAATTGGCAAGGGTTTTACACCTCTTTAAAGGAGACATGCTTCCTTTAGTCTTGACGCAGCTTCTAAAACATCCCAACACTGTGCTACCAGTGGGGGTAAAATGTCCAAATACTTGGAGCTTGTGGGGGACATTCTCATTCAAACAACCACACATCTGTATTGTATCATTTGTTGGTTATATTTTCTTTATTTAAACTCAGATTAAGTCAAAGTCTGAGAATCTGTTAAGCCACCAAACATTTGCCAGGCATTCTTATTTCAAATAAGATAAATAAATATTTTTGTATTTTATTTTATCCATAAAATTTCAGTGTCAGAGAACAACTTGTCAAAATTGGGTCTTTCCTTCCACCATATGGGTCCTGGGGACTGCATGAGAAAACTCAGGGTTCACTTGGGCCTGGATCTAACCACCATTCTCTGAGGGCTTCTTTGGTTCCCCTTCTCCAAGAGAGGATGTCCAAAACTAGGTCCTCCCAGCCCTGCGTCCTCCCTGGTGATCTTCTGGTTTTCTCCTGACAGACCCTACTCCACAGCCACACTGCTTCAGCTTTGTTGTTCTAAACCAAGCCCTTTACTTAGAAATCATTTGAACTCTGACCCCTACTGAATTTGAAAAGGAAGAGGATACAACTCTTGAAGGTCTGCATCCTTGGAGGCCAGGATTCCTTGGATTGCCAACCATGCAATCAAAGCTAATTTAAGTAGGATCCTGAAGGAGTTTGGCCCACCTAATTCTAATCCCAAATCCTTAAGTCAATCAACTTCTGTTTGCAAATCAGGGTGGGTCTCATTCAATCAGAAGGATGCTCCCTGGGTTCTCCTCTCTTGAAGGGGAGAATTCAAGACCCAAAGAGAGCAAAAGATGTGCCACCACAAATGTCCTGTTTGTCAGCCTGCAGAGACAAAGGCTCTGAGCTGAGCCTGTAGTTCAGTGGTAGGTACTGGTCAAAGATGCAGGATGCCCTGGGTTCAGACCACCAGCGCTGCCGGGATTTTTAAAACATTCTGTTCTTGGCTGGAGAGATCTCTTGCAGAGGACCTGGGTTTGATTCCCGGCACCCACATGCCAGCTAAGAACTGGTTTTAGTGCTGGGTGCGGTGGATCATGCCTTTAATCCCAGCACTCTGGAGGCAGAGGCAGGCAGATCTCTGTGAGTTCAAGAACAGCCTGGTCTACAGAACAAGCTCCAAGGCAGCTGGGAATAAAGTGAGACCCTGTCTTAAAGAGACAAAAAAAAACTGAGTTCTGTTCTCCCTCTTCTCTGCATCCACCTTCTACACACAGCACACCAGTCCCTGCCATCCAGGAGTCTCTCAGGCAGCAGAAAGCTGTTCTCTCATGATCACCATGAAATCCAGCTCCTTGATCCTAAATCATTCCAGTGCCACATTCAAAGGACGTTCCTGGTCCTTTACACAGGAGCTGCTGCTTTTGCATTGGGGGAATATGGAGCCCAAAGAGCCTTGGACAGTCACTAGGACCAAGTTGAGCTCTCGTTATGTTCAGCAGAATCAGCCAGACACAGAAAAACAAATATCACATGTTCAGACATTTGTAGAACCTGAAATATTCAACCTTAGGTCACACCGTGTTGGAGGCTGGGATGTGTCCAGGGAGAGGGAACCAAGGAGGAAGGGAGATCTTTGTAAGAGAAACAGCTAGGGAGGTGGCTCAGCAGGTAAATGTGCTTGTTCTCAAATCTGAGGATCTGTGTTGGATCCCCAACACCCACATGCTGGAATGAGAAAAACAACCTTTGTCAGTTGTCCTCTGACATGGAAATTATAAAGATAAAATAATATAGGAATACATGTTTATCTTATCTTAAGTACGAATGCCCCACAAGTGTGAAGTGTTTCAACAGGTGCTCAGTCTTGGAGTTAAACTGTGGTTGAGTTATGAAAATATAAGCACTAGTCCAGCAAGTTGGCTCATCAAGTAGAGACGCTTGCTGCAGATACATGGAAACTTGTGTTCAGTGGGCTCATCACATGGTGGAAGATCGCTGACTTTCCAAAGTTATGCTCTGACCTCCATGTTTACCTTGTGGTAGCCACATGCCTACAGTCATGTACATACATCATACACACACACATTTGACTCAGAGCACCAACATGGTGGGGGACAATAGTTTGGATCTTCAGTTCCAGGGACCAATAAATACTCTTTTCTCCTGTGTGCATCATGGCTGTAGTTACAACCATGCAGTGAAACACTCATATACAAAATAAAAACAATTCGGGGGCTATTGGTTTGAGATAGGTTCTCCCTGCAGCCTCCCCTGTCCTAGAACTCACTATGTAGACCAGGGTAGCCTTGACTCACAGAGATTTGCCTGTCTTTGCCTCCCAACTGCTGGGAATAAAAGCTTGAGATAACACCCCTGGTAAATCAATATTTTTTTACAAAGTTTGTCTTATTTATCTTTAAATTTAAAAAGAAAGTACTTGACAAACTTATAGATGCTCCAACAGTTTTAACTGCAAGGTGGAATCCTCTTGCCCACAAAAGGCTGAGAATAGAACACAGAATTGGGAATGCAGCACAAGGGGACACTAGTGTAGATTTCTGTTTGTGCCCATAAGAGTGAGAGAAGCAGGCACGGGGTTTCAGGTTGTAGTAGTAACCAGCTGTGTTTATAGGAGTTTATTTAAGGCCTGTTGAGCAGAGAATGACTGAATTTCAGATCCCTTCCTCCACCTCCCAAGGGCTAGGATTACAGCTGTGCACATACTCCCAGTGTACATGTGCTGGGGTGGAACCCAGGGCTTCCTGCATGCTAGCAAGCACTCTTTCCTCTAAGCTGGTCTCCAGTCCACACTGGCTGGGATTTTAAGGCTCCTTCCTTCCACAAAGCCCAAGTGGTGTTGTCATGCTGGTGCTGCTATATTTCCTGGCTGAACTTCCATAGTCTGAGGGGGCTGAGGAGGACAGTGGTTGGTCACGGAGCCCTCATAGATTGCAGGATGGAGGTGACCCACGAGATGGAGAACCTCCACAGCTGGAGGACGGGATGGGCAGATGGAGGATTTGCCAGAGATTTCCCTATGGAGGCCACCAAGGAAATGAGAGAGAATCTGGGCATGGAGGTGCATCCTGTACAGTCTGGACTAGGGAGGCAGAGGCAGGAAGATTAGGGCAATCTGAGTCCAGCCTGGTCTGCATAGGAGTTCCACGCCAGCCAGGGTATGTAGTGAGAATGCCCCCCACATGAGAGGGGCTCTCCCTTGATCCTAGAGCTCTGGGCTCTGGTTCTGTTCTCTCTGTCTGCTCATGGTCCCTTGGTCTCACAGTGAATCTGCCACCATGGACACTCACCTTCTTAAAGAATGTCTCTGCAGCCTGCATGATGGGCAAGAAGATAGAAATCCATTGCTCTGTCTGTCCATCTGTCTGTGCGCAGTGGCAATCATCCAGGTTCCTCCACCAGGTAGATATGATGTCCTGGACCTGTCTCGGTATGGGGAGGGGGAGGGGACTGCCAGCCTTGCTGCCAGTCCTCTGGAGAGTTCTTCCCCCACCCTCCATAGACTCTTTCACCTATTAAAAGCAGGAACTTGGGCCTGGCATGATGGCTCACGCTTTTAATCCTAGCACTTGTTAGGCAGAGGTAGGCGGATCTCTGTGAGTTCAAGGCCAGCCTGGTCTACAGAGTGAGTTCCAGGCCAGCTGGAGCTACAGGGAGACCCTGTCTCGAAAAGGCAAAAAAAAAGAAAAACAAAAAGCAGGAACTTGGTTAAGTCACAGAAAAGAATTTCAGGATGAGTCAGAGTCAGCAAAGTCAGTGAGATTATTAAGTATGTAGACAGAGAGACATGTAAGAAAGGATGGTACATACCAAAGACATGCAAGAATGGACAGTGCATACCAAAGACATGGGCAGGTTTCTCAAGAGAGAGAGTCACAAAGATGTGTTTTTATAATGGCTGCACATAAGATTTTGTGATTTTTTTCTAAGTTAAGTTGCTGAAAGGATGCAGTTTAAAATAGGTTTAAAGATTAATCAAAGTTTACAAATACATGCTGCAGTATATATTTTACTCTAAGAATTTTTTTGTTAGTGAAATAGAAGGTGGTTTTATGAGGTGCACTGGTCGGGGATGAGAGAGGAGTGCAGACATGGTTAAAGACAGGTAGACACAATTAATCATGTTGGCCTAAAGAAAGCTTTGTATCATTTTAGATTTTTTGAGACAGGGACACTCTGTAACCCTAACTTGCCTGGAATGTGTTATATAGACCAGGCTGGCCTCCATCCCACAGATTTGCCTGCCTCATCCTCCTAAATGCTGGGATTAAAGGTGTGCCTTGCCATATCCTGCATAGCTGGTTGTTTTTAGCATCCTTATCTGAGAAGCTGTGAGAAAGACAAGGGATATCTCTGTGGACAACTTTGTCTTTATCAGTCATTGAAATGTCTGACTCCCTCAATTTCTGGAGAGGAAGCTTCCTTCTCTTCCCACATTTTCTTTCTCTCCTGCTTCAGTATCACCAAGACCAGCACCACATAATGTGGTGATGGCATTGTCCTTTAGGTCCAGATAAAATGTGGTGGAAGCTGGCTTGAGAAGCTGAGCTACCGTGGATCTTGGATTCTGGGAAGTGGTCTTTACCGTTCTGATCAGCTGTTAGGTGCGGATCAGTACGGATCTCATCCCTCTGACTGGACACTCCTGGCTTCTCTATCCTCATGCCAATGCACTGTTTCCTCTGATTTAGATTGCTCTTGCAGAGGACCTCATTGGATTCTAGCACCCACATGTCACCTAAGAACCCCCTTTAAGCCGGACATGGTGGTGCGTGCCTTTATTCCTAGCACTCTGGAGGCAGAGGCAGGTGGATCTCTGTGAGTTCAGGACCAGCCTGGGCTGTGAGTTCCAGGCCAGCTGGGGCTATGGGGAGACCCGGTCTCAAAAAGACAAATAAATAAATAAATAAATAAATAAATAAATAAATAAATAAGATAAAAGACAGACCAGCATCATACACCTGGATAGGCAGGCTGTATTCTAAGAGGAGACAGGTCTCATTACAAATAAAATCTGTCTGGGCATGGTGGCACACACCTTTAATCCCAGCACTTGGGAGGCAGAGCCAGGCAGAACTTTGGGAGTTCAAGGCCAGCATGGTCTACATAGCAAGACCCAGGCTAGCTAGGGCTATTACAGGGAAATCCGGACTCAAAATGCCAAACCCCCCACACACACACACACAAGGAAAATCTCCCAACTGCTTTGGACAAAGCCCCCTGAGCTTTTGTCCCAAGCAGTTGGGAGTGATGCAATTTGGAAAACAACAACAAACAACAGAAAGGACTGCATCAAGAACTGAATGAAACAGTGAACTTCTGCTTAAACAGTCAATTCCTCATGGAGAATATTGAGAAAGATGAGAAAGAGATGAAAAAGCATGTTTTGCAGAATGCAGAGCTCTGCCAGGGGGAATGCTGGGCAGGACACGGGTCTAGATTTGTTTAAAAAAAATAAAAGATCCTCTGGTCCTGCGCAGGGGTCAGGAGCAGCCTGCCACTGCTCCAGGCAGGTACTGGGGCATGGGCTAAGTCAGGAATACCCCCCCCAACAACTGGAATTGAGGAGATAGTATCCAGTGGATTAAAAGAACATTCAGAACAGGAAACGAAGAGACTTCCAGTATCCAATATATAAACAAAAGTGAAAGCCTGAAACCTAGACAAGTCAACACTCCATAAACAAGGAGGAGGAAGGAAGAAAAATAAAAGCATTGGAAGGAGGCAAGCAAAATAAAACAAGCTTTCACCTTCAACACACTGAAAAGGATTTGGGATTGAACTCACAAAAGGGAAACCACTCCAGGGACGAAACAAAGAGACAACATGGGAAAGTGCAGGAAAATTGCCACCAAGCTCTACCAACCCGGGTAGGAGACAGCTACAATCGGATCCCCCTGGAGAGGTACCCCAGAAACAGTACCTTAGAGAGCTAATTGCAGACCTATGCAGAGAATATTAAAGAACATAAAGAAGAATTCAAGAGAACTAAAGAGAGAGAATGAAAAACTCAAAAAGGACCTAGAGGGATACAATGAACAAACTAAAGGAAGAATTCAAGAGAAAAGTAAGAGAGAGATGAAAAACTCAAAAAGGACCTAGAGGAATACAATGAACAAACTAAAGGAAGAGAACTGACAAACTCCAGAAAGAACGAGAGAGAGAAAAAAAAAACACCCTTAAGAAGTAGAAACACTGAAAAGGAAAGCCAACCAACGAAGTAAGGAGCACGAAGAGAGAGGTTGAGAAACTCATAAAGGGAATGGATATATTAAGAAATCATAGGATGATAAATGAAAAAGGAAATAGAACACTTATCCAACCAGGTAGAAAGGAAAGGAAAAAGGGCCTCAGAAAATAGATGGGAGGAAGCAGAACAAAGAATATCAGATCTGGAAGATAACCAGAGCAACTAAAAAGCTCAAATAAAGAATATGAAAATTTAAAATACACAAAACACGAACAACCAGGAAATATGGGACACTATGAAAAGATCAACCTCCGCTCATAGCAATAGAAGGAGGAAAGAACCAAGCAGATCTACAAAGAGAATAGTATTGATCAGACTTCAAAAGAATAATAGATAAAACTTCCCCAAACTAAAAGTAGACAAACCCCTTCAAATACCAAGAAGCACATAGGACTCCAATATGACAAGATCAGAAAAGGAACTCCCCACGCCACATCATAGTCATAATGCTAGATGCCCAAAACAAAGATCTGAAGGCCACAGAAGAAACAAGTCACATACAAAGGGAAAACCCATCAGAATTACAACTGACTTTTCGGCTCAAACCATGAAAGCAAGAAGAATATGGAGCAAAGTATTCCAGTGTTAAAGGACTATGGCTGCCAACCCAGAATACTTTACCTAGCAAAAATGTCAATTACATGTTGAGAGAGAGAAGAATCTTCCAGACAAAAACAAGATGATAGAATACATGTCTGGAAAACCAACTCTCCAGAAAAATCTTGAAAGCAATTCAAAGGGCAGAAGAGAGGAGCAATTATCCTCAAGCACCTAGGCAAAGAAACTAATAAAAATATAAAACATAGGAGTAGAATCAGAGACTTAAAAGTCCAAATGGATAATAAGGTGAAAGGAACAACATCCATCTTTCCAATTATTAACCTTTAAATATTAATGGGCTGAACCCCCAATCAAAAGGCATAGGACTGGGAATGGATTAGGAAACAAAATCCATCTATATGCTGTCTGCAAAAAACCCATCTCAATTTCAAGGACAGGCACCAACTTAAGGTGAAGGGAGTATGGAAGAGAGTATTCCAAGCAATGGTACCAAAAAGAAGCAGGTGTTGCTATTCTTATACAGACAAAATAGACTTCAAAGCAAAAGAAATCAAAAGAGACAAAGAGCGGTCATTATATCTTCAATAAAGGAACAATCGACATGAAGATCTCACAATCAATGAATATATATGCACCAAATGCCGCGCACCAACCCTTGTAAAGACAACTCTTCAGGATTTCAAGGCTCAATTAACCCCAGCACACTAAATAGTAGGGGACTTCAAATACCCCACTAAAGGCCTTTGACAGATCAACAGGACAAAGATAAACAGAGAGACATCTGAACTGAATGAATGATACAATACACCAATGGACCTCACAGACATCTATCGAATTATTCACCCAAACACCAGAGAAATACACTTTCTACTCAGCCCCCATGGAACATTCTCCAAAATAGATCATATATGGGACACAGGGAAAAACTCAACAATATAAAAAGTTTGAAATTATTCCATGCATTTTTCAGACCACAGTGCAATAAAACTCAATATCAACACCAGGATAAACCCCTCAACTACAAGAACACATGGAGACTAAACAACACTCTCTGGAATAATGAATGGGTCAAGCGAAGAAAATAAAGAAATAAAAACATTCCTGGGAACTGAATGACAATGATAATACAATGCAGCAAACCTATGGGACACCTTAAAAGTAGTCCTAAGAGGAAAAAGTTTATAGACCCTAAGTGCCTATATTAAAAAAGAGGAAAGAGCAGGTGTGGTGGCAACGCCTTTAATCCTAGCACTTGGGAGGCAGAGGCAGGCGGATCTTTGTGAGTCAAAGCCAGCCTGGGTCTACAGAGTGAGTTCCAGGACAGCTGGGAATCTACAGGGGAGCCTGGTCTCAAAAAGACCAAAAAAAAAAAAAAAAAAAAAAAACACAACGTGAACGATCTAACACTCAGCTAAAAGTACTTGAGAGAAAACAACACAATGAACCCTAAACGGCAGCAGACAAGAAGAAATAACAAAAAATCAGAGGCACAGATCAATGAAACTAGAAACAAAGAAAACCATACAAAAATCCATGAATCCAAAAGCTGGTTCTTTGAGAAAAATAAACAAGATAGACAGACCTCTAGCCCAAGCTTTAACCAAAAGAAAGAAGGAACAACTCCAAATCAATAGAATATGATGAAAGGGGAAATATCACAACAGATAATGAAAAGATCCAGACAATCATATGGAATTACTTTAAAAAACCTATACTCTACTAAGTTTGAAAACCTAGAAGAAATGGATGAATATCTCGAATCTTGGGAATCACCAAAGCTCAACACAAGAAGAGATCGACAGCTTAAATAGACCAATTAATATGTGAAGAAATTGAAGATGTTTAATAAGCAGCCTCCCAACCAAAAAATGCCCAGGCCCAGATGGTTTCACCGCAGAATTCTATAAACTATTTCAAAAAGAATTACAATCATAATATTCAAGTTGTTTAGAAGGACTACAAATGGAGGGAGTTCTCCCAGATTCCTTCTATGAAGCCCAGCATCACTCTAATACCAAAACCAGGCAAAGATGCAACCAAAAAGGAGAACTATTGACCCATCTCCCTAATGAACACAGATTCAAAATTCTAAAATAGGATACTGGCAAATCGCATACGGACCCACATCAAGAAGATCATCCACCATGACCAAGTTGGGTTCATACCAGAGATGCAGGGATGGTTTCAACATACAAAAATCAACAAATATCATCAAGCATATAAAGGACTGACAAGACAAAAACCACCACCATCATCTCAACTTGACGTGCACGTGCGGAAAGCCTTTGACAAAATCCAGCATCCTTTCCACTGTTTAAAGTCCTGGAAGAGAATTGGTATTGGAGGGATCATACCTTAAGGTAATCAAAGCCATATAGAGGAAACCCACAGCCAATATCATCCTAAATTGGGCAAAGACAGACAAGCACTTCCCCTTAAGGGTAGGTACTCGGCAAGGCTGCCCATCACCACTCCTTTTCCAACATCGTGCTTGAATCCCTTGTAGGGCAATAAGGCAAGAAAAGGAAATTAAGGAGTTCTAATTAAAAAGAGGAAGTCAAGCTATCTCCTTTTTGGCTGATGATATGATTGTCTACCTAAGGGATATGCTAAAGAACTCCACCAGAAAAACTCCTAGAAACAATTAGGAGTTTCATAAAGTGGCAGGATACAACAAATTTAAACCTAAAAAATTCGGTAGCCTTTCTCTATACCAACAGTAGGCAACCGAAGAAGGAATACAAGGAGAACTTCCCACCTCACAATAGCCTCCAAAAACATAAAAAATACCTAGGAACAAACAACTAACCCCAAAACACACCAAATATCTCTACAACACAAAACTTTAAACCCTCTGAAGGAGGGAAATTAGAAGACATCAGAAGATGGACAAAACCTCACATGCTCAATGGATTGGGAAAAAAGTACACATATATAAACAATGTCTTCACTAAACTTTATAACACGTTTATCATCCAAATCAAATCATCACCCAAGAGCTTCTTCACAGCGTTGGAAAAAAAATCCTCAATTTCATTTGGAAAAACAAACAGACCCCGAATAGCCAAAGCAACTCTGGGCAAAAGAGCAATACAGGGGGATCGCTCTTACCAGATCAAAACAAATATATAAAGCCATAAAAATAAAAAAAAAAAAAAAACAAAATGAAATAAAAACTGAAGATCCAAAACCTGAGCACATACCAATTTCAGACCATCCTCATATTTGATAAGGAGGCCAAGAAGAACACATTGGGGAAAGACAGGCATCACTTCAACAAGTGGTGTTGCGCAAAACTGGATCACCACCTGTTGGAAGAATGAAATTTAAACCCCTACCCTCTCACCCTCGTTACAAAAGTCAATTCCAGATGGATTACAAAGACCTCAATAGTGAAAATCCAAAACTCTGGAGGTGATAGAGAGAAACTTGGCAGCAGACTACAAGACATGGTGTAGGAAAGACTTCTTAAATCAGACAGCAGCTGCACAAGGAAATCAAGATCATCAATTGACAAATGGGACCTCTCATAAACTCAAAAGCCTTCTGTACATCAAAGGAAACAATAAAGGAAAGTGGAAAGAAAACCCACAGAAATGGGAGACCTTCACAGCCAGATACATCCGACAAAGCATTAATTTCCAGAGTATACAAGCTACTCACAAAAAACAAAGAAGAAAGAAAAACAAATGACAATCACTCCAAAAGATGGAGCAAAGATCTGAACAGAGACTTCACAGAGGAGGAATTAGAGATGGCTGAGAAACATCTTAAGAAGTGTTCACACATCACCTAATAATTAAGGAAATGCAAATTTAAACAACCACCGTAAGATATCATCTTCTCCAGTAGAGCACTGCTAGGATCAAGAAAACATATGATGCCAACGTGCCTGGAGAGGGATTGTGGGGAAAGGGGAACACCACCATCTTGGTGTGGAATCGGTAAACTTGTCTGCCAGCCCACTATAGAAACCAGTGGAGAACCTATAGAAGGACCTCCAAACTGATCCTGCCACATTCATGACCCCCAGTACATACCCCACTCCTGGATATATCCCCACCAGACTCATCCTACTGCAGGCTAAGCACAGAACATCTATTTATTGTCGCGCTCTGTTCACAATAGCAAAAACCTGGAACCAACCCCATGCCCCTCAAACTGGACGAGTGATTAGACGAAACATGTGACTCAAAGTCAACGACAACAATAGGTACATTTCATGCAATGGTAAAGAAAGACACAACATCCATGAACTTTGCAGAAATGGATGGAGCTAAAGACATACATGTTAAGTGAAGTAACACAGCTCCCAGAAAAACAAAATGACCAAATGGTATCCTCTCTTTTCTTGGATGCTAGTACCAACTAACCCAGTTATACATATTTCTGTGGAGAGGCGATGCATATTAAAAAGAACCAACAACAGAAAAGATTGCATCAGAAAACTGACTGAAATGGTGAATCCAGGAAAGGGTGGAGGAGTGGAGGAGAGGAACACGGGCTGTATATTCGATTGGCTTTTTGCAATTTAGTGACGTGAGTCAACAAGTATCCAGTTTTCCAGACTCTGTCCACAGGATACAGGTGTTTTAGGACTTAGTAAAAGTAAATATGTGTATATTAAAAACATTGGTTAAAGGCTGATAAAACGGTAATGCATCTGAGTTAAGTGATATAAATTGCCGTTTCCACATTAGCTTTAATTAAAACTGAACAAACTATAACATACTTGGATTGGCATAAACAAATGTTCTCTATAAATTTGGCTGTCATATAGTATCACCTGGTAGCAATCTCTTTCACCTAGGATGATTTAATTAAAAATAAACTTTGTTTCCCAAGTTATCACAAACAGTAACCCAAAACAGCATGGTGAACTTGATGAAATCTGTGCCTTGATTCCCCCCTATAGGTATGTATATACAACTGCCTTTTTGAGATCATGGGTCAAAAATAAAAACTAAAAAATAAAAAGGGGATATAGATAGATAAAAATTTTTGTAAAAAAACCTTTGCAATCCAAATCTTAAAACTAACTTACAGGAAAGGATTTGTATGTCTCCAACCACAGGACCAGAGTATGCACCAACTTAAGGTCTGAGAAAGAAAATGCACTCTTTGCAGTGAGTAGGTGTACCAGAAAAGTGCCAGCAAAGGATTACGCACTCCTCTGGCATGAAGGGAAGAAATGCCTCAGATTGCTGCAGACATCAGGCCTCTCTGTGGATCCTCATCAGTACAACTCTTTTTTAAATGAAATCCTAACGAAGCTTACCTTCTAGGTCCCGCAAAGAATTTTAATACAAGAGACTTTCTTAACTCCCCCCCCTAGAGGAGAATAATGGATGTATGAATTGAGGTCGTTCTCCAGCTGTAGATTGGAGCCAGCTGTTATAGAGGCTATTCTCTTGTAAAATCGGTAAAACTGGCTTTCTTTAATTGACTATAGACATAGGACTGTGAAAAGGATTATTCTCTATTCAGAACCAAAATGCTAAAGTCTCCTTAAGCTATGCACTTAAGCAAAATATATTAATACCAAGCTCTGACATCACAATGGATTATTCTACCCAAGGAGATGTTGCCAGGGGATCCAAGCCCACCAAAAAGGTAAAGGCTCCTCTCTCCAAACTGGGATGATATCTGCAGGAAGAGAGGCTATAATGCCCTTGCTGTGAAGAAAACCTGATAAAATGGGAAAGATGTATGGAGACCACACCTTACAAGTATACAGATGGTCTCTGGAATGCCACGAGAGTGTTACCAAAGGCCACTAAACCAATAAGCAAATATTGGTCTCCTTGAGTCAAGCAAGACTCCTCCGTCAGCACCAGCTACACCTCACCTGCCTGGAAATACTGTGCTGCAAGCAGTGGCAGCCATATGTCTGTATATCCAATCTAATTGGCTATTAGCTCTCTCTCCTTGGAGGAATAACCCACAGCTGATGCCACAAGCTTACCTCCTCTAATGGTTAGGAGATTGTTATAAACCACAGGAGACCTGTCATACTTAACAGAAGAAAATGTAATTCATGAATTAACATTCATCCAAAACATCTGTGTCTAAACCAAAGTAACCTACCATAACATTAGTTACTGTTTAAATACCTATTTCTAATTGCGTGTGCTTCATTAGTAGGCATAAAAGGCATAATGAGCGGCCGGGCATGGTGCGCATGCCTTTAAATCCTAGCACTTGGGAGGCAGAGACAGGTGGATCTTTGTGAGTTCAAGGCCAGCCTGTCTACAGATAATTTCCAGGACAGCTGGAATACAGGGCAGACCCTGTCTCAAAAAGACCAAAAAAAAAAAAAAAGGTATATCATATACTTGTCTAAAATACCTATATATCTAATGTGTGTGCTTCATTAGCTAGGATTGAACAGGTTATGCCTGGACAAAGCTGTCAGCCCATGAAAGAAAACAGCACGAATTGACTAGAGACCAAGGCACCAACAACTCCAGAGAAAGTAGCCTGTTATTGCTTCTCATCCACCTGTGCCCCTTTCCTAAGCCTAGGGAACAATCCGAGGAAGAGGGGGCGTGGTAGAATGTAAGGGCTGCAATTGGGGCGAATGGTGAAACTACAATAATATAGACTGGACACTCATTTGATCAACTTGATTGAACATACAAGCCCCCCCTGCTGGATGGTGGGACCCATGAGCTGTGTGGGTTTGGGCAGAACTGCTTGCAAATTGGTTTTACATGAAGGATGCTTGTACTCACAAATTATCACTTATTGTTAAAAAAAAAAAATGAAAAAAAATAAAAATAAAAATAAAGATCCGAAAAAAAAATCTGATGATTTATTTTCAAAGGGGACTTGGGGCAGCTTATGTCCAACTACAAATGAACAGAAAACACTCGACCCCTGCCAACAGCTGCCAGTCTAGCCATTACTGCACCCATACTCTGCTGAGCTCCTTCTCAACATACCCTATCCGGAAGTTTACAGTAGAAAATTGCTAAGAGCCACCAAGCTTGCCTGACACATCATGCACCTAAAACACTTTAAACTAAATAGAACATAAAACACTGTGGTGAGCCAGGCATGGTTTTTGTTCAGAAAAAGACAAATATGAGGAGCAGAGGGAAAGATGAGACCTCCATGGCAAGTAAGACTGCACCCTTGTGATCACTGAAGGACGGAGAGAGGGGTCTGCGCACTTCCCTACAATGCTCAAGGACCTGGGTTCAATCCCTAGCACCACAAAAAGGTGAGGGGATGAAATGTGCAGTGTGATGTAAGACACACAGAGACTCTGCCCTGGGCCTGTGCTGTCCTGACAGACAGTGAGAGGAGAAGCTTCTGCTGCAGCGCTGTCTGTGGGAAAGGGAGGCCCAGGAATGTCCAATGAAAAGACCGCCAGGATCCAAACCCATCTGTCATGTCTACACTTAGAGTTATACCATGAGAGTCAACAAGCGTCCAAACACTGAGAATGAGGGAGGGGCAGGGGGAGGATGCCTAAAGTACTAGGTCTTAGCTGTGCAACTGATGCTACTGAAGTAATGATGTACTGAGTAAGTTAAAGCAAGACTCTGTGAGGATGGCTTTACACAGTAGAAGCAGGAGGTGGGAAATTATTGTTAAAAGCTACAAAATTTTAGTTACACAAAATGAGCAAACCCTGAAATCACAATGTACAACATGGTAGCCATAATGAATAATTTTGTAGGGTATTTTTGAATCCTTCTATGAGGGTTGATTTTAAATGCTTTCACCAAAAATTAAGAAAATGGCAACAAAGTTACATAGTGACTGACTGATTGATTAAGATTTTTTGACCAGAGACCTCAGAACTTACCTTTGCATCTCTCTAAGTATAGTCTGATATTTGATAATGTAAAGTTTAAGGAAACTTTAGAAATCTTAATTAGCTTAAATGACAACTGTTTGTGTATAGTTTTAATATTTTTGTTTGATTTCAAAACATGTTTAATAAAACTTGTGAAATTAAAAAAAAGTCACATGATGCCATGCATGGTAGAACATGCCTTTAATGTCAGCACTCAAGTGGCAGAGGCTGTCTGACCTCTGTGAAATTGACTCCATTCTGATCTACATAGCAAGTTCCACCTAAGGAGTTGCCACAGGAAGACCCTTCTCAAAAAAGAATAACAAGAAAATTCCATGATGACACAATTAATTGTATGCTACACCAAAAGATTTAGAAAAAGCAGTCGGTGGTGGTATATATCCTTCCACACATATAGAAAGGAATTTTAAAAGCTTAGGAACACATTTAACTATGGAGGTAAAAGACTTGTACATTGAAAAATCACAAAATAAAATTTAAAATTTTAAAGAAAAGGCAGCTAAAAAGATATACCATATTCATGAAATAGAATTTTAATATTATTATTATTTTATGTGTATGAGTGTCTGCATGCAGGTTTGTGCACCCGTGTCATGCAATGCCGCGGAGGTCAGAAGAGGGCATCAGATTCCCCTGGAACTGGAGTTAAAGACGGCTCTTAGCCGCCATGTGTGTGCTGGGAATTGAACCCGGGTCCTCTGCAAGAGCAGTCAGTGCTCTTAACCACAGAGCCATCTCTCCAGCCCCAAAATTTTAATATTATTAAGAAAAATTCTATTCAAAGTGAGTTCTGGATTTGATACATCCCCTTCCAAAATCTCAATAGACTTTTGCTATTGAACAAACAAGACATTTCATACTCAAGTTCATAAGGAATAATAATAATCTCTCAAGAGTCAAAGTCATTTTGCTGGTGAGATGGCTCAGTAGGTAAAGGTGCTTTACCATCTAACTAAATGGCCTGAGTTTGATGCCAAACAACATCCATGCTCTGACATCCAGGTATATGCCATGGCATGTCCCTTCCCAACACAATACATGAATTAATATAATTTAAAAGTTCTTCTGTGGCCAGGCATGGTGGCGCACGCCTTTAATCCTAGCACTTGGGAGGCAGAGGCAGGCGGATCTTTGTGAGTTCAAGGCCAGCCTGGTCTACAGAGTGAGTTCCAGGACAGCTGGGGCTACAGGGAGACCCTGTCTCAAAAATACCAAAAAATAAAAATAAAAAATAAAAGTTCTTCTAAAATAATCTTGAGGGGCTGGAGTGATTCCTCAGTGGTTTAGAGCACTGGCAGCTCTTGAGAAGGACTGAGTTTAAATCCCAGCACCCATGTGATAGCTTACAACTGTCTGACTCCAGTTCCAGGGAATCCAATGGCCCTTTCTGACATCCCTGTGCATTGTGCAACACAGGTACACTTTCAAAGTGGGCAAAGGACTCAAAGAGATAAAGATAAAAATAATTGGTCAAATATTGGGGCTGGAGAGATGGCTCAGCCATTAAGGGCACCAACTGTTCTTGCACAGGACCTGAATTTGATTTCCAGCACCCATGTGGCTGCAAACAACTGACTGTGATTCTATTTCCAGCAGATCTGACACCCTCTTATGACCTCCATGGGCATTGCACAGTACCAGTGCAAAAAATACGCTTGTAAACATAAAACAATGCAAAAGGCGAAGCAGGTTCAGCATGTGTCAGAACAGCAAGCTAGAAAACAATGTTCTTTCATGGCCTGTGCTTCAGCTCCTGCTTCCAGGTTCCTGCCCTGAGTTCTTGCTTTGGGCTTCTTTAGTGGTGATCTGTGACCCTGGACATGTTAGCCACAAAAACATTTCCTTCCGAAGTTAGCATTGGTCAGAGTGTTTTGTCACAGCAATTGAGGGCAAACTACAGCACTATTTGAATATATTTAAGAGATATTATATTAAAACATTTGTTATTTTCTGTGTATGAATGTATTTTCCATATGGATTTAAGTGCACTTGTCTCCTTCCATCCCCAAGGAGGTCAGAAGAGGGTGGTGGACGCCCTGGAATTGGTGTTACAGATGGTTATTAACCACCATGACTTTCAAGCCTTTTTTTTTTGGTCTTTTTGAGACAGGGTCTGTAGACCAGGCTGGCCTTCAACTCACAGAGATCTTCTGCCTGCTTCTGCCTCCTGAGTGCTAAGATTAAACACATGCACCACCATGCTCAGTGACTTTCAATTTTTATTTGACTCATTTAGCCAAATAACTGCCATCCATGGGACCTTCAGATTCAAACTCTCCATTGGACTATGGAGGGGGTGGATATGTATGCACAACTGAAGACTTCTCTTGAGTCTGTCTGTAGGAAACAGATGAGCAGTGAGGGGCATCAACAGACTTCGTGTTTAATCACTGAGACTTTGTAAGGAGCAATAACCTCTGACTGCTGCCCTGAACTGTGCACTATGTGTGGACACAAGTGCTAGAGAAGAAGGTGAAGGGGGCTGGGGGAGCTCATCTGGAGGAGCACTTGCCTAGCATGCACTTCCTACTAAGTAAACCAGACGTGGATAATTAAGCTCCCGAGAACATTCCCAGCTTACCTGTGCTACACACTCTGCTTCTTTTAATTTTTAAAAAATATATTTCTGGGGCTGGAGAGATGACCTAGCGGTTAAGAGCGCCGACCGCTCTTGCAGAGGACCTGGGTTCGATCCCCAGCACCCACATGGCAGCCGAGAACCGTCTGAGACTCCAATTCCAGGAGAACTCCAGTTCCAAGGGAATCCGAGACCTTCTTCTGACCTCCGCGGCATTGCACGACACGAGTGCATGGACTTGCATGCAGACAGTACATTCATATACATACAGAAATAAATAAAATTAATTTTTAAAAAAATTAAATATATATATATTTTTCGACTTCAAGGTCAGCCTGCTCTACAAACTGAGTTCCAGGCCAGCTGGGGTGACAGGGAAACCCTGTCTCAAAAAAACAACTACAGCCTGGCATGGTGGCGCACGCCTTTAATCCTAGCACTTGAGAGGCAGAGGCAGATGGATCTTTGTGAGTTCAAAGCCAGCCTGGTCTACAGAGTGAGTTCTAGGACAGCTGGGGCTACAGGGAGACCCTGTCTCAAAAATACCAAAAAAAAAATACAAAGACCCCCCCCAAATATATTTCTTTTTCTTTTATGTGTGACTTTTTCCTGAACTCATATAAGTGTACCACATGCATGCATTGTCTGGATAGTTGTTAGGTGTCATATGAAGACTTGGACCCCCAAGCTTGGTCTTCTGAACGAGTGGCTAGTGGTCTTACCCACTGACACATCCAGCCCCCAAAGAATCTTACAGTTAGTGAATTCTGTAAGTACAGGAAAGATGCCATCTATGTTAATTTTTATCCTAAAGCTCTTTTCTAAGGGAAGAAATATCTTCAGTTTGGTTTTCATTGCTGAGGATCCAAGCCAGGGCCTTGCACATGCTCCCCAAGCAATCCACCACTGAGCTCCACCCCAGCCCCCAACACCTGCAATTGTCACCTGACCAACTTGAAGCTATAGCCAGAAACATTCAAGGCAAAACACAAGTTCTGTGACCACATGTCCAAGATGGCCCCATGCTAAAGGAGCCACCATACCTCAAGCCTGATGGAGACTCCCCAACTTGTAGCACTCATTTCTACTAAAATGCTTGGGTTTTCTAATAATAATGTATTAGTGTACACCATTAATTACTTCATGATCAAGCAAGTTATGATTAACACACATAATAGTGTTCATGGTCAGGATGCCATTACATGGTCTTCACTTACAACTGCCTCAAGCAAATGTAGAACCAGTATTGCACCCAAAGTGCTGCAACTCCAGAGTTTCAACAGCCATTGCACTAAAACTAGGGATATTGTATAAAAATGACTATTCAGCCCATAAACTGACATAAAGGCTTATCATTTGCCTTATATGTTTATCTGGCATAGTTGTATCAAGTTCTATTCTTTCTGACAGAGTGACTTGAAATCTTCCACTGATTATTCATCTGCTAGTCGCACTGTGCTTGCCATTGTAACAATTTAAATTTGCACTTCCTGAAGCTACAGGAGCCACAGCTTTAATGATAGCATACGACCTAATCACATCAGTATGATTCTGCCTATATTATTAAAGTTAGGAGTGAATCCAGAGACCAATCATGGTTCTGGTCTAAGGATGGCAATTTTTTCTATCCTTTATCACAATGCTGAATCTTAGGCAGTCTTCCAAACTTGGCTCTGCCACTGAGTGAAGGATCTGCGACTTATCATTCTCTAGATCATTTTACATCCTATCAACAAATCTTTTTTGACTTTTAAAGGGGATTTTTAATAGACAAGAGGAAATTTCTCACTGTGATCTGAGGAAATATGAGAACATATCACCAAAACACAGTAATGCAAAGCCCAGTGACTTAGGATCAACAGTATAAATGCATGAACAAATATCAAATGTTACATTTAGAAACTTTTAACAAATACATAAGCACAAAGCAGTCCATGTTAACATTGATCTCCTATGCTTAACCTGGATTTAGATACTGTGTTTTATATTTTACTGAAAGATTTTTTTCAATGTTTTATTGATGCTTAAAATATGCACTATTATGTCTTACCAACATATTTGTGAAATTTAAAAGGTTGATATTAAAAGTAGTTCATTCTTTGAATATTCTAAAACTTACCAGTTTAGATTAACCTTTAAATGCTTAGGCCCCAAAAGGTATATAAATAGTCCCCAAGAACAAGTTTTAACACAAGATAATCTTGTTTATAATTCTGACAGAACTATCTCTAACTTTCAGATGTTAAAACCCTAAATAAATATAAAAAGTATTTAGGATCAAATCATTTCTTATTACAAATAATATGTCATGTCAATTTTCCACCCCAATTCTTGGACTTGTTCAGAACATTCACTCTTTGTATTGTTAAACAATGCATTTCTGTGGTAAAATCGACAAGGAATCCTACAGAAACAAACAAACCAAAGAAAAAGAAAAAAATCTGCAAATCAGAAGTTGACCAATTTTCCTTACATTTATACTCTTAAATTAACTGGCATATAATTTAACACCTAAAAAGGCTGCAGCTAAATTATTTAATAATATTTATAGAATGTCACAACTTGGGGCTGGAGAGATGGCTTATTGGTTAAGAGCACTGACTGCTCTTGCAGAGACCCGGGTTTGATTCCCAGCACCCACATGGCAGAAAAGAACCGTATTAGGTGGGGCATGGTGACCCATGCCTTAAATCCTAGAACTTGGGAGGCAGAGGCAGGTGGATCTCTATGAGTTCAAGGCCAGCCTGGTCTAGGTAGTGAGCCCCAGGCCAGCTAGTACTAAAAGGAGACCCTGTCTAGAAAAGACCAAAAAAAAAAAAAAAAAAATGTCATGTCTTTGGGTAGATATATTTCACACCATAATTTTTTAATTAAGAAATTACCTGATAGTTATAATCACAATTTATCATAAAGTAATTAGTAATTTAGTTGGCATAAGGATCAACAAACAGAATAATCTACTAAGTGCTCACTGTGCAGTTCTGTTGATAGTAACATTCAGACATGAGCCTGACAGGTATTTTCAGCTGCATTACATTTCCAAGTGTGCTTCTGAGTGACAGAAATAGGTCTACCACAGCAAGCTTTACTCGCTTCATTTTTTTAATGGTACCTCAGTAATTTGGGACAGAGGTTGGGTTGTTAGCACCATACAGAGAATGTAAAAGTAGAAAATGACATTTAACACCAATGTTGGTCTTAATGACATTAGGGAATGTATTAGTCGGGGTTCTCTAAAGAAACAGAAGCAACAGGATGAATATATATAACTATATACAATTTATTGATTTGCTCACGTGACGGAGCTCAACAGTAGCGACGAACTGGAGAGGCCGGGAATCCAGGGAACTGCTCAGTCCGCAAGGCTGGATGTCTCAGGAGTCCCAGTCTAGTGCTGAAGGCCCGCAAG
The DNA here is from genome assembly GCA_009823505.1 of Rhizomys pruinosus. Lineage (NCBI taxonomy): Eukaryota > Metazoa > Chordata > Mammalia > Rodentia > Spalacidae > Rhizomys > Rhizomys pruinosus. The sequence continues at coordinate 1,824,629 of VZQC01009936.1, forward strand.
GATTCCAGGAGATCTGCCAGTCTCAGTTTACACGCTGGGATCCGAAGGCTTGATCACAGCAGCAAGACAAACTCGCCAGATAGAGAGGGAGGCAAGCCGCAGGAAGAAGGAAAAAAAAGGGACAGTCTCCCGCTGCCGTGGCCTTTAAATACGCCTGCCGGCAGAAGGTACACCCACATTTGGGGTGGGCCATCGGGGTTGAGGGGTCCAATCAGAAGACCCTTATTCTCTATTATTTTGTTCCTATCCAGTCACAGTTGACCACCAGGATTACATCACAAGTCCCACCCTTGTCAACTTGCACACCAAAAAATAGCCTCTCTTATTTATGTTAAATCAATTGCAAACGAATGGCAGGGTCTAATTCCACCTAACTATGTTAAGAAGTATCTCATGTGTAATCGACAAAGCATTATATTCTAGAGTAGGTGGTAAGTGTCCTTGAGGAAGAACTTAGTCCTTCCGTATCTCATACCCTAAATATGACAAACACTTAACATTATCTATGTTGCACATTCAAGGGAAAAACAAAAAACACAAGTATCCACTTAAATTAATATAATATATATATACATACTAATATTATATATATATACATATATAACCAAGACTTCTTAACCAAAATAGGGTGAAGGTTAATATCTCATTATAATCCACGTTTCTGCAACTGTCCCATGGCCTCAGCTGATATTTATGATACCTTTCTTCTACTTCCCATTCTGTATTTCCTCCGCCATCAGCAAGCACACTCTGCAGGTCTTGGCTCTTTCCTGGAGGAGTGATCATCCTCATCCCTGAAAGGGTCTAGGGCCATTTATTGTCCTGTCTTGGTTTGGTTGTTGGAGTTTCCCATTGACTTATTCATGGACTATGGCTAGCACCAGAAGGCCCTACAGCATCTCCTGCCTTCCAGACATAATCTTCCTTGCCCCCATTGTGGAGGAAAAAGTCAATTTCCCCCTGGTAGTCTGGATCAATCACTCCTCCACTACTGTTATTCCTTCCTTAGCCTGTTGGCTTAAAGGCAGTAGAAGCCCGAAGTGGCCAGGGGGAAGTCTTAGCTTCCAGTTCAATAGAACGTTTGCTGTATCTCCTGGCAAAAGCACTCCCCCATTGGAGCCAAACGTCTAGACCAGCAGAACGCAAGTCGTGGGTACAGGAAGCAAAAATTTTCCTACTGGGTCACTAGGGTGATAGGAGTGGAATCATTCCCACTTCCACCCCCTTGGTTCCTGGACCCATGAATTCTGGCTATAGGAGAAACAGTACCATATAGTGGAGCGCTGATTCAAAGCATATACTGCTTGCTGGAGAACCTTGCCCCAGCCCTCCAGGGTATGCTACCTAATTGGCGCTGTAACTGTGTCTTCAAGAGGCCATTCCATCGTTCTATCAAGCCAGCTGCTTCTGGGTGGTGGGGACATGGTAAGACAGTGGATACCATGACCATGGGCCCACAGTCGCACTTCTTGGCTGTGAAGTGAGTTCCTTGGTCAGAAGCAATGCTGTGAGGAATACCATGACGGTGGATAGGCATTCTGTAAATCCCTGGATGTAGTTTTGGCAGAAGCATTACAGTGCAGGAAAGGCAAATCCATAACCAGATAAGTATTTATTCCTGTAAGAACAAAACGCTGTCCCCTCCATGATGGAAGTGGTCCAATGTAGTCAACCTGCCACCAAGGTTGCTGGCTGGTCACCCCGGGGAATAGCACCATATTGGGGCTCAATGTTGGTCTCTGCTGTTGGCAAATCTGGCACTCGCAGCAGCTGTAAGCCAGATCAGCCTTGGTGAGTGGAGTCCATGCTGTTGAGCCATGCATAACCTCCATCTCTGCCCCATGACCACTTTGTTCATGGGCCCATTGAGCAACAACAGGGATAGCTGGAAAAGAGGCTGACTATCCACAGAACGAGTCATCCGATCTACTTGATTATTAAACTCATCCTCTGCTGAGATCACCTTTTGTGAGAGCATTTACATGAGACACAATATCTTCACATCCTTTGACCATTCAGAGAGCTCTATCCACAATACTTCTTCCCCAAATGTCTTTCTCACCAATTTTCCAGTCATACTCCTTCCAAGTCCCTGACCATCCAGCCAAACCATTGGCTACAGCCCATGAATCAGTATATAATCGAAACTCTGGCCTTTCTCCTTCCAGGAAAATGCACAACCATGTGCACTGCCGAAGTTCTGCCCACTGTGAAGACTTTCCTTCACCAGTGTCCTTTAGGGTTGTTTCAGAAAATTGGCTGTAATGCTGCAGCTGTCCACCTCTGGGTGGTGCCTGCATAGTGTGCAGAACCATCAGTAAACCAGGCCCTAGTCTTCTTTTCCTCAGTCAACTGATCATAGGGCAAACCCCATGAGCCATAGGTGCATGCTTAAGCCCAGGAGAATTGTAACAGGAGTGGGAAACATAGGCATTTGGGCAACTTCTTCATGTAGCTTGCTTGTGCCCTCAGGGCCTGCCCGGCCCTGTCCCGTATGTACCACTTCCATTTGACAATGGACTGTTGGTGTGCACGTCCTACTTTATGTGTCTGGTGGGTCAGATAACACCCAGCTCATGATGGGCAGCTCAGGTCGCATGGTGACTTGGTGGCCCATTGTCAACATTCAGTTTCCACTAAGGCCCAATAGCAGGGCTAAGAGCTGTCTCTCAAAAGGAGAATAGTTGTTTGCAGATGAAGGTAGAGCCTTGCTCCAAAATCCCAAGGGCCTCCGCTGTGATTCCCCTATGGAGCCTGCCACAGACTCCAGACAGCATCTCTATCTGCCACTGATACCTCAAGCACCATTGGGTCTGCTGGATCATATGGCCTAGGGGCAGAGCACGCCTGCACCGCAGCCTGGACCTGTTGAATTGATGAAGAGCCTTTTCCTGTTCCAGCCCCAACTCAAAGTTTGCTGCCTTACGAGTCACCTCATATATGGGTCGTAGTAACACACCAGTTGAGGAATGTGCTGCCTCCAGAATCCAAAAGACCCACCAGACGTTGTGCTTCTTTCTTGGTGGAGGGAGGGCCAGGTGCAACAACTTCTTCTTTACCTTAGAAGGAATGTCTCTGCATGCTCCACACCACTGAACTCCTAGAAACTTCACCGAGTAGATGGCCCTTGAATTTTTAGTTGGATTTATTTCCCATCCTCTCATGTGCATTGCTTTTACCAACAAGTCTAGGCTAGCTGCTACCTCCTGTTCATGGTCCAATCAACATAACATCATCAATATAGTGGACCAGTGTGATATTTTGTGGAGAGTCAGGCGATCAAGATCCCTCTAACTAAGTTATGGCACAAGGCTGGAGAGTTAACATACCCTGAGGTAAGACAGTAAGGGTATACTGTTGGCCTTGCCAGCTGAAAGCAAATTGCTTCTGGTGGTCCTTATGAACGGTATTGAGAAAAAAGCATTGGCCAGATCAATAGCTGCATACCAGGTACCAGGAGACTATTAATCTGCTCGAGTAAGGACACCACATCTGGTACAGCGGCTGCAATTGGTGTCAACTACTTGGTTGTGTTTTCGATAGTCAGCTGTCATTCTCCATGTCCATCTGTCTTTTGCACAGACCAAATTGGAGAGTTAAATGAGATGTGGTAGGAATCACACCCCTGCATCTTTCAAATCCTTGATAGTGGCATTAATCTCCACAATCCCTCCAGGGCTACGATACTGTTTTTGGTTCACTATTTTCCCTGGTAGAGGCAACACCAATGGTTTCCAGTTTGGCCTTTCCAACCATAATAGCCCTCACTGCACAGATCAGGGAACCCAAAAAACCAATGTGGGGATTCTGCATTTCTAATTATATCTATCCCAATTATACATTCTGGGACTGGGGGAATAACTACGGGATGCGTTCTGGGACCCACTGGGCCCACCGTGAATCGGACTTCAGCCAAAACTCCATTTATCACCTGACCTCCATAGGCCCATACTTTAACCGGAGGGCCACAATGCTTTTTAGGGTCTCCTGGGATCAGTGTCAACTCAGAACCAGTATCCAATAGCCTCAAAAAGTCTGATTATTTCCTTTTCCCCAGTGTACAGTTACCCTAGTAAAAGGCCTCAGGTCCCTCTGGGGAAGGACAGGAGGAAGGCAAACAGCATAACTCTTTGGTTTGTGACAAGGTCCTTCCTCACTGGAACCGGCCACCCCTTCATTCAAGGGGTTCTGGGTCTGTGAACTGTTCTCAAGTCTGGAAACCGGTCAACTGGGCGGGATTCGCTAGTCCTAAAATCAAATGTTGACTTCCTGTCATTCGTTTCTAAGAGCTTTCTGCTATAAGATCAAATAAAAACTTAGTAGGCTTCTTATGTATTTGGTTCCTGGGAAACCATGATTAATTAGCCAGTTCCAAAAGATCATTTCGGTCATGCCATTATAGGTATTTTTTTGCCTTTGCCACCCATTATGATAATTACTGTAACTACGCTCATCTGGCCTTCCGATTCAGTGCTGCACCTGACGCCTACCCTGAGGTCCTGTTAGACCTACTACATGTACATTTTTTTTAAATAATTTTTAATTTCATTTTATTTATTTTGTATGTGTATGAGTGTGTCTGTCTGCATGTAGGTTTGTGCACCGTGTCGTGCAATGCCGCGGAGGTCAGAAGAGGGTGTCGGATTCCCCTGGAACTGGAGTTCTCCTGGAGTTGGAGTTTCAGAACGGTTCTCAGCCGCCATGTGGGTGCTGGGGATCGAACCCGGGTCCTCTGTAAGAGCGGTCAGCGCTCTCAACTGCTAGGCCATCTCTCCAGCCCCCTACATGTACATTTAATTTATGCAAACGAGCCACAACTTCTCTAACTGTAAGATCTGGCATAAGAAATAGAGCAAAAAAAGCTCTTCAAATGTTCTGGTGTCTCTCTCAGTACTTTCCATCTTATAAATTCAGTGAGTGGCATGTCCTCTGGGTCCTCATATTGTGGAGAATGTGGTTTTACACTTCGAATCCACTCGAAGCATGCCCATCTGCCTGACCCTCACAATCCCTTCATCAATACTAAGCCAAGGATTATCAGGCATCTCTAACTCGCTGTTAGTAGGCCAAATTTTAATAAATACATCAGCCAACCATTCAAAAACTTTTAACACCTTTTTTAACTGCTCGAGCTTCCATGTTAACCTAGAATCTCTACTCAGTGGGGTCATATCGTATAAACTCAGTATGATCCAATTTTATACATTTCCTTCCACCTATTATCCCACACCCTTAAAATCCATTCCCACACATATTCCTTGGCTTCTGCCGGAATGAATCAGCAAACTCATTAATTTCTTTAGTAGTATATCGCACCTCCTCGTGGACCACCCTTTCTATCTCACCTTGAGGGGCTTGCTTAGACTTCCATCTGGTTATAGGTCTAGAGGCAACAATGTGGGGCCCTGAGGGACATCAGCTCCCACTGGGGGGGGGATTAATTTCCTCAGGCAAGGGTGGGGAGGAGGGATCTGCAGGGTTTGGATTCTCTAGCTGAGGGTGGGGAGTTTAATTCCTCAGATAAAGAAAATCCCTCAGAATCGAGGGTTCAAAAATCCTCATCATCATAGGTTCTCCCGACACATCTCCATCCAAGTTTCAGGGTTCCCCGCTTTCCCCACCAGTGCTCTCCTTTAACTGCTGACACTTCTTCCTGGCTGGGAATTAAATTTGGCGTTGTTAAATCAGCCAAACCGTATAATAAGGGCTCCAGCTTGAGTTTTCTGCTGCTTAGCTCTTTGGCTGCTGGAGAGAAGTTTCTCTTCCAGAGCACAATTGGAAACCTTTAAACTGTTGTTTCAAATCGGAGCTGGTCATTTTTATCACCGGGACTCCTATATTTTCTCTATACAGTTTATCCAGACAGTGCTAGGAGCAACAAGGGCTATAACATCATATTTTCTCTGATTTTTCGCAATTTCTCGAACGTTTTTATATAGAGTCGTAAATTCCTGCTTTCTCACAAAGGTGAGTTAGGTGAGTCAAATGGATCTATCTTCCTAATAGATCAAATAGTCTGCACCAAGGATTATCATTCCTCTTCATGCACCAGTGAAGAGCCTTCATTAACTCTAGGCTTCATTGGGTTGGAGAGCTGGCTCCAGAGACTACCAAGCCCACTAAAAAATTATCCTTTCAATTCTGTTTCTCCTAGAACACTTCTGGACGCAAAAATCTGTATTAGTCAGGGTTCTCTAAAGAAACAAGAAGAAGCACAGGTATGAATTATATAACTATATACAATTTATGATTTGCTCACGTGACAGAGCTCAACAGTAGCGACAACTGGCGAGGCTCGGAGAATCCAGGGAACTGCTCGTCCGCAAAGGCTGGATGTCTAGGAGTCCCAGTCTAGTGCTGAAGGCCCGAATGGATTCCAGGGATCTGCCAGTCTCAGTACCCGCTGGGATCCGAAAGGTGTTGATCACACAGCAGCAAGACAAACTCACCAGATGAGAGAGAGGCAAGCCGCAGGAAGAAGGAAAAAAAAGGGACAAGCTCCCACTGCCTGGCCTTAAATACACATGCTGCGGCAGAAGGTAAGCTCCACTTTGGGGTAGGGCCATCCGGAGTGAGGTGGTCCAATCAGAAAGACCTTTTCTCTTATTTGTTCCTTAGGTCCCGGAGTCAAGTTGACACCCGGATTAACCATGACAGGGAATAACTAAGATTATTAGTTTGTGCTATTTTCTTTTTTTAACACACAAATCAAAGCTATTAACTTGAAATGGAGGTATATACCCAATATATATACAACTTTAAGCAAAATAATTTTCATAATATTACATTTTTAAAAATTGGAAACGGGGACTGGAGAGATGGCCTAGCGGTTAAGAGCACCGACCGCTCTTACAGAGGACCCGGGCTCGATCCCCAGCACCCACATGGCGGCTGAGAACCGTCTGAAGCTCCAATTCCAGGAGAACTTCAGTTCCAGGGGAATCCAAGACCCTCTTCTGACCTCCGCGGCATTGCACGATATGGGTGCACAGACTTGCATGCAGACAGTACACTCATACACATACAGAAATAAATAAAATTAATTTCAAAAAATTGAAAACGGCTGGGCATGGTGGCACACACCTTTAATCCTAACACTAGGGAAGCAGAGGCAGATGGATCTCTGTGAGTTCAAGGCCAGTCTGGTCTACAGAGTGAGTTACAGGAACAGGACAGCCAGAGCTACAGGGAGATCCTGTCTCAAAACGACCAAAAAAAAAAAAAATGGAAACAATATCTGTGCTGATGTGTATTGTCTTAGGGAACAAGAAGAAAACATTCACCTTGGGGTGGGGGTGGACATATTGATAATAAAGCTCTAAAATTCAAAATATCTTCCTCTTTCTTTGTAATTATCACAGGCTATACAATGTCCTGAGAGGATTTGTTTTGAAAAAAATATGTCAATCACAGCTTTAATGTACTTTGGAAGGAACTAATGAGAAACAAATTGAATGGTGAGACTTCATCTTTGTTTTCAAATAAGTAGTCTTAATTTTTCTTCTTATAGAAAATGCTCAAGTCCATTTATTACAAATATATCTAAAACATTCGTTTTTTGCAGCTTTCAGATGAAGTCCAGCACTTTGTTTATACAGTCTGTGAGTAGAGGTCAGTAGAGATCATCCAATCTTCAGTTGTGACAGCATCTATCCAAGTCCTTGACATAGTCCTTCCCAGTGTGAGCACAGCATGCGAGGATTTGCCACTGGTGATCTTTATTAGAAGTTAGCTTCAAAAACTGGGAGAGTTCTGCTACAATCATGCATTCTTTAACATCTTGTTTATTAGCAACAATCACCAATCCAGCTTTCCTTAGATCCTCATGGGCTTCCATTTTCTAGTTACAGAAATCCTTTTTCTGTCTGTCTATCCAGAACAACAATCACAAACTCTTTGTTAGTGTAGTCAGACTATCTCCTCCACCATTACTTCCTGTTGTGGAGGAGGTATGTACAACTTCATTCATTGAAGACAGGTAAAGAATGGTAGTTTTCCCTGCATTATCCAACCCAACAAGGATAACTTTGTGCTCTGGGTGAAGAGAATTCCTATCCTCGGGCAGTGGCCTCCTCCAGCCGCCAGGGATCAGCGGAGGGGCAGAAGAACCTGCTGGACCTTCTACTGCTGCTCCCTTGCCAGCTGCCCGCCAGATTCCAGGGAACCAAAGGGAAGACACAGCTCAGGCAGTCCTGCCCCACCTCAGGCACCGCTGTTGTGACCAGGGCATTCACCTGCACAGCGGACAGCTCCACCACCTGGTCTGCTTTGGGCCTCAAGGTCCACAGTCCTCCCCCAGCTCCTCTCCTCCAGCCCCAGAAACCACCGGGTGGGGCCCTACCAAAAAATCTTAACCTGATGAGTACTGCTTTTTACACTGGGTAGACTAATCATCACAGCCTGGGAATTGTACTTAGCACGTAGATAATATCCCTTCTTTGTACCACAGTTACTAGCTGCACATGTCCTTCCGTTCTTACCTCTGTACCCTAAAGCCATCACAGTGTTTCTGTGCTGTAAATACACTTTCAACCAAAATTAGATTAATTTCAGAGTAGAAGCTTATTGCTTATTTACCAAGAAACTACACAAGAACTCCAACTCATGGAACCACATGTAAAAAACTACCACTTCCTGCCGCAGCTGCTAGCCCCAACCTCCCCATGCTGCTGTCTTTCTCTGCCCAGCTGCCCTCCTTCCCTCCAGTGGCAGGGCGGGGCGGAAGGAGGGGACATGGCGATGTCCTTGGATTTAACTCCAGAATCCCTGAAACAAACCCACCCGAAGTTGCTTAATCTTTACCTTGCTAATTTCCTTTTTCTTTTCCTCTTTCCTTGGGCTCACTCCCTCTGTACCGTAGTCTGGCGTGTGTTCCTCCCTCTGTACCGTAGTCTGGCGTGTGTTCCCTGCACACTGGAGTGAACACTTTCCCCTTAGCATCTTCTCCTGCCACCGCCCCTCCAGCTTTTAGCATTGCTTTCCGACATTGCTTTCCAGTCTGCAAATTTTGCGGTGTGTGTGGGGGGGGAAGGGAGATGTGGGGGGAGAATTTTAAAAAATGCATTTGCAAAAGTTTGTTATCAGAGCAGGCTCGAGGGGGAGGGAAGGAATGAATGGGGAGCAGGTCCTGCCCACTGGCCCTTTGTAAATAAAAATTCAGCGGGTGTGTGTGGGGATTTGAAGAGAAGGATGTGGTGGTGGCAGAGATGCTGCACGGTCTGGACAATAGTGCATGTCTGGAGCTCTCTACCCACCCTGCCCCGACTGCTGGAGCCCAAATCACTCCCCAGCAGCAGCCAGGAGAGCAGCCCCAGTAGCAGTGCCCATGCTGGGTGGAGCATCTACACTATCAGCCTCAGGGTGGACAGGACCCGGCAGGATGTGGCCATCCTGGGCTACAAGGACTCACCCTCAGTTTGGGCCAGTGTCCCCGGGAAGGCATTATTCAGCATTATGGCAGTTGAAGTGGGTGTCCAGGTTAGCAAAGACCTGTCGAGTTTCTTCGTGAATGGGCTGACACTTGAGGACCAGAAGTGTTCTGTGGTCCAGGACTCACTGCTGCAAGAAGAGGAATCTACGGTGGATCTCCCTACCAAGAGCACCAGAGGAGCCCTCACCTTCAGTGTCACTGTTACCCTGATGGCAGCCAAGACGCTAGTCCTGCTGATGGGCAGAGAAGGTGAACATTGTAGTTTGTTTGTTTCATCAACAAGAAATGTTATGAAATGCCCTCCTTCCTGCAGCATTCCAGCCCTGAGCTCATCAGTCCCCTCCCCTGCCACTCCCTTCAGCCTCTGCACCCCTCCCTCCCATGCACACACACCACTTTTATTTGGGGGTCATTACCCTACTTCCCTTATTGTTGCCAAAACCAAATGGGCTGGCGGTGGGGCTGATGGACAGGTTCTTCCCCCTACCACGCCCTTTCTGAGTGTGTTTGAAAAGCAGGTTTTGAAAAAAATATTAACCTTAAGACATGACACAGGGGCAGTTGCAGGGTAGGGACTGAAGAGAAGCTCAGGGGACGTAGCACTGGCTGCTCTTGGAGAGTGCACCAGTTTGATTTGTAGCCCTCACGTGACTGCTAACAATCATCTGTAACTCTAGTTCCCGGGAAATCTAATGCCCTCTTCTGAAGTTTGTGGGCATTGCACAACATGTGTGCTCTTACATATATGCATGGAATACAGTACATGAAAATTTCATACCAGAGAGAACCCTATGCATGTAAACAATGTGGTAAAGCCTCTAGACATAATCATTATTTTGAAAGACTTGGAAAAAACGCACACTGAGAGGGACTGTGTCAGTTCAGGGGAAATGGCTTGACAACAGTCCTCCCATTCCCGTGGCTCTTAATTTTTTTATAATGCATTTAGATCTTGTGGGTGGGGTTGTGGAGATAAACATGTTTGTCACTAACCTTGAACCACTATGCCTTGCCTACAATGGTGGAATGCATCCCCTGAAAATGTAAGCCGGGATCAACCTTTCTTTTCTTACAATACTTCTTCCTCATATTTTGCTGAAGTGAGAAAAGTAACTGTGGGGATTCCATTTGGCAGAAGCATTTAGGAAGTCACCTGGCAACCCCTAGCCTGGAGTCCTGCCGATTTCCTGCTTGCTTTTGGAACCTGCCTGGCACTACTGTCTTTGATGCTTTGAGCAAAACATTGTCACATTCCTGTAGTGATCTGGAGTATATGGTATAAAATCCTGTATGGCCCAAACCCCAGTTGCACCTCAAGGTCGGGTAGAAATACCCTGAGTTGTAAAAGTACAGTTGAGTTATTCCTCCATGGAATTTCTCCCAGCTTCATTCTTGAGTCCATCCTTTCCTTGTTCTTTCTTTCCCCCTTCCCTCCAGGCTTTTCAGTACCTCTCCCTCCCTCTCCCTTTCAGGGCTAAGACTGGGTCACTGACCGGCTGGCCAGAGTGAGCCCAGGGAATTTGCAGTCCTGGGAAACTGTGGGCTCTGTCAAAGGTAGGAAGAACATTGAAAGGCTACAACTGGCACTTTAATGTGGAGCAAAGCCTTTCAGAAAACAAGAAGGAAACAGGTATGGTCTATGGTTGTCGGGTATCTGTCCGTGTTGGGCCCTCAGCCATCTCTCAAGTGAGGCACACTTCTAAGGGTCTTGGGCATCTGCCCGTCTTGGGTTATCTCTTCCTCGTGTCTCTCTTGAGTGAGACACAGTTTTATAAATACTTTTGGAGGATTTAGAGAAGAGAAGTTTAAACCCCTCCTGTCTGGGAGGGGACTAGGGTAGCGGATAGCTGTGCCCCATCTACCCCCCACCCAGAGTTTCTCATGGAGGATAAGCTGTCATTCTTTTAATCTTTACTTTTTTCTAAACTTTTACTTCAGTTCTGCCGGCAGGAGGGAATAATTAACCTAACTGGATTCTCACCTGCTTGGTCAGACAGCTGCAAAAAACCTCTGCCTTTAAGTTCTTTCTATTCACTTCCATTTCTCTCCTTTTCCACCCTAAATAAGCCATGCACACACAGGAGCTAGACTCTGAGACCAAGGGAACTGAGGACACGATCAGCGGTGGCGGGGTGCCAGCTACTAATTCTAACTCAGAAAAGACAGGGCCAGTAAGTGCCCAGTTGTGGAATGGGGCTCCCACCCGCTGAGTCTGGAGCAGGGGACTGGGAAGTTCAAAAAACCAAGGGACCTCTGGTGAGCATCAGGAAAGAGGAACCCAGCTCACCTGCCAAGTTCCTGGGATGTGCAGGCCCTCAGGACAGTCTCCACACAACAGGAAAAATAACTAAAAGTAAAAACCCATGGGGCAGGACACAGCCACCTGCCCTTCAGTGCAACAACTAACATATAAATGGCTAAGGGTTTAGAAGGCAAACTTAGAACTGGGAAAGCAAAAAGCCAAAATGCTTCTGGAGCTACCCATATCCAGCTGCACCTTCAGGCACCAGAAAAACTACGATTCCCATAATGCTCTGAGCCTGTCACAGCCAGCCGCTGGATCAAGAAACTTCAAAGCTTCCAAGGATTTAATTAAATGTGTTCTTTCTCAAACAGGTCTCCTAAAAATACACAGAGATCATGTACCTTTAAAACATATTGTGCTTTTTCTTACGGTGCTTATTAAAAATTGAGTTTTAATTGTACTGTTCCTTGCATATCAATTTTTATCTCAAGATAATTTTATAATATGGCCATTCAAAATCTATTTATATCTCAAGCATGCTTATAAGGTATTAAATTTTAAAACCTAATGCATGGGTACCCAAAAACGTCTTTAAATAAAAATGTGCACAATTAATTAATTTTAAAAGTCCTAGGCAATTTTGGAGTCTTATATGTGCTTTTACCTTTTAAAATTGACGGTTTCCAAAGCACATGATTTGTAATCTACTGCTGAGCTGAAATAACAATTCATCCTAAATCACGTTTGTCTTTGGCTGCCTTTTTTTTATTTATTTTATTTATTTCTGTATGTGTATGAATGTACTGTCTGCATGCAGGTCTGTGCACCTGTGTCGTGCAATGCCGCGGAGGTCAGAAGAGGGTGTCGGATTCCCCTGGAACTGGAGTTCGCCTGGAATTGGAGTTTCAGACGGTTCTCGGCCGCCATGTGGGTGCTGGGGATCGAACCCGGGTCCTCTGCAAGAGTGGTCGGCGCTCTTAACCGCTAGGCCATCTCTCCAGCCCTGTCTTTGGCTGCCTTTTAGAATCAACCTAAAATAACACCATTTTTCAATTTCATCACCCTAAAAATAAAAACAGGCAGATTTGTATAGAGATATTCAGGCCAATAACCAATAACTATTGGTTATTTTAAAAACTCAGTTAAAAATATTCTAAAGTTCTGGTTTGAAAATTAACTTGTTATGATCTTACTGCTTAGATAAACTTAGTGTTAAATTCAGTAAAGACTAACTCTAAGAATAAGATTAACCTTTTTTCTCCCTAACTCAGGTCTGTTAATATATTTAAAAAACTAATAAATAAATTGGGCTGGAGAGATGGCCTAGCAGTTAAGAGCACCGACCACTCTTACAGAGGACCGGGGTTCAGGGGCTGGAGAGATAGCCTAGCGGTTAAGAGCACCGACTGCTCTTGCAGAGGACCCAGGTTCGATCCCCAGCACCCACATGGCGGCTAAGAACCGTCTGCAACTCCAATTCCAGGAGAACTCCAGTTCCAGGGGGATCCAAGACCCTCTTCTGACCTCCGCAGCATTGCACGACACGGGTGCACAGACCTACATGCAGACAGTACATTTATACACATACAAAAATAAATAAAATTAAAAAAAAAAAAACAGAGGACCGGGGTTCAAAACCCAGCACCCACATGGCGGCCGAGAACCATCTGAAACTCCAATTCCAGGAGAACTCCAGTTCCAGGGGAATCACCTCTTCTGACCTCCGCAGCATTGCACGACATGGGCGCACACACCTGCATGCATACAGTACATTCATACACGTACAGAAATAAATAAAATTTTAAAAAAGAGTATAAAACTAATAAATTAATTTATTAAAGGTGAGTAAAAATGTACACATGTGATAATTCATAATTTTATTGGATGCAGGGCGTGGTGACACATGCCTTTAATCCCAGCACTCAGGAGGCAGAGATAAGTGGATCTCTGTGGGTTCAGGCCACCCTGGTCTACAGAGTGAGCTCCAGGACACCTGGTACTAAAAGGGAGACCCTGTCTCAAAAATACCAAAAAAAGTGTAAAACCAAAAAGAAAAATAAAACAACAAACCATAATTTTATTGGATATATACTATTATCTAAAGGCTATGATCTATCAACACCCAAAATGGATCTGTAAAACCTACTCTATGGGGCTGGAGAGATGGCCTAGCTGTCAAGAGCGCCAACTGCTCTTGCAGAGAACAAGAGTTCGATCCCCAGCACCCACATGGCGACTGAGAACCATCTGTAACTCCAATTCCAGGAGAACTCCAGTTCCAGGGGAATCCGACACCATTTCTGACCTCCGGGGCATTGCACAACACAGGTGCACAAACCTACATGCAGACAATACATTCATATAAATAAATAAATAAATAAATAAATAAATAAATAAATAAATAAATAACCTGCTCTATAAAGTTTATGCCTTAAAGTGATGTATCTAGGGGTTGTAATAAACAAAAGATAAAATCATATACATACACTTTATTTCTTCAGGATCAAATATTAATCAGGTAACTTGAAAAATCACAATGTAGGAAGCTTGGCGTGGTGGTGCACACCTTTAATCCTAGCACTTGGGAGGCAGAGGCAGGTGGATCTTTGTGAGTTCAAAGCCAGCCTGGTCTACAGAGTGAGTTCCAGGACAGCTGGGGCTATAGGAAGACCCTGTCTCGAAAAGACAAAAAAAAAATCACAATATAGGATCTGAGATCTCCTGAGACCAGCTGAAGTGCAGGTACTGGGGCACGGGCTAAAGAGCACACACACACACACACTGCCAAATGGGATTACGAAGACATCTGAAGGAGGCAGGCAAAGCAAGCTCAAATTTAGAGTGTTTGTAGAGCATGCCCGAGGCCCTTGGCATCTTCTCTGGTACCTCTGAAATAATGAGAATGGGATAACACAGCCTGACGTGGAGAATAAACAGCATCAGGGTGCCCTCAATAGCAGGGCTCGTCCATTTTTGTTTTTGGAATCTCATTAAAATCAAAATTTGAACGCTAAAAAGTTCTAAATGGACAGGGGTGGTGCAGACTTTTAATCCCAGCACTCAGAGGCAGAGGCAGGAAGATCTCTGTGAGATCGAGTCCAGTCTGGTCTACACAGCAAGGTCCAGGCCAATGCGGACTACAACTCAGTCTCAAAAAAACTGTCAATTTTGTAAATTTAGAAGAGTACAGGAATGTTTATAACTGGGTGATGGATCACAAAATTTAATTTAAATGAGGTCTTTTGACTTTCTTCTCCAATTTTTCTGAAATGACATCTACCATTGATGTCTAAATGTGCGCTGTCAAGATGGCTCAGCAGGTAAAAGCATTTGCCAGACAAGATTGCTGACCTGAGTTTGATCCTGGGAACCATAATGGAAAGAAAAGATAGCCTGCTAGCAGTTCTCCTGTGACCTCCACACATGTGCTGAGGTAAGTATTTGCTTTTACACACACACACACACACACACACACACACACACACACGAATACAGTAGTAATATTTTTAAAATTATTAATTTATTGATCTATTGTTTTAACTCATGCATCCTTGTGTGTGTATTCCACAGTGTGCCTGGATTTCAGAGGACAACTTTCAGGAGTCAGTTCTCTGGAACAATGGGGGTTTCAGGAATTTAACTCAGGTCAACAGACTTCATGAAAGGAGCTTTTACCAGATGAGATATTTCAGAAAGGCACAGGTAAATTGGCTGGCTGGTTGAATCTCGTGTAACAACCAATGACTTCAAGGCTTTTCCCATGACATCCTGTCTGGAAGAAGTTGCAAAGGAATTTCTAAAAGAATTTTTACTTTTCTGTTTTATTCACAAGTGGCAGATTCTTTTTTTTAAATATTTTTATTGAAGTTTTGTGCATCTCCTACATCACTTCTCAGTTCAATTTAGACTCATTCCCCTTTCCATGACCCCTCACCCACCCCAGTTCATGCATTCTGCCATACATGTCTTGTATCTTTTTCTGAGCCTTTTAAAGTTTTTCTATGTGGAGGATTATTGCTTTTGGGGAGAAGTTTACTGTCTCAATCAGTTTGTTTGTTTGTTTGTTTGTTTGTTTGTTTGTTTGTTTGTTGGTCTTTTTCAGAAAGGGTCTCCCTGTAGCCTCAGCTGTCCTGGAACTCACTATGTAGACCAGGCTGGCCTTGAACTCACAGAGATCTGCCTGCCTCTACCTACTGAGTGCTAAGATTAAAGGTGTGCACCACCACGCCCAGCTTTAAGACAGTTCTCAGCCGCCATGTGGTTGCTGGGAATTGTACCCAGGTCCTCTGGAAGAGCAGTCTGTGCTCTTAACCACTGAGCCATCTCTCCAGCCCCAAGGTCATCTTTCTTTACTGCTGCATAGAAGTCCATTGTGTAGATGTACCACATTCTCTCTATCCACTTCTCGGTTTGGAGCACTTGGGTTGGTTCCAGCTCTTTTCTATTGTGAAGAGAGCTGCAATAAACATGATGTGCATATATCTCTGTGGTAGGATGGCTCTTGTGGGTATGTACCCAGGAGTGGTATGGCTGAGTCAGGTGATAGGCTCATTTTGAGTCTTTTAAGGGTTCTCCACGCTGCTTTCCATAGTGGTTGTATGAGTTTGCCTTCCCACCAACAGTGGATGAGTGTTCCCCTTTCCCCACATACTCTCCAGCATTTGGTATCCTTTGTTTTCTTGATCCTAGTCAGCCTTATTGGAATGAGATGATATCTTGAAGTGGTTTGAATTTGCATTTCCTTGATTAGCGATGTTGCACACTTTTTAAGATGTTTCTCAGCCATCATTACTTCCTCACTTGTGAAGTCTCTGTTCAGATCTTTACTCCATCTTTTTTTTTTTTTTGGCCTTTTTGAGATGGGGTCTTCCTTTAGTCCCAGCTGGCCTGGAGCTCACTATGTAGACCAGGCTGGCCTTGAACTCCCAGACATCTGCCTGCCTCTGCCTCCCCAGTGCTGGGATTAAAGGCTTGCACCACCATGCCTGGCTTACACCATCTTTTGAGTGAGTCATTTGTTTTCTTCTTTGTTTTTGAGAAGTTTATATATTCTGGATGTTAACGCTCTGTCAGACATATCATTGGTGAAGATTTCTTCCCACTCTGTGGGTTTTCTCTTCGCTTCATTGATTGATTCTTTAGCTGTACAGAAGCTCTTGAGTTTAATGAGGTCCCACTTGTCAATTCTTGACTTTATTTTCTGCGCAACTGCTGTCTGATTTAGAAAGTCTTTTTCCTATGTCTTGTAGGCTGCTGCCAACTTTTTCTTCAATCACCTTCAGAGTTTTCACGTTGAAGTCTTTGATCTATTTGGAGTTGATTTTTGTACAGGGTGAGAGGTAAGGGTTTAATTTTATTCTTCTACAGGTGGTGATCCAGTTTTACCAGCACCATTTGCTAAAGATGCTGTCTTTCCTCCATTGAGTCTTCTTGGCCCCTTTTTCAAATATGAAGTGGCTGAAATTGAATGTGCTCAGGTTTGGATCCTCGGTTTTGCTCCATTGATCTACAAGTCTGTTTTTGTGCCAATACCAGGATGGTTTTGTTACTATAGCCCTGTAATATAGTTTGAAGTCTGGCATCATAATCCCCCCTGTATTGCTCTTTTGCTCAGGGTTGCTTTGGCTATCTGAGGTCTTTTGTTTTTCCATATGAACTTTAGGATGTTTTTTTCTGTGAAGAAGCTCATGGGGATTTGATTTGGGATTGTACTGAATCTATATATTACTTTGGGCAGTGTGATGGTTAATCCTGGGTGTCAACTTGACTGGACTAAGGAACAAATAAGAGAAAAAGGGTCTTCTGATTGGACCACCTCAACCCGGATGGCCCACCCCAAATGTGGGCGTTACCTTCTACCGCAGGCAGTATTTAAGGCCACGGCAGCGGGAGCTGGTCCCTTTTTCCTCCTGCGGCTTGCTTCTCTCATCTGGTGAGTTTGTCTTGCTGCTGTGATCAACCTTTCGGATCCCAGCGTGTACTGAGACTGGCAGATCTCCTGGAATCCATTCGGGCCTTCAGCACTAGACTGGGACTACTGAGACATCCAGCCTTGCAGACTGAGCAGTTCCCTGGATTCCCGGCCTCTCCAGTTCGGCGCTACTGTTGAGCTCCATCACGTGAGCAAATCAATAAATTGTATATAGTTATATATTCATCCTGTTGCTTCTGTTTCTTTAGAGAACCCTGACTAATATAGGCAGGATGGTCATTTTTACTATATTCATTCTTCCAATCTATGAGCATGGGAGGTCCTTCTATCTTCTGGTATCTTCCTCAATCTCCTTCTTGAGGGATTTAAATTTTTCGTTGTAGAGATTTTTAGTGTCTTTGGTCAGGTTTGTTTCTGGATATTTTGTGTGGAGGGGGAGGCTATTGTGAGTGGAAATTTTCCTTGCATTCCTTCTTCAATTGCTTGTTATTGGCATAAAGAAAGGCTACTGGTTTTCCTAGGTTAATTTTGTATCCCGCCACTTTACTAAACTTGATGGTTTCCAGGAATTTTCTGGTGGAGTTTTTGGCATCCCTTAGGTAAACTATCATGTCACCTGCAAAAAGGGATAGCTTGACTTCCTCTTTTCCAGTACTCCTCTAATTTCCTTTTCTTGTCTTATAGATGCAAAAATTTTCAACAAAATGGCACACATGAAAAAAAGATCATCCACCATGACCAAGTTGGATTCATACCAGAGATGGAGGGATGATTCAACACACATAAAGCAATAAACATTATAAAGCACATGAATGGACTGAAAGACAAAAACCACATAGTCATCTCAATCAATGTGGAAAAGGCCTTCAACAAAATTCAATATGCCTTCATGTTTAAAGTCAAGGGAATTGGACAGGAGAGTACATTCCTCAACATAATCAAAGCCATATACAACAAACCCACAGCCAACATTATCCTAAATGGGGAAAAATTAAAAGCATTCCTCTTAAAGTCAGGAACCTGGCAAGGCTGCCCCCTATCCCCATTCCTTTCCAATATAGTGTTTGAAGTGCTTGCAAGAGCAATAAGACAAGAATTTTCAATTTTCAATGAACAAATGTTCATTGAACTTCTGTAACCTTACCTGGGGAGGTGGGGGATATCCATTGCTGTCCACTTTGAACTAGCTGGCGAGGGCCTCTCTTTATTTGCAAGGATTGTAAGTCTTGGAAACATTACCAGCTCCTAAGTGAGGAACAGGTGTTTTGGGTCTTGGTTTTCTGAGTAGGAAAGCTGTGTGGGATTCCCACAGGGCAGGCATCCACAGGAGCCTCTTTGGCCACTGGACCCAAATTTCCTTACAACCTCATTAGATACAAGAAAAAAACAAGTCCCCATTCACATCATTGGCCCCTTTTGACCAAACAATGAGAGCAAAAAACAGCATCAGTCTTGGGGTGTGATTCTTGGTCAAAATGCAAAGATGCTAGGAATGTGTCCACAGTGATTAGATTCCAGAAGGCTTCCTTTTGGAATATCAACTTTCATTATCGTGGGAGTCTGGGCCTACACCCACAGATTTGAGATTCTCTTTGGTTTTTACCTTTTTTTATTTTCAGGCCTGAGATTATTCCTGGGTTTTTTTATTTTATTTTATTTTATTTTATTTTATTTATGTGTATGAATGTACTGTCTGCGTGTAGGTCTGCGCACCCGTGTTGTGCAATGCCGCAGAGGTCAGAAGAGGGTGTCAGATTCCCCTGGAACTGGAGTTCTCCTGGAATTGGAGTTACAGATGGTTCTCAGCCGCCATGTGGTTGCTGGGGATCGAACCCGGGTCCTCTCCAACAGCAGTTGGTGGTCTTAACTGCTAGGCCATCTCTCCAGCCCCTATTCTTGCTTTTTATGATATCTCCTTCCTATGTGATCATCTTGAGTGACTATGAAGCACGCCACACCATCTGCTGACTCTCCTCTTAAATGCTGTCATGAGCACTAGTTCCTGAATATCACCTGAGAGACTCAAAACTAATTTTGTGAGCCTTTATTATAACTATTAAATTTGAATAGGAGAGAAACTAAGGCAAATCCCCACCACTGACTGAATCTCTAGAATTTTTTTTTTTTTTGACTCAGACTGCATTTTCTCCCTCTACTCTCTCGAAAAAGAGAAGAACGATCATCAGTGGCAAGAGGCAGTTGCAGGAAAGCAACACCTAGAGCCGGCTTCACACTCAGGAGAGAACGCTACGTCTCCTCCTCATGGTTTCCAGTACTCTACACAGTCAGAGAAACTTCTCTAGTAACATACTATAGAAATGATCCCTGAAAGTATAGTCTTGAGATTTTTTTTTATGATTCACTGTCACCCCTAATGCAGAGCACCTGAGTTATGGTATCAGATTAGGGACAGTATATTGTAAAAAAAAAAGGAGGAGGAGGAGGAGGAGACGAGGATGAAGACAAAGACGAAGAGGAGGAGGAGGAGAAAAGAAGAAAAAAGAAAATCTATATGGTTGCAGTATTCAAATACATATGTAGCACATATCTTCCAAAGGGAACACTTGAAAATAACAACTTGATTTCAACATAAAATAATTCCAAAGTTAATACTAATAAAGAAAAACTGAATACCTGCCACATAGTTCAGTGGCAAAGTATGCTTATCAGCATACGCAATGTACTGGGTACAATAATGAGGCACAAAACTACAAAGTCCATTAATTGATAGATTCACCAGGAACCTGTGAAGGAGAATCCACTAATACAAAAGAAACAACTGAATTTTAAGATTCCAAGGAACTCGTACCTTATACTTTTTTCCAGAACATAATGGAGCATTTCCTAAATCATACTCAATTAGGGAAAATTCAGTATATATATATTGAAGCAATACAAGTTAGAGAAAACAAAAAAAAAACTGGAGAAACTCTGGAAAGACTCAGAAAAAGATGCAAGACATATATGGCAGAGTGCAGGGACTCAGGTGGGGTGGGGGGCATGGAAAGGGAAGCAACTCTAAATTTGATTGAGAAAGGATGTGTGATTTATGGAAAAAGTTTAATAACATAAATAATAAATAAATAAAAGAAAGAGAAAGAGAAAGAAAGAAAGAAAGAAAGAAAGAAAGAAAGAAAGAAAGAAAGAAAGAAAGAAAGAAGTGAAAAAAAAGAATCAGTCTAGATGCTAACAGACAGAAGATGTGCTTCTGAGGAAACCCTTTCCACAGAGCGCTCTGTAGGCCTCTGTTCCTCAAGCTGTAGATGAAAGGGCTCAGCATGGGGGTCACCACTGTGTATGTCACAGCAGCTGCCACGTCCCTCCCAGCAGAGTGAGAGGATAAGGGGTTGAAATAGACAGCACTGATGGTGCCGTAGAAGAGGGAGACCACAGCCAGGTGGGAGCCACAGGTGGAGAAGGCTTTCCATCTTCCCCTTGGGGATGGGACTCTCAGGACAGCACAGGTGATGTGGATGTAGGAGGCCAGGATGCAGACAAATGGAATGAACGTGATCAGTGAGGCTTCTGTGAGAACCATCATCTCATTGAGGTGTGTGTCTGAGCAGGAGAGTTTCAGGAGGGGGGTGACATCACAGAAGTGGGGGATGACATTGTCTGCACAGAATGAGAGTCGAGCCATCAGCAGAGTGTGCAGCAGAGCATTCAGGTTGGCAGTGAGCCAGGATCCAGCCACCAGCAGGACACAGAGCTGAGGGGTCATCTTTGTTGTGTAGTGTAAGGGGTGACATATGGCCACAAAGCGATCATAGGCCATTACAGCCAGAAGAATATTGTCCATGACAGCAAGCTCAAAGAGAAAATACATCTGTGTGAGACACCCAGAGAAGGAGATGGCCTGACTATTGAGTACGTGGTTGGCCAGCACCTTGGGGACAGCGGTGGAGAAGAAGCAGATGTCCACAAAGGACAGGTTGCAGAGGAAGAAGTACATGGGGGTGTGCAGGCGGGAGTCAGTGCCGATGGCCAGGATGATGAGCAGGTTTCCCAGGATGGTGGCCAGGTAGGTACATGACGAGGAAGAGCAAGAAGAGGGGCTGCTGCTGCTGGGGCTGCCTGGAGAGTCCCAGGAGGAGGAACTCAGAGACAAGTGATTCGTTGGTACCTCTCATTGGTCTATGAGCCTGGGCTCAAGGCAGACAGATAATTAAATTCTACAACTTGGAAATAATGGTTAAGATGGGACAATTAAGTGGCTGAAGAGATAATGGCTCAGCAGTTAAGAGTACTGGCTGCTCTTGCAGAGGACTCAGGTTCAGTTCCCAACACCCACATGGTGGCTAACAACTGTCTGTAACTCCAGTTCCTTCTTCAGGCCTCCCTGGGCATTGCACAACACAGGTGCACTTACACACACACACACACACACACACACACACACACACACACAGAGAGAGAGAGGCAAAACACTCATACTCATAAAATTAAAAATAAGCCGGGCGTGGTGGCGCATGCCTTTAGTCCTAGCACTTGGGAGGCAGAGGCAGGTGGATCTTTGTGAGTTCAAGGCCAGCCTGGTCTACAGAGCGAATTCCAGGACAGCTGGGGCTACAGGGAGACCCTGTCTCAAAAAGACCAAAATTAATAATATAATAATAATAAATAAATAAATAAATAAATAAATAAAAATTTTTAAAAAGATGGGGCAATTAGATTGCAAGAAAATAGTTCATAGGGCTTAGAGAAGGCATGAGAATTTTGCTCCCTGAAATGACTTCATTTCTTTATTAGCAAAATATGATGCCTTATTTATGGGTTACATCTCTGAAAGAACACCAAAGACATCAGAACAGTGGATTCCTGGTCGACCACGTGGCTCTGAATGCTCTACCATTACTTCCTTTCTGCTCTTTAGACAGCTTCTCCCCTGTTTTCCAGGGATGGACTTGAACTTAAAATTCTCCTGACCCTGCCTCCCAAGTTCATAGGTAACATGAGCCATCATGCCTGGCTATCTCATAGTTTTTGTTCATTTATTTTGTTTGTTTGTTTGTTTGTTTTTGTTTGTTTAAAACAGAGTCTCTCTCTTGGGCTGGAGAGATGGCCTAGCGGTTAAGAGCGCCGACCGCTCTTACAGAGGACCCGGGTTCGATCCCCAGCATCCACATGGCGGCTGAGAGCCGTCTGAAACTCCAATTCCAGGAGAACTCCAGTTCCAGGGGAATCCGAGACCCTCTTCTGACCTCCGAGGCATTGCACGACACAGGTGCACAAACCTGCATGCGGACAGTACATTGATACACACACAGAAATAAATAAAAATTAAAAAAAAAAAAAAAGACCAAAAAAAAAACAGAGTCTCTCAGCCGGGCGTGGTGGCACACACCTTTAATCCTAGCACTTGGGAGGCAGAGGCAGGTGGATTTTTGTGAGTTCAAGGCCAGCCTGGTCTACAGAGTGAGTTCCAGGACAGCTGGGGCTACAGGGACACCCTGTCTCGAAAAGACCAAAAAAATAATAAAAATAAAATAAAATAGAGTCTCTCTAAGGGTGGTGGTGCACGGGGGGCAGAAGCAGGTGGATCTTTGTAAGTTCAAGGCCAGCCTGGTCTACAGAGTTCCAGGACAGCTGGGGTTACAGGGAGGCCCTATCTCGAAAAGAAAAATAATAAATAAATAAATAAATAAATAAATAAATAAATAAATAAATAAATAAATAAAAAATAGAGTCTGCAGCCCCATCTGGCCTGGAACTTACTATGTAGACTAGGCTGGTCTCAATCTCACAGGAAGCCACCTGCCTCTGCCTCCCTGTGTTGGGATTAAAGCCTGATCTACCACACCTGGCCCCATGTCAACTTGTTTGCTTTTTGTTTTGTTTTGTTTTGTTTGTTTTTGAGTTTTGTTTTTTTTTTTTTTTTTGGTCTTTTTGAGACAGGGTCTCCCTGTACCTCTGGCTGTCCTGGAACTCACTCTGTAGACCAAGCTGACCTAGAACTCACAGAGATTCGTGTGTCTCTGCCTCCCAATTGTTTTGTTTTTTATGTGTATGAATGTACTGTCTGCATGTAGGTTTGTGTACCCATGTCGTGAAATGCCATGGAGGTCAGAAGAGGTTGTCGGATTCCCCTGGAACTGGAGTTAAAGACTGTTATTAGCCACCATGTGGGTGCTGGGAATCGAACCTGGGTCCTCTGCAAGAGCAGTCAGTGCTCTTAAATGCTGAGCCATCTCTCCAGCTCCTCAAGTTTTTTAAGTGTGATTTTTTTTTTATTACAAATATATGAAATCTGGGGGCTGGAGAGATGGCCTAGCGATTAAGAGTGCCAACTGCTCTTGTAGAGGACCCAGGTTCGATCCCCAGCACCCACATGGCAGCTGAGAACCATCTTTAACTCCAGTTCCAGGGGAATCCAAAGCCCTCTTCTGACTTCCGAGGCATTGCACGACACGGCGCACAAACCTACGTGCAGACAGTACATTCATATACATAAAAAATAAAAATTTTTTTTTAAAAATTAAAAAAATATATGAAATCTAACAGGCAGGAGGGTATGGTGTTCCTTCCAGGAATCCTAGCACTTGTGAAGGAGGTGAAGCCAGGAAGTTCAGGAATTCAAGATCATCCTCAGCTACATAGCCAGTCTTAGGGCAGCTTGAGCAATATGCAGTTCCATCTAGATGCCGATTGTGCTGGATAGCTTTAGTGTCAATTTGACACACCTGGGTTGAGGGAGCCTCAATTGGGGAATTGGCTCCATTGGATTGGCCTGTGGCCACATCTGTGGAGTATTGTTTTGATTGTCAAGCAATGTGGGAGGACCCAGCCCACAATGAGTGGTACCACCCTGGGCAGGTTGTTGTGTACAGTATAAGAAGGCAGGCTGGGCATGAGCCAGGGGAGCAAGCCAGTGAACAGCATTCCTCCATGGCCTGTGCTTCAGCTCCTGCCTCCAGGTTCATGCCCTGAGTTCCTGCCTTGGGCTCCCTGAGTGATGAACTGTGACCCAGGAGATGTAAGCTGAATAAACCCTTTCCTCCCCAAGTTGGTGTCGGTCAGAGTGTTTTGTCACAGCAATGGAACTAGAACACCCATTAAAGGATGAATGGACAAAGAAACAGTGGTATATGTACACCATGGAGTTTTATTCAGCCATAAATAAGAACAAAATTAGATTATTTGAAGGAAAATTAAAGGAAATAGTATCACCATACTAAGTGAAATATATCAGACTCACCAGTACAAATTTAAAAGGGAAAAATGTGAATCCTGAAATATGATTTGGAAATAACATACTGTTTATTTTCAGATGACATAATTTTAGTACAGGTGTGACGTATATTCATATATCTATGCATATAATGGAGCACATGATGGAGCAATGCAAATTGGAGGGAACAACAGCAACAAAAGAACTGCGACAAAGAACTGACTGAAACAGTAAAGATCTCCCCAAAACAATAATCCTCTGCTTTGAAAAACTTTAAAAAGACTCAGAAAAAGATACAGGTATGGAAGATGCATGAACTCAGGTGGGGTGCGGGACACAGAAAGGGAAATGAGTCTAAATTGGACTGGGAAATTATGTATGAAATGAACAAAACTTCAATAAAAATTTTTAAAAGAAATATATCAGACTCAGGAAGAAAACTACATTTCCTCACAAATGAAGAATATAGGTTTAAAAAAAATATTAAATTAGAAGGGGGCCAGGCGTGTTGGCGCACACCTTTAATCCTAGCACTTGGGAGGCAGAAGCAGGTGGATCTTTGTGAGTTCAAGGCCAGCCTGGTCTACAGAGTGAGTTCCAGGACAGCTGGGACTACAGGTAGACCCTGTCTCAAAAAGACTAAAAAAAAATTAGAATGGGACCCATTAGGGGATGGAGTGATGACTCAGGAATTAAGAGCACTAGTTATTCTTGCAGGACTTAGGTTTGATTCCCAGCAACCATATGGCTGCTAACAACTGTCTGTAACTCCAGTTCCAGAGGGTCTAATTCCCTCTTCTGATCTCTGAGGGCACTGAATGACATGAATGCACCTACCTACATGCAGGCAATACACTCATACGTGTAAAATAAAGATAATAATAAATAAGGCCAGGCATGGTGGCACATGCCTTTAACACCAGCACACAGGAGGCAGAGGCAGGTGGATCTTTGTGAGGTCAAGGCCAGTCTACATAGTGAGTTCCAGGACAGCTGAGGCTATAGGGAGACCCAGTCTCAAAAAGACTAATGGGAGAAGCCTAAAAATAATAATAATAATTAATAAATTGAAAAGGAAACTATACATCGCTCTTGGTAGAAGTGTAGCACAGTCTGTGTTTCCCACACTCAGACTCTCAGAAACCTGACAAGATCCCCACTAGTTACAATGGCTGACTGTGAAGAATGGCCATTGACCTCAGGATTGTTTAGATGGCCCCACTTAAAAGACACTGAGGGGCATCTCTAGGAGGCTTCACTCCCAATAACCAGTTATTGATGAAAGCCCACTTACCTGACTCTGACCTAGAGCAGGTGGCAGTCCTCACTGTCACCAGAAGTCCTGGGTTTGCTTCACTTTTTAAGATCTGGCCTGTTGGTCTGAGGGAGAAGGACTTGTTATTTGAGTTGTTGGACTGAGTCTGTATGCAGGAGTCTCTGGAGCACAGACTCAGCTCTGAAAACCAAAAGGACATTTGAGAGAGTCACAAGCTCAGAGGAGCCTCCATGGCCACTAGGGACATAGTCCCCAAGAGCCTCGTTAATCAAGGCAATTTGTCCTTTCTCTTCTTTGGGCTCTTTAGGGTCCATCACTGATAATAAGGATTTATCATCTGAGCTAAAACATTAAAAATTATGTAATCTTGGGGCTAGAGCGATGCCTCAGTGGTTGGGAGTGCCAACTGCTCTTGCAGAGGACCCCGGTTCAATTCCCAGCATCACCATGGCAGCTGTGAACCCTCTTTAGGCCAGGCTTGGTGGTGCACACCTTTAGTCCTAGCATTAGGGAGGCAGAGGCAGGCAGATCTCCATGAGTTCCAGGCCAGCCTGGTCTACAGAGTGAGTTTCAGGCCAGCTGGGGCTATAGGGAGGTCCTGTCTCAAAAAAAAAAAAAAAAAAAAGAAAAAGAAATGATATAATCTTGAGGTAGCAATACCCTCCTGCTAGAAAATACTTGAAATCCGGTAACTTATCCTCTACCCACCCACACCTGGGATAGTGTCTTTGTTGGGAAATGTATGTGAAGCCATATAAGGATTAAGAGATGGCTCCTCACCTCATCAAAGCCTTGTCCACCTGTCTGCAGCCTTGCCTCTGCTCAGTCATCTGTACCCTGGGAAAATATCTGTAGATAGAGCCACACTTTTGCCTTCATATGTCAACTTAGTCCTTCCTTTTTATTTTTATTTTTTTGGTTCTTTTCGAGACAGGTGTCTCCCCTGTAAGCCCCAGCCGTCCTGGCTCACTCGTGATTAGACCAGGCTGGCCTTTGAATCACACAGTCGCTCTGCTCTGCCTCGAACCTCCTATGCATGTGCTGAGTAGGTTCAAAAGCGGTTGTGCTACCACGCCCGGCTGTCAACAGTCATTTTTTATTTAAGGGACTGTGGGACAAAAGCTTCTGTAATTTAATTTGACTTAGAATAATGTTGGAGCTGCGGAAATGGATAGAGTCATTGCTGAGTCTAATTACTCAAACCAATAGAACCTATTAGCTTCGGGAATGTGAGCTGGCCAGCACACCTTTTATATCTAGCACTCGGGGGCAGCGCCAACGGAGACGCGAGATCTTGTTGCAGGTTCGAAGGCCAGCCTCATGCGCTCACTATAGCAGTTGACTAGTTCCACGCAAGTGGGAGCGTATAGGAGGACCCCTGTCTCAAAAAGAACAAAAAAAGAGAAATCTTTCCTTCTAGTTATACTTTGAAGAAAAAAGGCCTGTGGAAAGGGAACCATAATTTTTGTTTTGTAATATTTTGGTTTTTTGTAGATTTTTTTTAATTTATTTATTTATATTTTCTTTTAAAATCTAGACCGTGTCCACCCCATTCCCCAACCACCAGAGCTCATGCACTTTCTGCCAGCCATGCTTTTCATCTCTTTCTCATATTTCTCAATATTTTCCATGAGGAAGTCTGACTGTTTTTGAGCAAGGTCACTGTTCTCTGTTAGTTCTTCGATGCCGAGTACTTTTCTTTGTTGTTGTGCGTTGATTCTTCCAATATGAATCACTCCCAGCTGCTTTGGACAAAAGCTCCAAGGGGCCGCTGCACAAAAAATACTTAAACTGGTCATTTGGTCCTAGCATCACAAGATGAGGGATTACCATTCATCGTTTGTTTTTCTGGGACTGTGTTACTTCACTCAGCATGATTTCCTCTCAGCTCCAGCCATTTTCCGCAAAATCTCATGATGTCATCTTTTCTTTACTGTCTGCATAGAACTCCATTGTGTCAGATTATACCACATTTTCTCTATCCACTTCATCAGTTGAGGGGCATTTTGGTTGGTTTTCCAGCTCCCTTGCTATTGTGAAGAGAGCTGACAATAAAACATGGTTGTTGCATGTTTATCTTGCAGGTGGGTGGTCTTGAGGGTACATTGTCTAGGATGGTAGGCTGGGTCGGTGGCAAGTCATTCAGTCTCCAAGGGTTTCCACACTCTCTCCACAGTGGATTGTATGAGTTACAATCCCACCAGTAGTGGATGACGTGTCTCCCACTTTCCCCACAACCTCTTCCAGCACTTGCGATCATCTGTTTTCTTGATCTTAAGCCAAGTCTTATGGAGTAAGATGATACTTAAAGTTGGTTTTGATTTGCATGTTTATTTTATTTGTTTTGGCTCAGCGTTAAAGAGCATTGGATGCTCTTGCAGAGGACCTGGGTTGATTACCCAGCACCCACATGGCGCTAAGAAACCGTCTTGGGCGCAACCACCTTCATCCACCACAGCACTACAGGAGGCCAGAGGACAGATCGGGATCTCTGTAAGTTCAAGCCCAGCCTGTCTACATAGTGAACTCCAAAAAAATATTTTTTTAAAAAAAAAAAAAAAAAAAACATTTGTTCTTATACATTATAAAACTCACTCTCCTGGATTAATACCACTAAATGTCAAAAAAAAAAAAAAATACGACCTGAGTCAAAAGTATCACTTTGCCATGGACCGACCCAGTCGGGGTCCCTTGACCACGGGGAATCAGGGTCTTGGTATACAGGAGGGTACAGGTTCAGCGATGACAAAGAGACATGACACCAATGTGGTTTTGAGTCTGCTGTGTTTTACTAAGAGCAAGCTGCTGATTATATAGTACAGAACAGATTAAGATTGGCATGTCTCCAGGAACAACAAGCCCATTACTAAGAAAATTAAATGTCACACAACAAGTCCATTAAATTTACACATTAACCTGGAGCACTTATACATGGTACACTGCTCATGCCGTCTTGGCTGGGGAAATTGAAAAACAACAAGCAGTGGTCATAAAAACACAGACCATGGATAATTTATTTGTGAGATGTGAAACATTGTTCCCCTTTGAAGTTTCAATTTGGTCTCTATCCGTCCTCCCATGGACATTTGTTATTTTTAGGCTGCAGTTTGAGCCATGGTCTGGGAGATCTTTTTATCCACCCAAAGCCTTTTGTAATCTGTTTTATTAATGCCTCCTGATTCTTCTTAAGTTAAGAGGCACCATGGTCGTCTCCCTTCATCATTCACACCTGTATATGGAAGAGGAGCCTGAGTTGGTTTTATTTTTCTCATACTATATTTCCCTAAAGGAGGAGCCCACCACCTGCCTCTAATTAAGTATTGTTTCCTACCATGCATGACTGTGATTGGAATTCCCATTTTACTAATTCTGTCTGGGGTTGGTCCAGGTGCAGCCCCCTGTTTAAGGGACTGAACTTTTACTCTTTCACTATCAATTAAGTCTGGAAAATACTCTTGTTGTTGTAATTGATCTATGATATCACCCAATGTAATGTTTTCTTTCCATTTTGCTTTTGCAAGGGCTATTAGGAAAAGAGGGTCTTCTCGAGAAATATTCCAATGTTTCATTTTGCTTAAGTTCATGGAAAGTGCATCTGCATCAGACAGAGTGATACCAGTGGGCCGAACATCCTGATTTCCTGATTTAACTCCCGGAACATCTAACTGTCCCTTGTCTAGAAAATAGCTTGACTGGCTGGAACTGAGGTCGTGTTGTACTCAGGAAAAGAATCAATGGCAAGAAAGACAATATGCAAAGCCCAATACCCAGGGAGCGCAACATCTTTGAAGTGCATCACTCCCTGGAGGTCCCTGGCAGATTGCTCGGCCTTGGCTTCCAGGGACCTTCAGGGAGCTTAGCCCCAGAGGGCATGTATCTCCCGTCTGCTATTATGACTTTCGTCATTGCTCACACAGACGACACTGGAGTTAGTGTGGCATCACTTGAATACTTGAAGTTATGCCTTTTGCTAAACTTAAAGCTAAATATGAAAATTCCCCCACATATTTATGTCTTGAAGTTTGGTCCCCCTGTTGGCAGCACTCTTGGAAAACTGTGGAAAGGTTAGATCTGGTAGATTGCTGTCCTTGGTGGAGGGGTGGGGGTGCTGCTGTCTTGTACCTTGCCCCAGGCTCCATCTGCTCCTCCCTCTACATCCTGTCTGTCATGAAGCAAAGAGGCTGCTCTGCCTCACTCCTCCACCAGCATGCCCTTCCCAAAGACATGAAACTATGACCCCAAATAAACCCTGCCTTCCTGTATTAGTTAATTTTCTGTTGCTGTTGCTGTGATAAAACACCATGACCAAGATAACTTCTAGAAAAAGGAAGAGTTTATTTGGCTTGTGGCTCCAGGAGAGAGACCATAACGGTGAAAGAGGAATGGTAGCAGTAGGTGGTCAGAGCAGGAAGCTGAGCAATGACATCTTCAAGCAGGCACAGGAAGCAGAGAGACAGGAAATCTGTGAGGCTTAAGAACTCTCAAAGTTGGCACACGTGGTGGCACACGCCTTTAATCCCAGCACTCGGGAGGCAGAGGCAGAGGCAGAGGCAAGCGGATCTTTGTGAGTTCAAGTTCAAGGCCAGCCTGGTCTACAGAGTGAGTTCCACGCCAGCTGGAACAGAGAGACCCTGTCTCAAAAATACAAAAAAAAAAAAGAACTCTCGAAGCCTGCCCCCCAACACACACACACACACACACACACACACACACACACACACACACACATATGCTTCCAACAAGCCTGCATCTCCCAAAACTGTGCCACCAACTGGAGACAACATGCCAAAATACTTGGAGCCTAAGGGGGGACACTCTTATTCAAACCACCACACCCTCTTAAATTTTTCTGTTTCATACTGTCTCTCCGGGGACCCAAAAGTAACTAATACAGACAGCATAAATTCCTCTAACTAATCCACTTTGAGTTATTTATAACCTATTGTTCTAGATAGCTTCAATTGTCAACTTGATACACCTTGGAAGAAGGAACTTCAGTTGGGGAATTGACTCTATTGGACTGATGTGCAGGCATGTCCATGGGACATTTTCTCAACTGTTGAGTGATGTGGGAGGGCCTAGCCCACTGTGGATGGTGCTACAACTGGGTTACTGGTCTCAGGTTATATAAGAAAGCAAGCTGGAGGGGCTGGAGAGATGGCCTAGCGATTAAGAGCGCCGACCACTCTTACAGAGGACCTGGGTTTGAAATCCCAGCACCCACATGGTGGCCGAGAACCATCTGAAAACTCCAATTCCAGGAGAACTCAGTTTCCCCCAGGGGAATACGACACCCTCTTCTGACCTGCGGCATTGCCACGACATGGGTGCACAACCTGGCATGCAGACAGTAACATGACACACATACAGAAAATAAATAAATGCAGGGCTGGTGGCACACGCTTTAATCCTAGCACTTGGGAGGCAGAGGCACGTGGATCTCGTGATTCGAGGCCACCTGGTCACAGTGAGTTTCCAGGACAGCCAGAGCTACAGGGAGACCCTGTCTCAAAAGACAAAAAGAAAAGAAAGAAAGAAAGAAAGAAAGCGAGAGAAGAGAGAAGGAGAGGAGGAAGGAAGAAAAAAAGGAAGGAAGGAAGGAAGAAGAAGGAGGAAAGAAAAAAGAAGGACAAGAAAGAAAGAAAGAAGAAAGAAAGAAAGAAAGAAAGAAAGAAAGAAAGAAAGAAAGAAAGAAAGAAGGGAAAAGGAAAGGAAAGGAAAGGAAGAAAGGAAAGGAAAGGAAAGAAAGAAAGGAAAGAAAGAAAGAAAGAAAGAAAAGAAGAAAGAAAGAAGAAAGAAAGAAAGAAGAAATGCAAGAAAAGAAAGAAAGACACAGAAAGAAAGCTGGGAACAGGCCAGCAGAGAGCAGCCGGAAAAGTCGTTTGTTGCCTCCTGCCTCTGCTGCAGATGCTACTCCAGGTTCCTGCTTGGCTTCCCTCAGTGAAAACTATCACTTGGAAGGAAAGATGGCAATAAATCTTTTTTCCCCCAAGTTGGTTTATAATCAGGCATTTTCTCACAGAAATAAGAAAGCAAACTAGATACACCATGTTCCTATTCATTATCTTCTTTTTTTTTTTTTGGGGGGGGGGTCTTTTTGAGACAAGGGTCTACCTGTCGTCCCAGCTGTCCTGGAACTCGCTTTGTAGACAGGCTGGCCTTGAACTCACAAAGATCCGCCTGCCTCTGCCTCCCAAGTGCTAGGACTTAAAGGGGGGCCCACCATCGCCGGCAATGCTATTTTTATTTTTTTTTATATTTTGGTTATCGCATGTTATGTTGTGCTACCACTTGTTGCAATGCCACGGGGCTCAGAAGTAGGGCATCAGATCTTTAGTATTGTTATGTTGTTACGCCATTTGGGTTGCTGGGACCTCAACCCTGGTCCTCGCAGAGAGCACCAATGCTCTTTAACTACTGATCATCTCTCCAGCCGCTCATCTCTCTCTTGCTCCTGACTACAGATACAATGTGACTAGAGGCTCAAGCTCCTACCAGCTTAACTTTGTACCCTGGAACTATGAGCCAAGATAAATCTTTCCTTCTTAAGTTGCTTTTTGTCTCATATTGTGTCACAGTAGCAAGAAAAGTAAGTAATACAGATCTTAAGTGTTCACTAAGGTCCAGGGAAGAGTCTACAATGGCAATTAAGTGCCCCCTAAGGTTCATGGATTAATAAAGTCTTTGTCCATAGCAAGACTCCATTGGGAGATTGTGCTGGATAGCTTTAGGTCAACTTGAGCACACCTGGGTTGAAGGAGCCTAAGTTGGGGAATTGGCTCCATTGATTGGCCTGGCCACATCTGTGGAGTTGTCGTGATGGTCGAGCAGTGTGGGGAGGGCCCGCCCACAATGAATAGTGCCAACACTGGGCAGGTGGTTGTGTAACCATATAAGAGGGCAGGCGGGCATGAGCCAGGGGAGCAAAGCCCAGTAGCAGCATTCCTCCATGGCCTGTGCTTCAGCTCCTGCCTCCAGGTTCCTGCCCGGAGTTTCTGCCTAACTTGGGCTCCATGAGAACTGTGACACAGGAGATGTAGGAAGCTGAATAAAACCCTTTCCTCCCAAGTGGTGTTGGTCTGAGTGTTTTGTCACAGCAATGGAAGACAAACTAGGACAGGAATTGGTACCAGATGAGTTGGGTATTGCTGTGACAGACTTGACCTTGGTGTTTGGGAAGGATTGTGGAGGCGTTTGGAACTTTGGGCTTGGGAAGATCATTGAATGCCTAAAAATCGTTGCTGTGGAGCTTGGAGCAAGTTTTTGCTGAAGGAGTTGTAGAGGATGGAGGCCTGACTTATAAGTTTCTAGTTTCAAAGGGGAGCAGAGATCATCAGGACTGTAAAATCTGTGGGTTCTGGTCGCTGGGAGGCTAAAGAATCAGCTGTAGTAACAAGAGGACCCAGAACCTAAGTGATCTGTGGTACTGGGACAATTGATGCTGGTTAGCTGGGGCTGAAAAATCAGCTGTAAGTAAAAAGAGACCAGCATCCACGTGGTGCAAGTTTCTCTGGGAAGGAATTTCTTCAGGGTCAGCAACAGAAGCTGTGACCAGAGGGGCCTGGAGCCTCCATCTCAATATGGAAACAGTAACTGATATGTATAAGAGTCTCCTATATGTTTCTGGTGTTGAAATTTGAGGGGTCACAGAGAGCGCTGAGGCTTTGCACTGTGAGAGGTCAGAAAGAGCCATTGGTGGAGTGCACCTTTGGTTGCAGTGGAGACCCCAGGCTTGCAGGGGTCATGGAGAGAGCTGAGGCTTTGCACCAGGGAGAGGTCAGAAGAGACCATTGGTGAAGGTGCTGCCTCAGTTTCAGTGGGACCCCAGCTTTTTGGAGATGCCAGGACCATGGATGACCACCAACAGCAGCACAGGTGTGAAATGGAGTCGCCCTGGGCCTGAGAGATGAGCTGTGTGTGTTGTGGATGGCAGAGTTGGAGAGGGGGAGCTGCTGAAATCCTTTTGGAGCCCAGAAGATTGTTGAGTCCCGGTTGTCCAGCCTTGAACTACTTGCTGGACATAGGTTTTGTTTGAGTATGCCTGATTCTTCCCTTTTGAAATAAGACAGTACTTGTTTTGGATTACAGCAGCCCACAGTTAAGGAGACTTTAATAGACTATGAAGTTTTAAGGTTTGGACATTTTAAGGACTGTGGGGCTTTTAAGGTTGTACTGTCTTAGGTTGTGATTAATGTTAACATCATACTTTGGGGATAAGAACTGGAAAGGTGGTGGTTTAATAGTGATGTGTTTTGTGTGTCAAGTTGACAAGGGGTCAATTGTGCTGGATAGCTTTAGTGTCAACTTGACACACCTGGGTTGAGGGAGCCTTAGTTGGGGAATTGGCTCCATTGGATTGGCCTGTGGCCACATCTGTGGAGTATTGTCTTGATGGTTGAGCAGTGTGGGAGGGCCCAGCCCACAATGAATAGTGCCACCCTGGGCAGGTGGTTGTGTACCATATAAGAGGGCAGGCTGGGCATGAGCCAGGGGAGCAAGCCAGTAAGCAGCATTCCTCCATGGCCTGTGCTTCAGCTCCTGCCTCCAGGTTCCTGCCCTGAGTTCCTAACTTGGGCTCCCTGAGAACTGTGACCCAGGAGATGTAAGCTGAATAAACCCTTTCCTCCCCAAGTTGGTGTTAGTCTGAGTGTTTTGTCACAGCAATGGAAGACAAACTAGGACAGAGATGATGGAACCTTTGAGAAACCAGCCCCTTTCCTGGAGTATAGCTGCCTACAGGTTTGGAGGTCTCTGGGGTTTCTGCCATCAGAGTAGTCACTGAGTTGCATGCCAATTTGCTGAGCCCCAAATCATAGACCAACACCAAAACTCACCCAAGGAAGATTTTTCCCACCCTAAAGAAACTACAGGGGCTGGAGAGATGGCTCAGCGGTTAAGAGTGCCAACTGTTCTTACAGAGGACAAGGTTCGATTCCCAGCACCCACATGGCAGCTAAGAACCGTCTTTAACTCCAGTTCTGGGGGAATCCGACACCCTTGCACAACATAGGTGCACCAACCTACATGTAGACAGTACACTCACACACATAAAAGATAAATAAATAAATAAATAAATAGTAAATAAATAAAAAAGAAACTATAAAAGTCACAGAAAGCCAGGTGTAGTGGCAGATGCTTTAACCCCAGCACTTGGGAGGAAGAGTAAGGAAGATCTGTGAGTTCAAGGCCAAGCAGGATTATACAAAAACATAAAACACAAACAAAACAAAAAGTAACAGAAGTAGCTGCGCTGAAATAGAGGTCCAAGCAGAAAATTGTCATCTGCCTGCAACCTACCCAATTGTGCAGGCTCCCATCCAGGCTTTACACTTTACCTGTCAGAGGAGCAGCCTGTTTCTGACATTTTACTTCCTTTCACCTGCCATCCTGCTACAGTGTCTTGGTCTCTGCCTCCTCGACCAGCCCTGAGTAGAAAAAGCTTCTCACAGTGATTACAGCTGGGGCACCGGGGGTCTGTTTCATAAAAAATTGCTCCGTTACATTTCAGGTACCTGAGGGTCTCAACATCCTAAGACACTACTCTAGAAACTCTTAGTATAAGGGGATTACTTTCTAAAATACCAACCAGTACCAGTGGTTTCATCTTCATTTATTGCTTAACACAATAAGCTTCCCTTATGAGTTGGTCTTACTTCTTGTCACTTGGTTTGTCCCTAGTTCTGTAACTGTTTTTGCAACTCAAAATATCACCATACTATCAGTCACAGTGGACCTGTGACACTTACCCCAGGTGGGACTCGAACCCACAATCCCTGGCTTAGGAGGCCAGTGCCTTATCCATTAGGCCACTGGGGCAGATGGCGTGCTGTCCTCTTGAAATGTATTAAAAGGAGCAATTCGTCATTGGTGGCTAGAAAACTGTTGGAAAACTGTCCGGAGGTTATTTCTCTTCCCGAGAAATCTTGATGGAGTGTCCGCAATGCTCCAGCCCCTGTGCTCTCCTCTCCCCTGGGCTCGTTCCGGCTTCTGCTCTCTCAGCCCGCGACTCCACCGGGACCCACGCCGGTGCTTCCTCGCCCAGGCTCCGGAATACAATTCACCTTCGGATGAAGATTCTGCCGCACTGGAGTCCCTGGCTGGCTCGGTCGGCGGAGCCTAGGACCTTCTCCGGAGTGGTCCTTCCAGGCCCAGCGCCAAACAGAGATCCAGCAGGACCACGAGCTGGGGGGCGGGGGCTGCAGGACAAACCCCAACCCAAACAGCGGAACGGCCCCACCTGACCCTACGAGGCTGGATCCCAGAAACCAGAACCTTCTCGGCCGTGGGCACACAGCCCAGGACTGGACGCCACCTGCAGAGCTTGGCCACCGTGCAGGACTCCGAAGAGGCTCACTGACCAGAGTCAGGAGGGCAACAGAGAACACTTTCTTCTTTATTCTCTGTGGCTTGCAAGTTATCCTGTGCTGCAAACAGCAGAATCCGGAGCTGCTCACACATAACCCTCCCACCCCATCCCCGGGGACCTTAGAGGGACACGTCCTGACACTGGAATCAACCTGGCTGTTTGAAACCACCAGAGCTGGGAGGCGAAAGTCCATAGCTAAAGGGAATTCCGCAAAGGCGGGCTGCTGTTTCTTGATTCGACTAATTTAAAATCCTTTGCACTTTAGCGGAAGCAAAAGAAAAATGAAGATTCGACTCAGACAGGCAAAGCTGAGTCCTAGCTAGTTCCGGGCGCGGCTTCCTTCTCCTGTCTGCGCCCCCGGGACCCTGGAAGATGGTGGGCGACAAGCGAACCCGAGGAGGGGACACGCATCAAACGGCTCTTTAAGCCAGACCAGGGACAGACTACCGCTGGCCAGTGAACTGGCTACAGCTGAGGAAGACCTTTAAGGACCTCTGATCCTCCTGCCTCCGCCTCCCAAGTGCTGGGATTACAGGCATGCCCCACCGTGCCCATTCTAGTGTTCTTATCATGAGAATTGCATTAGACATTTTTTTTTGGCCAAAAATGCTTCACAGCCTCTAGTACTAGTTAGTCTGGAGGCACATGTCAGTAGAGCCATCCTTAGTAGCTTAATCTGGACCCATTTGAAGGACCACTTGATTAAACTCTATTTTCAAATGCCTGAATAGTATTTGCACATGGTTCTTGCACATTTGTTAGAATCATCTGTAGCAATGTGATCGTCTCCGACCCTGCTTGCTTTCTTTCTTTCTTCTTGTGGGGCGCTAG
Organism: Rhizomys pruinosus; assembly: GCA_009823505.1. NCBI lineage: Eukaryota > Metazoa > Chordata > Mammalia > Rodentia > Spalacidae > Rhizomys > Rhizomys pruinosus. The sequence goes on from VZQC01009936.1 coordinate 1,861,877, forward strand.
GGATCCAGCCAGGGACTCAGGTATGCTAAGCAAGGGCTCTCCCACTAGGGCTTTCTCCTTGAACTCACTGCTTGGAAGGTTTGGGCCCAGTGCAGTGGCAGAGCTCAGAAGATGTCATTTTGTTCGGTATAAACTCTGGAGAGATATCCAAGGGTCTCAACATCTTAGGAATATATCTTTCCTCAGGCAAAAGACTTTCAGAAACAGCAGCTATAGATATATTGGGTTAGGGAGAGAGCGTTTCTGTGTATACTCATCTATTCCCCACAGATTCGAGGGGATCCCAGCCACCTGCTCTGCTCCAGCTCTCCTTCCATTCCCAGGGTCCCAGCAATGTCACCTTTAAAGGGACTGGCAAGTGCCTTCCAAGTAACTCCACTCTGAGGCTCCATGCACCCACCTTCTCAGTGACCCCATGTTCATTAAGACTTAGCTAGAAAGTTATTTCTGTCTTGAAAGATCTTTTGTGTATTGGCTACAGATTGGGGGAGGAAGAGGTACAGAGTGTAATTTACCTCAAACTCATCATTCTGCTCCCCCGGCCCTCCTAATGCAAGAATTACAAGCATGCACCTCGCTACCCACTACCAACGTTTTGAATTTTGTTTGCTTTTTTAATTTTTTTATTTTATTTATTTATTTATTATTTATTTTTGCTTAACCAGCCTGTCTCAAACCAAAACCGAAACAAAACAAAGAGCCACCTTAAATATGATAATGACTTTTTCTCTTTTTGTTTGTTTTGTCAAACCTGCTATGTAGCCAAGAGTGACTCTGAATTTGGAAGCTCCTTCCTCCAATTCCCAAGGATGGGACAACAGGCATGTGCAAACACATACTTTTTGCTTTTTCTTTTTTTAGTTCCCCTGTGGTCAGTTACAAGGTTCCTAAAGAAAATGGAAGGGCTCGTCCGGGATTTGAACCCGGGACCTCTCGCACCCTAAGCGAGAATCATACCCCTAGACCAACGAGCCACATGAAGCACTTGGTCTATCCTTCTAAATGGTGGTGGTAGAGCCCTGGGTTAGGACTTTGATCAGATCTGGAAACAGAATGGGATTTCACATCCACCTCGAAGTAAATTAAAGCGCGGGGAGTTGCTCTGCACCCTGTTCCATCCCGGGTAAAAAGTAGAGAGCAGGGCCTAACGGTTAAGAGCGCCGACCGCTCTTACAGAGGACCCGGGTTCGATCCCCAGGACCCACATGGCGGCTGAGAGCCGTCTGAAACTCCAATTCCAGGAGAACTCCAGTTCCAGGGGAATCCGACACCCTCTTCTGACCTCCGCGGCATTGCACGACACGGGTGCACAAACCTGCATGCAGACAGTACATTCATACATATAAGAAATAAATTTTTTAAAAAAAATTTTTTTTTTTAAGTAGAGAGCAGACTCTCTGCCCTCACCACCCCCATTCTAGCGCGTATCCCGCCCCTCCTGCAGACCAGAGCCACTTGGAAAGACTGGTGAAACCCGTGGCTGTGGCGCTCCTGGTGGGATCGCTCCTGGTGGGATCGATAAATACCATCTTAATCTCAGGACTCTAATTAAACTTCCTATCTAAAATATAACACCGCCCAACGTGGGGCTCGAACCCACGATCCTGAGATTAAGAGTCTCATACCCTACCGACTGAGCTAGCCAGGCGCCCTGATGGTAGCTCATTGCTTGTACCTGTTAGTTTAGGATAGATAAGGGGCACTGGAAACTGAGAAGGTAATTTTTTTTTTTCCCGTCTTTTTGAGACAGGGTCTCCCTGTAGACCCAGCTGGCCTGGAGCTCCCTCTGTAGATCAGGGTGGCCTTGATCACACAGAGATCCCTCTGCCTCCTGAGTCTGGGATTAAAGAGGTGCACCACCACACCTGGCTGGAACTATTGATTTTTTTTTTTTTTTTTTCTTTTGGTCTTTTCGAGACAGGGTCTCCCTGTAGTCCCAGCTGGCCTGGAACTCGCTCTGTAGACGAGGCTGGCCTTGAATTCACAAAGATCCGCCTGCCTCTGCCTCACAAGTGCTAGGATTATAGGCGTGCGCACCACGCCCGGCCAGAAGGTAAATTTTTGTCAGTGGCGAGAGCCCCTGGCAAGGCGCATGGAACCCTTGGCTACACCTTCCTCCAAGCTAGGGACGCGAGCGACTGCAGCGCAAGGGTGAAGCCGAGATCAGGGGCGCAACCCAGTCCCTGCAAGGCCAAACCCGTCAGTCCCCGGGACGAAACTTTACCTTTGCCTACTTGTTAGCGGGCTGTTGGCCCCCTCTCTTCTTCCATCCCTGGCCTCCCACCTTCGCCTCCAGGCGGCGCCTTCAGTCCGCGCCTTCTAAATGCACAAAGAAAGTTTACTAGATGAGCCGGGAGCGGACTGCGGCTCCGTGGGCGAACCCAAACCTAGGACTGCACGGTACCGAGTCCGCGTCACTGCCACTGCGGGTCAGAACAGGCCATCCGCAGGAGCTTATTAAATGCCTGCCCCGACCATGGCTTCTCCGCTATTCCCAGCCCAGCTCGTGACAAACTCAACCTAGACAAGAGAGGTGACTCGGGCCACCTGGACTGACAGGCAGAAGGGGGAAGAGGGTCGTGTCCCTCTAAGGCCCCCGGGGCTAGGGGTGAAACAATCAATAAACAACACAAACAGACAGAACAGGATGTTTTGGAGTGGAAAAAAAAGTCGGGCTCATCTGAGACTTGCATCCAGAATTCTCCCAATGAGATTCACAACTCTAGATCAACCTGCAACCTGCAACTTTATCGTTGTCCAAGCTTCCTGGGGGCCGGGTGAGATCCATCAGATCAAGCCGTGCTGAGAATCACTTTACAAAGTGCCACCCAGTGGCTACTCAATAAATGTATCTCAGACTCAAAATGAAAAGCCACCCAGCATGAGGCTCGAACCCACGACCCTGAGACTAAGCTTCATCCCCTACCCACTGGGCTAGCTGAGAATGGGATGGGGAGGGTACTAAGGTTGATCTTAAGGTACTTGAAACTTACTGATAAATCCAACTCAAAGATTAGGAACAAACTTCCTGAGCCAAGATTTGGGCGACCTGGTGAACCGAGGACTCAGAGAGGAGCATCCCAGACCCGACAAGGTCCATGCAAGGCCTTTGGGACAAACCAATAGAGGCGCCTTTGAAAGACAGATGCGGGTGACCCGGCGCACTCCCGTCTCCTTCGTCCTTCGGGTGGGTTCTTCCTCCCTCTTTGCCCTGTAAACCTCCCTCTCATCCTTGCCAAGAGACCCAGAGCCGGAACTGAGCTTCAGAATCTGGCTCCTTTCACAGCCGGTGCAAACAGCACAGGACTGGGACTGGAGGAGCCAGCGGACCTGGAACCGGAACTGACTGGCACAGGGTGGCCCGGAGGGGAAAGCAGGTCAGTAAAGTGACTCCAGCTGGGACTCTTGAGTATGGGTCACCAGAGCCTACTTTGGCATCCCAGCTGAGGCTCCAACACTGCCAGTGTCCTTAATGCCCAGATCACACCCCAGGTCCCTAATCCAATGACCCTGAGGCAGGAGACACCCAGGTAGTATCTATGGAATTGCTAAAGTCCTTAACTATGGAAGGAAGAGGGGAGAAGGGAACCAGCTTGGGAAAGATGGAGTTGTCACACGCACGAGGCGTACACCACCGCATCCTGCTCATTGTAATTTTTTTAGGTGAATTTCCCTTTTTCTTTTTTCTTTTTTGGCATAAAGAATTCTGTTAAATTATAACATAAAAGTGTTTTTCATTTGTTTGGGGTTTTATCTTAACCCCAAAATTGATTGCGTATTTCTGTCAGTCCCATGACTCACTTCCTTTTTCTTCCCATATTGGCCCTCTGATACACAAATGCATATCACTTACAACCCGTGGATTGTGGCACATTCTTAAGACCACCATCCCAAACAACCCCCCCCCCCGCAACAAACTCCCTGCTCCTGGTAGACCAACGAGCACCCTTCTAACTACAATGACTTCAACTTTATGGTGTCCCAGCATCCTGTGGGCAGCATGAGACTCATAGACCCCAACCATGACAATGGGATCCAGAACCCTTGGAACTGGCAAATTGAACCCCAACGCCAAACACAAAGCCAGAACCAAGCCCTGTGTCCCTCAACCAGGTGGACCCCACAGTCTCCACCACCTCTGCTGGCATGTCCTGCTCATCTCACCCAGAGGTCCCCGGAGACTGTGCCAGCTACTCCCAGAGCTGGGTCAAATGTACCCTAGTCCAAAAGTCTCCCCAAAAGTGGAGATCTCTCCCGAAATGGTAGAGATACTCACAGGAAATTCAAAGTTCTGGGGTCATTGGAATGGATCCGTGCCAACTGACATCCATGGGTGGTTCAATTAACGCTGTGATTCAGGGATGATCAAAAACAGCATGCGCCCAACGTGGGGCTCGAACCCACGACCCTGAGATTAAGAGTCTCATGCTCTACCGACTGAGCTAGCCGGGCTACACAAGAAAATGCCTTGTAGTTTGATATACTGATTACTAAAAGTTGCCTAAAGGTGTTGAAGGGTAGATAAGAAAAAAGTCCATTTGAGATTAGGAACAAACATCCTGAACCAACAAGGAGTTCCCCACGCAGTGGAGACACGCCTCCAACTACCCGGCTGCACCTTTCCTCACACAGGGTGCGGCTCAGGGGTAAACTGAGGCCCACGCATGCTCTCCACGGAAACAAAAACCCCATTATCTGCGTTATAGAGAGGTACTCGGCTGAAAGGCCCTCTCCCTTTTCCATCCCCCATTCCTATCCCACCTTCCCTCTAGGTAGCGAGTGCCCTCCCTCTACACCTCGCCGTCTAACCATGCGCCAGGCGTGGAATAAGGCCGCTCCGCCCACGCACCACGCAAGCATTACACAGACAGATGCAAGGGGCGAAGCTCCACGTGACTGGCTCTGGAGGATCCTGGCTCTACCTCGGTAGAGCTCTATCCCAGCTGAGCCAGGGTTACTGATCTGAACCAGGCAAGCCATCCTCCATACCTGAGCTGCACCCCCGGTCTTGCCCACACCCACCCTCTGAGTTAGGGATAGGGAAGCGATTCTGGAGTCAGGAAGGAGACCTATCACAAAGCACTGCTGCAGTCTCCAGGACTCAGCACTGAGGTGAGCCTGTCTTCAGTTGTGTCCCTGACCCTGAACCCTCTTTCTGCTCTCAGAGCTGGGCTGACCTCTTGGACGTCTTTGTAGGCTCCTCCCATTAGCCAGAACCCTGCTGGAAGTCTAACACCAGTGAAGAGGGCTTGGAGAGCGGATGGGGTGGGTGGGAGGAGCGTTAGTCTTAAATCCCCCTGAGCCTTCCTCGGGACTGCATCCACAGAATCCTGTGTTTTATGCTTTCCACTGAAAACCCTACATTTCAGAAAGCGGAAAAGAGTGCTCAGTTTCTGGGCACTCAAAGAAAGAATTATAATCTCTTTTTCTAAGTTAATCGAAGGTCAGGGACATGAAAGATTTTGGATATTGGCAAAATTGATCCACCTATGAGCTACTGGCAGAATGCCTGAAATTTCCTGGGAATTCACTGAAGCCCTCACAGATGTGGCTCAGTATGAATCCCCTGTCTTTAAACAGCAAGAGCACAGCTGGAAATTTGATGTAGAAAAGGTTTAGTGTTTCTGTGACACGTAAAATAATGCTCCAGCGTGTCCAGTTCCAATCTCCAGAACCTAGGAATATGTCAGGCCACATCAAAAGGGAAATTAAATTGAAAGCGGAGCACGGTGTGGTGGTGGCACAAACCTTTAATCTTAGGAGATGGATCTCTATGAAAGATCGGAGCCAGCCTGTTCTACATAGCAAATTTCAGACGAGCTAGGGGGAGAAAGAGAGAGAGAGAGAGAGAGAAAGAAAGAGAGAGAGAGAGAGAGAGAGAGAGAGAGAGAGAGAGAGACTGTCTCAGACCAAAAAAAAAACATTTTTGTACAAGCCTGGTGTGCCACATGCCTTTAATCTCATCACTCAGGAGGCAGAGGTAGAGGGATTTCTGTGAGTTTGAGGCCAGCCTGGTCTACATAGCAAATTCCAGGCTAGCCAGGACTACAAAGTGAAACCCTGTCAAATTATTATTATTTTTGTGTGGGTGCAGGGCAGGAAGTGCTCTTAATAACTGAACCACCTCTCCAACTACTGCTTCAGCCCACGCCCCCGTTAGTGTAAAAATACAGACATTTCTATCATGCAGGATTCTGGTCCCTGGCACATTCTCAAGCCTTTCATTCCAACCAAAAGCAAAGGCAAGGACTGCCAACAGAATATGGAGAGGAAGACACCTTGGTTCAAGAGGTGCTGACTCAAGACTGCAAGTTGGAGGGAAGAGGGGATCCCAGGGTAGCCTTCCCCAGATAAGTAACAGTGTGGGTAGAAGAGAGGGTAGAAGCAAGGTACCAGCGAGAGAAAGCCCACACCAAAAGCCTTGTGCCCCTGCTCCCAGCTTCCTATCTAGGAACTCTGGTTTGGGTAATCTCTCTCTCTCTCTCTCTCTCTCTCTCTCTCTCTCTCTCTCTCTCTCTCTCGTCTTTTCAAGACAGGTCTCCCTGTAGCCCCAGCTGTCCTGGAACTCGCTCTGTAGACCAGGCTGGCCTTGAACTCACAAAGATCCACCTGCCTCTACCTCCTGAGTGCTAAGACTAAGGGCTGATTGCTTGGTTAGCTCAGTCGGTAGAGCATGAGACGCTTAATCTTAGGGTTGTGGGTTCGAGTCCCGAGTTGGGTGTTTAACCTTTTGCAGGCTAATCTCTTAATGCCCCTGTTTAGAAGACTTGGCTTTTAAGTGCCTCCAGCTCACACTGACAGAAGTAATTTGATGAGCTCAGGTCTTTTACAGCAGTTTCATGGTAGTGGGCAGCAGTAGGGAACTGCAGTTGGAGGCACTTTAAAACATCTTCCTAAGGCTGGGGACATAGCTCAGCAGCAAAGCACCTTGGATTCAATCCCTAGTATTCAGATTCGGGGCTGCGGGTGTGGTGGAAATGGCCTTCCTACAGGTCAGCCTTGGATGACCAGGCCTGAGTTCTCATGGGTAAGCTTAGATCTCTGAACCTTATCTAGTGAAGAAAAAAATATCAAAATATGATTTTTAAAGGAAAATAAAGGTGTGTTCACCTGTACCTGCTGAATCATAAAACTCTCCATCTAAATGAGAATTGCATCTCTAAACCAAGGACCCACACATATTACAGAAAGCACATCCACATAAATCCAAAGATAAGACCAGAAAGGCTATACCCAAAGTGCACTGCAGCCTCTTGCAAGACAGCTACAGAAGGAAGGGACCACTCCCAAGCTAAAGGGTTAAACTGCCCAACGTGGGGCTCAAACCCACAACCCTGAGATTAAGAGTCTCATGCTCTACCGACTGAGCTAGCCAGGCAACTCATGTAACTGCTGTTGGGTGTATATGGTAATAATGATAGACCAAGGGTGCTGGAAATTAGGTGAGGAATGACCCTAGTGTCTGTAAGTGTGGGCAGCACTGACCACCAGCCCTGCTTGGAAGAGCATTGGTGGGCCAAGACCCAGGGAACAACACATTGGGGGACTTGGGGCAGCATCCCATTTTGTGGGTGGTGGAAAGGGACAGAATACTATCTCTATGTACATGATCTTTGAATTTACTGTTCCAGGCAGGTGTGAAGTCCAACCCTTCTGCCCCAAGATGCTGTGACCATGATAAAATAGCGCTATGTCAGAGATTGTTGTGGCTCGTTGGTCTAGGGGTATGATTCTCGCTTAGGGTGCGAGAGGTCCCGGGTTCAAATCCCGGACGAGCCCAGCTTATTTTCCTGAAAACTAATATGCTTTTCCTCACCCTTACCCCCTCAAGATGCTGGTCATGAATCTGGGTTAGTCCCTGAACTCTGGACATTAAAGCTCTAAGAATAAGATTTTTAGCTGGGCGTGGTGGCACACGCCTTTAATCCTAGCACTTGGGAGGCAGAGGCAGGTGGATCTCTGTGACTTCAAGGCCAGCCTGGTCTACAGAGTGAGTTCCAGGACAGCTGGGGCTACAGGGAGACCCTGTCTCAAAAAGACAAAAAAAAAAAAAAAGATTTTTAAAAGAGAGAAAGAGAAAGAGCAAGTTCCAGGGCGTTCTTTTTTTTTTTTTTTTTTTCTGTCTTTTTGAGACAGGGTCTCCCTGTAGCTCAGGCTGGCCTGGAATTCGCTCTGTAAACCACGCTGGCCTTGAACTCACAGAGATCCGCCTGCCTCTGCCTCCCAAGTGCTAGGATTAAAGGCATGCAGGCACGCACCACCGCACCCGGTAATGCTTGCTTGCTTGCTTGCTTCCTTTCTTCCTTTCCTTTCCTCCTTCCTTTCTTTCTTTCTTTCTTCCTTCCTTCCTCCCTCCCTCCCTCCCTTCTCTTCCTTCCTTCCTTCCTCCTCCCTCCCTCCCTTCTCTTCCTTCCTTCCTTCCTTCCTTCCTTTCTTTCTTTTTCTTTCTTTGGCGTTCTTCTTTAGTCAAAAGCTCTGCCAGGAATTCATTCCCTTCCAACCCCTCGGCTCAGAGGTCAGAGTTTATGGAGAGGTAGCCTGGTGCTTGGGCATGTGCAGTAGTTGGAGTCTTTCTGTGTGATCAGATATCCTCCTTTGCAACAGGAATTTCTTATCTCACCCAATTTCCAGCACCCTTGGTCTGTCGTTATTACCATATACACCCAGCAGCAGTTACATGAGTTGCCTGGCTAGCTCAGTTGGTAGAGCATGAGACTCTTAATCTCAGGGTCGTGGGTTTGAGCCCCACGTTGGGCGTCTTAACCTTTTAGCTTGGGTGTGGTCCCTTCTGTAGCTGTCTTGCAAGAGGCTGCAGTGCACTTAGGGTCCAGCCTTGGGTAAAGCCTGTCTGGTCTTAGGTCACTTTGGATTTATGTGGATGCACTCTCTGTAATATGTGTGAGTCCTTGGTCTAGAGATGTGATTCTCATTTAGGATTCTGCAGGTAGATGAATACCTTATTTTCCAGAAAGGAAGGAAGGAAGGAAGGAAGGAAGGAAGGAAGGAAGGAAGGAAGGAAGGAAGGAAGGAAGGAAGGAAATCATATTTTTGTCTTTTTATTTTATTTTTGTCTTTTTCTTCACTAGATAAGGTTTGGAGATCTAAAGTTACCCATGAGACAGAAGGAGCCACCAAGAGTCCGGGGCGCCCCTGTGGAGGGTCCTGACCCAGACCCCTTGTGTGTGCATGCCTGCTGCTCCTCAAGCCCTGCTGTTTCTTCCAACTTTACATCCTATCCCACCCATGGAGGCCAAAATCAAGAAAAGAGACCCCAGCTTAGGGGTACAACTCTAGGATATGCACCCATAGTCTCAGGCCTGGGGAAAAGGTGGGTGCATGTGGGTCAGGCCACCAACCAGATCCCAGGCCTGGATGAACCATGAACATCTCTCCCTCCTTCTCTCCCTCCCTGGAGGCAATTGGTGTGCCCTCTGTCACACCAGATGAAGGATGCTGCCGTTGGGGCAGAGTAGGGTGATCTGGCTCCAGCCCAGTCCTCACTCAACCCCCAAGAATCAGCAAATCTAGGTTATACCAGTCTCCCCATCCCTATATCAAAGCCACTAGTTTCCTCTATCAAAATATTCCTGTGGCCTAGGCATTGAGGGGCTTTAGCCTCTAATGTAGCCAAGGTCCCACACTTGCTGCTTAGCAAAGCTCGTGTTTTTCTTCTTTCTCAATTTACCAGGGCTTTACCAGTAGAAACCTCCACTCCTCAGCCTTCCAGTGTTGCAGAAAAAAAAGTCTAGTGGAGATGGGGGGAAAATAAACTCACAAGGCCTCGTCTGGGATTTCAACCCGGAACCTCTTGCACCCAAAGCAAGAATCATACCCCTAGACCAACGAGCCAGCACACTGCTGCCTTTCTGGCCCCTCTCTGTAGAAAGGTGAAGGTTCTAACCTTGATTTTTTTTTTCTTTTGGTCTTTTTGAGACAGGGTCTCCCTGGAGCCCCAGCTGTCCTGGAACTCGCTCTGTGGACCAGGCTGGCCTTGAACTCACAAAGATCCGCCTGCCTCTGCCTCCCAAGTGCTAGGATTAAAGGCATGCGCCACCACGCCCGGCTTGATTTTTTTTTCTTTTCAATCAGGAATTATATGGATTTGTTGTTTCAGAGCCAACATCAGATTTCCATTCTCTAAATGTCTAACTACTGTGAAACACAGACTCATGTGTCATTAAAGTAGACATTCCAAGCATGACATTGATGTTGGCACAAAGGAAAGTGTAGACTTCCCATGTTTTTCTTTTTATTTTTTTCACATTTTTCAAAGTGTAACAATTAAAATAAAATATATCGTAAAGAAAGATGACATCATGAACTTTCCAGGTAAATGGATGGAACTAGAAGATATCATGCTAAGTGAAGTAACACAGTCCCAGAAAAACAAACGACGAACGGTATCCCTCATCTGTGGATGCTAGCGCCAATTACCTAGTTGTATGGCAAACTGAGCAACGTTAATGTGATCTGAAAACAACTGTGCTCTTATGTTGTGAATCCCTTAAAAAATAAATAAATTTTAAAATAAAATATATCAATGACAAATCAAAGACTTATAACTTAGCTATGTAGATTTAAAGCCCTTTAAAATATATAGTTTTGATGAGGTGTGGTGACAAAAACCTGTAATCCCAGCACTTGGGAGGTGAAGGAAGGTTGATGAAAAGTTTAAGGTTACACAGTGACTTCGAGACCAGCCTGCACTACATAAGACCATTTCAAATATATAAGTATATGTATGCATGATAAGGACAAGAAATGAAATCTTAGGAGAGAACTTAATAGTTAAGGATCACATCTGGGTGTTTTTGTTTGTCTTGTTTTTTTTCTTTTGAGACAGGGTCTCCCTGTAGCTCCAGCTGTCATGGAACTCGATATGTAGACCAGGCTGGCCTTGTACTCACAAAGATCCACCAGCCTCTGCCTCCCAAGTGCTAGGATTAAAGGCGTGTGCCACCATGCCCAGATCTCTCTTTCTCTCTCTCTCTCTCTCTCTCTCTCGTCCTCTCTCTCTCTTCTCTCTCTCTCTCTCTCTTCTTTCTTTTTTTTTTTTTTTTAAATTAGTTTTTATTGATGCTTTGGCATTTCATACATTTTTTCCAATTCAGTTCAGGCTTATTTCCCTTTCCCTCCCCCCCCCACCCACCCCATCCCAGGATATGCATTCTGCCATAACTGTCCTGCATCTTTCTCTCAGTTTTTTTTTTTCATTTTTAGCTATAAGTGATAATCCATGAGTACAAGCATCCTTCATGCAAAACCTATCTGCAGGCTGTTGTGCCCAAAACCTACAGCCCCACCATCCAGTGGGGGGTGACAGGTTGTTTGTTCAATCAAGTTGATCAAATGAGTCCAGACTACATTGCTGTAGTTTCACCATTCACCCCAATCGCAGCTCCTTACATTCTACACGCCTCCTCTTCCGCAGGTTGTTCCCTAGGCTTAGAAAAGGGGCAACAGGTGGATGAGAGGTAAAACAGTCCACTCTCTCTGGAGACTGTTGACTTGGACTCTGTCAATTCTGCTGTTTCCTTTCATGGCTGACAGTTTTGTCCAGGAATAACCTTTCGATCCTACTAATGAAGAACAAGCAATTAGAATATAGGTATTTAAGCAGCACTAATAGTTATGGTAGGTTACTTTAGCATAGACACATGTTGGATATGTTAATCCATGAATTACAATTTTCCCCCCTGTTAAATATGACAGGGTCTTTCTTTCTTAATGGGGAGACAGGGTCTTGTCTTGTCTTGTTACCTAGGCTAGCTTCAAAGTAACCATCCTCCTGCCTCAGCCTCCCAAATAATCAGGATTACAGATGTGTAATCCTGGCCTTCTCCAAAATGGATTAGGTGGAGCTGGGCGTGGTGCGCATGCCTTATGTCTAAGCACTTGGGAGAGCAAGAGGCAGGCGGATCTTGTGGGTTCAAGGCCAGCCTGGTCTACAGAGTGGAGTTCCAGGACAGCTGGGGCTACAGGGAGACCCTGTCTCAAAAAAGACAAAAAACAAAACAAAACCAAAAATGGATTAGGTGATAAATAACCAAACTTTGCAATGGAAGCCAGACAAGAGGAAGTTGTTCAAGGGCTTGCACAGGAAGAGTTTCAAAACCCGAAACTGAATACTTGTAATCACCGCACTACGGAAGCGGAAGCGGATACCGAGGCTGAGGCGGCGGCCGGAGGAGCTGCAGTTGGGGGGTCAGCCTGGGATGCATAGTGAGAACTTTGTCTCAGAACAACACTGTGCTAATTTACAAGAATGACCATAACAAAGTACCACAGCATTAGCTAGGTCTGCTAGCAGCCCCCCTTTCCAATGGCTGGACCATTGTTGGTCGTGAGGGCAGAGATATGAAATATGTCTGGGGCAGTTCGGGGTGGAGGGAAAAGCTGGGCAGTTGGGAAGTCTAGAGCCTGGGCTCTCCAGGTATGAAATATGTCTGGGGCAGTTCGGGGTGGAGGGAAGCTGGGCAGTTGGGAAGTCTAGAGCCTGGGCTCTCCAGGTATGAAATATGTCTGGGGCAGTTCGGGGTGGAGGGAAGCTGGGCAGTTGGGAAGTCTAGAGCCTGGGCTCTCCAGGACTTGTTCCTTCTGTTGCACTGGACACCTGTGGGAGGAGCCTTGTACCCACTTCTGTGCGATAGGACAGAATTGGCACTCCCACCCTACTGAATTTCGAGATTTCTCTGTCCCCTTCTGTTTGATCAGATCTGAATCAATATCACTCAGACAGAACAGGACCCCAGGGCAGAGGGGATTTTAACTTGGATCTCTGCTAGGGTGGAGCCAGGCATAAGGAGGACCAAAGGTGAGCAGAGAAATAAGGTTGTATCTAGGCTCCTTGATTTTCCTTAGAGCACGAAGGGTCACGTCCTGCAGAAACTTGGGTTCTCAGGATTTCTTTTCTCTAAGGGGACATAGCCCTTCTGTGGTCCCAAGAAGGAAAGCTCCCATAGGTATAAGACCTTTGCTAACAAAGATGGAGGAAGCCCTTGGTGCTCAGCATAGGTCTTTTAATTTTTCCTCAACCTGCTATTCCCTCGCCTCCCAGAATAGAAGCCTGTCCATGTGCGCTACGTCGTGGGAGCAGACACCTCTGAGGGCAGGAACCTAACATGACTCCCCAGGGTGAGCAGGCATGGGCCTTTACCAATAGGTCTCTCACAGCATCCTGACAGGCAACTTCTTAGACCGGAGGAGTGGACCAATTCAGTGGGCTAAGATTCACGAGGGAAAAGAATTCACAATGCCACCCCTGTGGGCCAGATTCCAGACTCCATGCACTGGGCTGGCTGGGCTACCAAGTGCCAGCTGGGATCTGCCTTCTTTGATTGGTATATAAATATATAAGTATATGTATGCATGATAAGGACAAGAAATGAAATCTTAGGAGAGAACTTAATAGTTATGGATCACAGCTGGTTTTTGGGGGTTTTTGTTTTTTTTTCTTTTGAGACAGGGTCTCCCTGTGAGTTCAGATAATTCAGCTGCTCCTAAGGAACCTTCTCAGATCCCTGGTGTCCTGCCCATACAGAGGCCATACCCAGCCACCAAAATTCTATGGCTGCGACCAGAGAACCAGACTCCAGGGAGTGAAGCACAAATCCTATACTCTACCCAACTGGCTGAGCTGTCGAAACATCCTCTAGTCTTGGATGGCTGGTGAAACTGTTTGGGCATATGTTTGGGGGTGAAATTCATTTAATGATTCCCTACCCACAAAGCACAGCCTGTACCTTAGGCTTGGCCTCAGGGCAAGGACTTCCCCAGATCAGTTTCTTCCTCATACTTGGCTAGGTGGTGTAGCCTTCCTGCAGAGACTGAATACCACGCCCTTATTCCCACCCCTCAGCTAGGTCAAGCAGCTGGGAGGCACACAATCCTTTTGGGACCAAATACAGGCCTATGAGGATGTGGACAGATTAAGGAGTTTTGGAAAACTTTTTACTGTGTGGCTCGTTGGTCTAGGGGTATGATTCTCGCTTCGGGTGCGAGAGGTCCCGGGTTCAAATCCCGGACGAGCCCTGGAAGGGGTCCAGTTTCCCAATGTTTTCTTTTAGAACATATGGGAGTAACTGAGTTCTATGGAACTGACCAGTAATTCTAAGAACAGTGTAAAAAAAAAAAGTTACGCCCAACGTGGGGCTCGAACCCACGACCCTGAGATTAAGAGTCTCATGCTCTACCGACTGAGCTAGCCGGGCTTCCGTAGAAACAGTGTGTCAAGAAGGATACTGTTACCCTTCTGGCCTTTTCCGCTCTTTGTTGAGACTGCAATGAGTTTCTGGATGGAAAGCAGGGACCTCCTGACAGAAGCACCAGATACTTAGGCCCAAGGAAAGGGCACGCTGCTGGCCTGGATGGACAAAGGGACTGCAGCACAGCATACACCAGAAAGCTGTGTCTGAGGTTTACTCCCCACAGCATGCAGGGGTGCTTGTTTCACGTCCAAGATGAAGCCTCATCTTCCGGGACGAGAAACAAAGAGGTCCTTGTCAAGAAATGCAGGTCTGTGGAGACACTGTTACGTCTCCCTACAATATCGTTTAGGGGATGCATCGCCTCTAGACTTGAGAGTTCCTGGGACCTAACTCCACAGGTCACACTTGTTACCAATCAGCTAGCTGCGATTTATAATTTTTTGACAGTTCCATACATTTATATACTGTATATTGGTCATCTCCACTTCCCTGTCCTTTACCCTCCCCCTTCCCCCCACCAACCATTAACGGCTCCTCAGGAAGGGCTGGGGACTCAGGAGACCCTCTGGCGGGGTATTTTTGCCCCCCTCCCCATCACCCCCAAATCAACTGTGGCAAGATAAGGAGAAGCTCAATGACAGACTGAGGGGAATGTGTTTATAACTGAAGAATGACAGAGATTGCAGGCAGCTACCAAAATCTTGTCCTCCCTGGAGCCTTGAGAGAAATTGGGCCTTGCTAATAGCTCAAGGAAAAGCTGCTAGTTACATAATGATAAGAAAACCTTTCTGCTTTTTTAAGCCACCAAGCTTGTGGTAATTTGTTTTTGTTTTTGTTTTTGGTCTTTTCGAGACAGGGTCTCCCTGTAGCCCCAGCTGTCCTGGAACTCATTCTGTAGACCAGGCTGGCCTTGAACTCACAAAGATCCGCCTGCCTCTGCCTCCCAAGTGCTAGGATTAAAGGCGTGCGACACCAAGCCCGGCACTGCTTATGGTAATTTGTAACAGCAGCTACAGGAAACTAATACAGGTTAACAGTGAATGAGAAATTTTTGGAGTTTTATTCAAAAGTCTGCAGTGGTATGTGGGATCTAGGTACCCATGAGACAAATAAGCTCTCCTTGGGGCATTGAGCAAGGTAAAGCATTTAAACCTGAAAGGACTGTTAAAGTCTATTAAAATCTAAAGATTTGAACAGTAGAAGCAGGAAATGAGAAATTACTGTTACAAGCTACAAATATTTAGTTATGCAAAATAAGTAAACCCTGAGAATTTAATGTACAACATGGTAGCCATAATAAACAATTTGTAAGACAAAAAAAAAAAAAAAACTGGGCATGGTGGCGCACACCTTTAATCCCAGCACTTGGGAGGCACAGGCAGGAGGATCTTTGTGAGTTCAAGGCCAGCCTAGTCTACAGAGCGAGTTCCAGGACAGCTGGGGCTACAGGTAGACCCTGTCTCAAAAAGACAAAAAATAAATAAATAAATAAATAAATAATTTGTACTGTATGTTTGAATCATTCTAAAAGGATTGATTTTAAATGGCTTCACCAAAAAGAAAGAAAATTGTAACAGAGTTACACAGTAACTGTTTGATTGATTGATTGATTGATTGATTAAGATTTTGTGACCAGAGACCTCAGAACTTAACTCTGTAATTCTTTTTTTTTTTTTGGTCTTTTTGAGACAGGGTCTCCCTGTAGTCCCAGCTGTCCTGGAACTCACTCTGTAGACCAGGCTGGCCTTGAACGCACTAAGATCTGTCTGCCTCTGCCTCCCAAGTGCTAGGATTAAAGGCGTGTGCCACCACGCCCGGCAACTCTGTAATTCTTTAAGGAACAGTAGTCTGATATTTGATAATATAATGTTTAAGGAAACTTTAGAAATCTTAATTAGCTTAAATGACAGCTGTGTGTGTATAGTTTTAATTTTGTTTAATTTGGAAACACATTGGATAAGACTTGTTAAATTTTTTTAAAAGTCTATTAAAATCACTATTAGTGTAAGTGCTGAGTTCTTCAAGTTCTTATTATAAACACTCATCCATAGACACGTCCTCAGCAGCTGCCAGGACATGGTCTCCTTAGGCCCTCCCAGGTCATCAATCTTCCCTTGAATCCCTAGAGCCCGAGCCCACCCCACCTTCCTGGCCAGTACCTCATTCCTTGGTTGCCAGGTGTGGTCCCTTTTTAACCCTCTTTAATAAAGACATAGGACTGACAAATAAATACATAAATAAATAAATAAAATAAAATAAACACTCATCCTGTGCGTTTTCCTATAAGTAAGCAAAGACATTAAAGATGAGACAATTTGATCCCCTAATTGGGAGCTGTTAGATTCTCCCTTGTTGCCCTAGATGCCTTGAGCAAAAGCACTGTTGGTTAAACTGTCATCAAGACTGCTTTTATGCCAGCACCAGTCACTGGAACACTCCACGGAGTCTTTGAGAAAACTATCTGATGATCACACCCAGTTTGTGGGGACTTCTAATGGTTTATACTAGACTTTTTTCTATCACAAGCCTAGGTAAACCCTTCGCAGTTCTTCAGTCATGCCCACCCTGGGCAGAGAGGGAGCATTCCTCTGGTGTTCTAACAGAGAGATGACTGTGAGTACTGCCAAAGAGAAAAGGCTGTGATTGGTCTAAAACACCAGCTTCAATGACTGTGGTTGATGCTAAAGAAAGAAAGCTGTGATTAGTGAAAACGAAAACCTCTCTTTGCATATGAGGCTTTTCTCTAGCTAGACTAGCTGCTGGATGCACTTGGGAACATGCCCTCCTGAAAGACCTGCTTGCCCTGTGTCCCAACATTAGGCCTAATAAGAAGTCTTCTTTCAAATGGCCTTTTTGCTACCTGTCAGTAGCGAGGCTGAGTTGGTAATATAATGGAAATAGACTTGGTTTGAAAAGATCTTCCAGTGTTATGGTAATGGAGATAGAGAAACGACAGTCTGGAGTCTTCCCCTCAGCCCCCTGTGGTCACCCAAGATGGGAGCCTTTCCTATAAACTGGGTAACAGGACAGAAGTCTTTGTTTCTCTAGGATGTCATATTCCTGTAGCCTTTGTGAGTGCATGTTATCTGTAAACCACCTATTTGATTACCACTTAAATGTTACATGCTCTTTGCTTGCATGTATCACAGGGGTATAAAAGACCCCAAAGACTTTTTTTTTTTTTTTTGGTCTTTTTGAGACAGAGTTTCCCTTTAGTCTCAGCTGGCTTGGACCTTGCTATGTAGACCAGGCTGGCCTTGAATTCACAGAGATCCGCCTGCCTCTGCCTCCCAAGTGCTGAAATTACAGGCATGTGCCATCACGCCCAGCGCTGACTCCTTTACGGAATGATTTGTAGGTCAGCCCACTAGTTGGGTTAGCCCACTAGTGTGAAATAAAATCCCTCTCCTCACCTGACTTTAACTTTAGTCTCATGATTTTCTGTAACACTAACATGAAGAAAGAAGTAACAGAGACAGCAGTGAGGACTTGATAGTACTGGCCTCCCAAAAGGCCACCAACCCAGACAAGAACAAGGGTGAACGGTGGATGGCAGAGAGCTGAGACTGAATCACAGAGATCGAAATGGCCTTAGAATAAAAACTTCAGGTCCTGGTCACTGGAAAAGTACCAGACAGCTGCTAAGTGTCCAACTGGTCTCCAACACTCCAACCCCAGGTAACTGTGACCACTGTCAAGGGCTAAAGATTCCTGATACCTAAGGACTTCACAGATGTTGCACTGCCAGCTGCTATCAGGGGCTGAGGAATTCTGAGGCTTGTACACAGAGCTAGACCACTTGTTCAAGCTCAGAGTCCCAGTACCTAAGGCCTTAGGGAGTAGGACCCAGAGGGTGCTACCCACTGTTCTTCTTGCTTGCTGTCACAGGTCCAGCCATCAAATGTAAGGAGTACAAACAATACCAAAGCCTGAAACTTGAAAAACTTCTTGCCTACCTAGAAGAGCACAACCATCTGAGTAGAAACACCCGGTACACTGACTATTAGTTAGGGTTATGGATGGGACCTCCTGGCCTGAGTTGAACAGACAGATACAGGAATAGGGCTGCAGCCACCCTGGGAGGCTGGCATCTGGTGCCTCTACCCAGGGGTAGGGGCTCCCCCAGAAGAGCCCGGGAAGGCCTGAACATTTCTCAGGCAACGCAGGTCATCAGGGGTTACCAGTGTGCCTGACCTCAAGCCTCACACCCATACCCACACGTGAACTCCAAATGTGCCACCAGGCAGAGCAGACCTGCAATGGTGCCTGGCTACTCCCCTTTGGGACCAAAGAAGCCCAGGGCCACAGTGCCCTGTCCTCTGGGTGTCTCTGGCTTGGGGCGGTGGGGTCAGGAAAGGACCTACAAGTTCTTCCCCAGTGCAGACCTCACTTGGCAGTGCAGACCTCACCAGTGAAAACACTGGTGCACCAACTACGAGAAACAGTGACGTGCTGGGCCCAGAGCTGCAGGTCCCTGTACCTGCCACCCGGGGTGCAGATTTCCCCAGTTCCTGCTTTCCAAGGCTGAGATCTGCACACACAGGAGCCTCCTGAGGATCCCTGTCCATGGGCTGTTCCCAGGTTCAGGAAATGGGAATGGAGGTGGCTGGAAACAAGCTGTGGCATTGGCTGTTACAGGTGATCTACAGGAGACAGCAGATACAGGGGACAGCCTTCACCAGGGACTGAGTTTAGCTCAGGTGTACTGGTCCTCTCTGTACCCCCTAAACCACTAGCTGGGCAAAGGCAGTCTCCTGAGCATGTTGATGTCAGAAACCAGAGGGACAAAGTTAACCTTACTTTCCACATTGCATTGCCACTGTGGTTTCCACAATGCACAGTGAATTTATTGTTACTTAATAAATTCACAAGCTAGGACAGCCGGAGCTACAGGGAGACCCTATCTCAAAAAGACCACCACCACCACCAATAATAATAATAATGATAATAATAATAAATTCACAAACTACATTGGTTTTGTTAGCTGTAATTTCCCAAGGAATCCTGGTTTTGCTTGATAGCTGGATATTGGCATTCCCCCCCCCTTTTGATACAGGGTCTCCCTGTAGCCCCAGCTGGCCTGGAACTAGCTATGTAGACCAGGCTGTCCTTGATCCCATAGAGATCTGCATGCCTCTGCCTCCCTGGGACTAAAGGCATGAGAATCACAGGTTCTTTTTATTCTAATCTTACCAATCAACTCTCATCCCAGATCACGCATTACACTTCATGCAATAATACATGCATACATACGTGTGTGCGTGTGTGTGTGTATGTGTGCACACGTGCACAAAGACACTTCAGAGAATCTGTTTTCAAATCAGAGGCAGATTGCAGATACCCTGGCAAAAAGTCTGTAAGAAATCAGACAAGGGGCTGGAGAGATGGCCTAGCGGTTAAGAGCGCCGACTGCTCTTGCAGAGGACCCGGGTTCGATCCCCAGCACCCATATGGCAGCTGAGAACCGTCTTTAACTCCAGCTCCAGGGGAATCTGACGCCCTCTTCTGACCTCTGCGGCATTGCACTACACAGGTGCACAGACCTACATGCAGACAGTACATTCATACACATACAAAATAAATAAAAATAAATAAAAAAAAGAAATCAGACAAAAAGTGTTATGAACTGCAGGTGCAGAGCTGTGCCACAGAGATGTCAGATGCAGGTCCAGAGGACGGGCTATTTGGAGAGGCTTTGAAATGGGCTGTGTGGCAGGCAGCAGAAACTTGTTAGAAATGGGTCTGAGGTCTCCAGAAAATGACCACACAATCCAAAGTATTTCAGCAAGACAAAATAATTCACTTCTGCAGAAAGGTATAAAGCTGCTCTACATCAACCAACCAAGCATGTCCACCTGGTTTTTTTTTTTTTTGTCTTTTTGAGACAGGGTCTCCCTGGAGCCCCAGCTGTCCTGGAATTTGCTCTGTAGACCAGGCCGGCCTTGAACTCACAAAGATCCGCCTGCCTCTGCCTCCCAAGTGCTAGGATTAAAGGTGTGCGCCACCACGACCGGCCCAGCTGGGTTTTTATTCCTATCACAAAGGGGTCCTCCCTTCACTCTAAGCAGAGCTTGGCCTTACAGTCTTACAAGGTTGGCTAAATGCAAAATGTTAGTAAACCAGTTTACCTACAAAGGACAGGACATCTCTGCCCTGAGGGATGTGATTCCACAAACTAAATCACTAAACATCTGTAGTCTGGAGGTCAAAGATACCCAACATGCGTTTCCTTTTGGATGAGTATATGAACTCAACTGGTCAAACCACTCTCACACTGTAGTAACTTTTGGTTTTGGCCTAACCTCTGGGGAAATGTATGTGTAATTATCACTAAGCCCCATCAAATACCATTTGAGTCCAAGATTACTACAGACACACCCCATTCCACCACTAAACCTTAAAAGCAGGGCTCGTCCGGGATTTGAACCCGGGACCTCTCGCACCCTAAGCGAGAATCATACCCCTAGACCAACGAGCCAGGTGGTGGACTTTGCTTTTCTTGCCCTAGGTAGGTTTAATCATGTCCTGCCTTCATCCAGTTATAACTGTCCTGTTTTCTTTTCCATGAATTTCCCTTTTTCTGTTATTCATCAGGAAACAGTGTGGAAGGGCAGGGAGTAGGAAACAACTCTAGTACTGCATATTCCCAGACTCCAAGCTGAAACGTCCCTACTGCATATCCCGTTCTTCCCCCACCGTAGGAGAACAGACCATTGTTTTGAGGAAGAACCTCCAAGATCTGCTATCACCCAACTAAGGATTAGAACCAGACTCTGACTCCCCTGAGTTCTCGCAGGCTCTCACAGCCCCTCCAGGAACCTAGCCACCTACACAGCCTGCCTCCTGTAGGACCTGTTTTGCATTCACTGCTAGAGCCAGGCTCTAGCTGAGGGCTGGATGGGTTAAGAAGGGATACAGTGAGGAGCTTAGGTCGGGCCTAACGGAGAGAGTATACAGACTTAGAAGTGCGGCTCTCTTGCCAGCAGGGAGAAATGGCTTCCCCTAAGAGAACAGGAGTCTTCAAAATACGGCCTCAGGAGAAGGTATCTGGCAGGGGGCCTGGTTACCCTTAATCCACTCTAGACCTCGGGGCAGCAAGGCTTCCCGAGTAGGGAAGTAGTAGGAAGTAATAGGGCCAGGGTTCTGTGCAAGAGACCTGACTATGCTTAGATGATGGCGAGTCAGGAAGCAGGAAAAAGGCCACAGCACACAGGACCTTGGATTAAGAAGAGAAACAGGTGCTTGGGTCAGAGACAAGGCACTGGTACTCTCAGCTGACAAGACCACCGGTACTCTCAGCTGATGCCTGGAGCTCGACATCTGTGCTCAGCTCCTAAAGAGGCAAAGCAACCTCTAAGGATCCCTGTGACTCTGGGATTCAGATGGCCTCACTCTTTCCAGCTTTGGAAGCCACCTATGTTTGCCCACACCCTCGTCCTCACCTGTATTAATCATCTACTGTTTCCTACATTCTGATTCTTTGGCATCTGGGGCCTGGTTAACACTGGAGAGACTGCTCCTTCCAAGGTAGCCCATTCCTAGAGTCTCTGGAATAACTACTTCAAATGTAAACCCACAAGCAGAACCCACAACCACCTGTTTTCTCCAGATGTCACAGTCTAGGCCAAAGTCTACATGGACAAGTCACCCAGAGCCAGATGCCAGATAACTAGGGACAGCCCACATGCCTAGAGCCTACTGGAATCACTAAAACTAGCCAAACATAAGCTTGCTAATACTCCTGGTCTCCCTTCCAGGAACACCACAATGCAGGTTCGGATACTGCCTGTCAGGATGTTATATTTCCTCCTCTGTGAGCAACAAACTATCTCTTTAGTGGCAGTCCTCTCCTCTAAAGGTCTTTCCGTGGGGATCTTGTGAGTTCAAGGCCAGTCTGGTCTACAGAGTGAGTTCCAGGACAGCTGGGGCTACAGGGAGACCCTGTCTCAAAAAGGCCCTCAGCCAAGGCTGAGTGCACACAGCTTATGGGACAGTGTTCTCCTCCCCTTGCTTGGGGCAGGCGACGAGGGCAGCATCCCCAGAGGGAAAAAGACTTTTCAGAACGTGGGCTCAGTTAAATTTGAACTTAACGATCCTAAGACACGCAAAGGAAAACTATACACACAGAGCCAGTGCCATATATGGACCCTGTGAATCCAGACACGATACACACGCGTCCACGGGAGACAGGTGGTTGGGAGCGGTTTGTACTTGTCTCCCTCTCGGGTCCGGAGACTGGATGTCTGGCTACTCGCCGAGTGGCCTTCGCTAATGGGTGAGCGCAGGATCTGCGTCTCAGGTTGAAGAGACAACTGGCAAGATGCTGGGGTACACAGGCAGCCCAGCTCTGGGTCGCAGCAGCGCTTTGCTACAGAGACCCAGTCTCTCTTTAGGTTCTGGATTCCCAGGCTTCAGAGTTTTTAGTCTGCAAAAACGAGGCTCTTTGCCAAAAGATGAACGGGCTCGTCCGGGATTTGAACCCGGGACCTCTCGCACCCAAAGCGAGAATCATACCCCTAGACCAACGAGCCACAATTACTCAGAACGTAACCACTGATCTTTGCAAGCCTCTACCTAGTTCCTGGGGCTGTCCTCAAGTCATTTCCTGCCTGACTGGATTGTCGGGAAGCTGAGGGAGGGGTGGCTCCGCCCAGACAAGCTCCAAGAGAAAGTTCTCTCAGGCCCTGGGAAAGTAAGACCCCACCCAGCCCTGCGGCTCAGCACTCCCGGAGAGAGACTAGGAAACAGCACCCCTAGAAGGAAACAGAGGACGGCCACCCCCTAAGCGACAAGTCCCCGCGAGCGCAAGCATCCGGGGAGAGCCGGGGTTGCACACAGAACTTGTCCTTGTCCCAGTCCACATCGGCCTGGGCTCGGCGTGGAAGACCTGAGCCGCTCAGAGACGCCGATGAGAAGTCAGAACTGGACTCTGGGTTCGTTTCCTCGCCAGCCGGCGGCTGCTAGGTGGCCACTGCTAGTTCCTCTCCCTTGCACGCCGCAAGAGATCCAGCAGCTTACTGGATCTTGAGCCAAAGGTGTCCCTGGCTTGTCCTTGCGGCGACACCCCGCTGTTGTCGGCTCTGAGTTTGGAAAAGCAGGCTCGCCCATGATTAGACCTGGAACCTCTCCAGCCCTAATCGGGGATCTCACTGACATCGCCCGACCTGCGGCTCCGGAACCGCAGGAGTCAAACAAACCCTGAGGTGTGCAGCCGATCCGGGCCTGGAGGCACCTTGGCTTTGTGCTGCGGGTGCCCGCCAATCCAACGCTCTAGAACGCGTCCTATAGGAGAGAAAACAGTTTCCAATGGGAGAATCCGGAAGTATTAACTCCAAGAAGCCCGTGGGGAAACCCTACGACAGGCTTGCCCGGCTAGCTCAGTCGGTAGAGCATGAGACTCTTAATCTCAGGGTCGTGGGTTCGAGCCCCACGTTGGGCGAGTAGTTTTGCAACTGAGATACTGAGAAAGTTAAGTGATGTTTAATTTTTTTCTCTCCTGCTGTTTGTGGATTGTGCGTTGTCTAGGGTTCAGAATCCCTATTTCCACCAACAAGTGGGCCACAAAAACACTGAGCCAAGCCGTCCTTTAACTTCTGTCTTTCTGCCTTATAGAATGTTTAACTTCTACATATTTAACTTGTTTTATGACTGTCCAGTTTTCATAAAACTTCTAGGTATAGTACAAAGAACATTTCTTTGTCTTCGGAATACTTCGAGAAGGGCTCCGCTCCTCAGGACCTCCTTGAAATGCCTAAGTTCAGCAGTAGCTAACCAGGCCGCATCAAGAAATGGAAATGATCAAGTCTCCTGCTGCAGGTTCAGTCTCTAGAAAGTCAGATTCAGAGAAAACATTGCCACAAGCACCACAAAATCATCTGTGAACCACAGGACTGCTCTTGCTTAAAATTGTACGAAAATATCAAATGCATAATTCATCCTTCATGTTGCAGAATGACAGTGTAAAGTGAATTCCCAACCTCAGGAAGGCCTTCCTGTGGATTACTGACATAGCGTTAATTAGGAAGTATCCTGGAACACAACACAGCAGAAGCTTCCAATTTTACTGTACACCAGGGCTTGTGGTTTGGGAAGTTTTTATCCAAAGGATGAAGCCATGCATTTCATGGATTTAAAAATACACCATTGCCAGTTGTAGTGGCGCATGCCTTTAATCCCAGCACTTGGGAGGCAGAGGCAGGCGGATCTCTGTGAGTTCAAGGCCAGCCTGGTCTACAGAGTGAGCTCCAGGCCAGCTGGGGACTAAAGGAAGATCCTGTCTCAAAAATACAAAAAAAAAAAAAAACAATAGTGTCATATGTCCTTGTCTCTCAATGAGCTATGTCCCTACCCTCAGCCTACAGTTTTAAGACTAGACAGTTGTAAGTAACTGGGTTTATAAAGGATAAGGTCTTTCAAAACTAACTGTAACCTAGCCAAGAGTACAGATACACATCTATAATCCCAGTGTTTGGGAGGAAGATGCAGGAGAATTGTGAATTCAATCCCAGCCTGGTCTACATATCAAGACACTATCTCAAACATTAAAAAAAAAAAAAAAACCACAATACAGTTGTACACCTAGGATCTGAACAAGTAGTATTTTTAATATCAACTATAACTGGTGGTTCTTATAAGAGTGAAATAAAGGCACAGGCTTTTTCTATAAACTGAAAATGTGTATTTCTTATTTGAAAACAAAACGTAAGATGGCTGCATACAAAACCCTCTGAATTACTTATCAGGTGCCCCTTTACATTCTTAGTTTTCCACTCTTTTTCAACGGGTAAAACCCCTTTGAAACATCAACAAAGAGGTCCAAAACAAGGCAGCAGTACACTACCCCGGGTGGGACTCGAACCCACAATCCCTGGCTTAGGAGGCCAATGCCTTATCCATTAGGCCACCGGGGCTGACGAGACTGCATTCTTGCAGATTCTCAACCAGTCCTTCACTTTCAGCCACTCCCACACCCATTCTATGGGAATTTCATGGGATCCTGCGCAGTCTGCTCATGGATCTCCGTCCTTTCTCTGGTCCTTTTCACCTCCTGTCAATCCATGCTCTGGCCGGCACTGGAACATCCTTGGAATCTGAGGCCGAGCTTGTGAAAATGGAGCCGGAAAACTTGGGTCCCTGGGTCTTATCTCAGCTCATTGGCGATCCGCGATGCAAGGAATCCAAGATTACAATACTAGATGAACCCTTCAATACCGGAACAGACAGTAGAGGAAAAGGTGTCTGCGATCGAGCGAGAGCCGTAGCGGTAACTTAAGTGCTTTGCAGTGGCCGCTTCCCTATCCAGCAAGTGTGCCCTGCCTGCGCTTGATAGAGCATGCTTTTTTGTTTGTTTTGTTTGTTTTTGGCGTTTTTAAGACAAGGTCTCCCTTTAGTCCCAGCCTTTATACCAGGCTGGCTTTGAACTCACAGAGATCCACCTGCCTCTGCCTCTCAAGTGCTGGTATTAAAGGCGTGAGCCACCGCGCCCGGCCAAGGAGCCTGGCCTTTTTTTATTTTTTTATTTTTTTTATTATTTTTTTTAAGGGATTTTACAATATAATGACACAGCTGTTTGCAGATAACATTGATGTTACTCAGTATGTCATACAATTAGGTAATTGGTGCATTTTGCAAGTGTCTATGTCCAAATTTTGAACAACCCAAGGTTCCCATAGTCCAGTTGGAGAAGCTTGTATGCACAGGCATGTTGATCAATCAGGAGTCCAGACTATATTCCTGTAGTCTCATGATTCACCCCTATCTCTCCACAACCCTTACAATCTACCTACGCCTCCTCTTCCGCAGTTTGTTCCCTGGGCTTTGGGAAAGGGGCACAGTGGGTGAGAAGAAAACAGTCTAATTTCTTTGGAGTTGTCATTTTGGACTCCAGTCTGTTCAGGTTGTTTCCCTTCATGGATTGACAGCTTTCCCAGTGATACCCTTTTTAGTCATACTAACAAAGCACATGCTATTGGATGTACAGGCATTTAAGCAGTACCAATTATTATGTCAAGCTAAGCTGTGAGCATAGACACAGATGCTTGGATGGTATGCTAATCCACAAACTGTGGTTCCTCTATAAAGGGTGACAAGTTCTTATTGTGGCTTATAACATCTCCTAACCACTAGAGGACATAAGCTTGTGGCATCCGCTGTGAGTTATTCCTCCAAGGAGAGAGCTAATAGCCAAATAGATTTGGGATATATATAGACACTTGGCTACCACTGTTGCACAGTGTCTCCAGGCTGTTGAGGTGTAGCTGATATTGACGGAGGAGTCTTGCTTGTCTCAGGGAGACCAATATTTTGCTGTATTGCTTTAGTGGCCTTTGGTAATGCTCTCTAGCATTTCAGAGGCCAGTTGTACGCTAGCAAGTGATGTCTCATAACATTTTTCATGCTCACACCAGGTCTTTGACAACAGGGACTTACTGCCTTTCTCCTTGCAGATATCCCATTTATAGGCAAAAGGCCTTTATAATTGGGGGGGGGGGAGCCTGGCCTTTTATCTTTTTCTTTTTATCAGGTATACCTAAGAGAACCTGAGGCCTCTGGCTTGTAGGTTGTGGGCTGAAGCACGTTAGGTTTCCATCATGTCCTTTAGTGTGTGTGCGCTTGTGTATTTAACTTGTAGAAGCGACCTTCCTCCCTTCCTTCCTTCAATTTCCGAGCTTTTATTAAACCACTGTGACACCAAAAGACATGACTCTGCATACCTTTAGGTCACCTGAGCTGGCCCTACGCCCTCCTCCCCTGCGGTCCTCCTCCCCTTGCTGGGTTGGGGACTCAGGTGGCAGAATATTGACTATTCTTAGAATTCCTTGGAAAGCGAATTTTTCCCAGGAGGAATGTCAACTTAATCCTGGATACACTTTCTATAAAAATATGTAAATGTGTGTTTCCAGATATAAGCACACACCTTGATATTATCATTGTTGAGACAGGGTCTGTGCAGCCCAAGCTGGCCTCAACACTTCCTAAGCCTTGAATCCTGCTTCCATTTCTCATGTGCTGAGATTCAGGTGTGTCCGGACAAGGTCACGCTCACTTTGTAAAAAATCTAAATAATCGATTTGTTTGTTTTCTTGGGTTTCATAGAGTTGGACTTATATATAAATCAAATTCGTTTCTTTAATTATATCCAAATGTACACTTCAGTAGCTAACACCACTAATGGCATTATCATTATCCCGATAGCCTACTGGGTTTTTAGCCCAAGTGGTTTTGAGGCCTCAAACAACACAAACAGGCATCTATCAGTTTTTTTGTTTGTTTGTTTCAGCTCTAATTCGTGTAGCTCGCGATCTCTGGCTTCAGCTATTTAGAAGAGTGCTCGCCTGTTCCCTTGAGTCGTCTCGGTCGTCTCAGATATGGGACCCAAGTAAACTGTGTAGGGACTGTCTTGGGCTGGCTCAGGAAGAAAACCCTAGAGGGTTATTTAAAAAATAAAAAAAAGATTTACAGCGACCACGAAGGGACTCGAACCCCCAATCTTCTGATCCGGAATCAGACGCCTTATCCATTAGGCCACGCGGCCCTGCATCCACTAGGGGCTTAACTCTCTCTATAAGGCTTGTTCAAGCCACTACTGCGCATGCCTAGAATAAAGGAACATCTCCGTCTTTCGAGCTGTACTATCCGGAATCCACAAGATGGGATCTCTGCTGACTCCGTTCTTTATGAACCTGCCTGCGCCTTCCGTCCAGCAAAAGCCTTTCCTGACCCGAGAGGCCCCATTCGGCTCTCTTCCTCCCCTTGCTGGCCGCCTGCTCGGGGTCAGGGACGCCTCGCGGCTCCCCAGTCCCTGCGCTTACGCCATCTCTTCACTAGTTGGTGTGCTGCTGTGATCTCGCTTCTCCCTACCCGACTAGCCTGCCGGAAACCGGCTGCCTCCCCTGCGTTTCCATCGCCCCGGCGCTGGGAGGAGACTTGAACGTGTTGCGCTAGGGCTCAGCTTGAGGATGAGCTGCGGTCCCTGAGCTGAGCCTTCCCAGGTCTTCCTTTCCCCTGGCCGCCTCAGCATATCCGTAGATCCCAGGCCAACTTCTGCTCCCCAGGGGAACGGGCCAGAACTTTATCCATTATCCCACTGATTTCAGAGACAGCACACACTGCCTGGAGTCCAACGATCGTCCACAGATATTTATTGCCCGCTATCGGAACTCCCAAGCCCAAGATGCTACGTCGGTGACTGGACACCGAAGACATGATGGACGGATGTAGGAAGGCAGTCACTCCTGAAAGCGCAGCCGGCGCCGGAGTGAGCTGCGGATCTCCAGGCAGGCCTTGCGCAATTCGTCACAGTCCGGCCCCAGCACGTCCAGCTCACAAACTCTCCTGTTGACCTGAGGAGCAACACTGAGCCTGAACCCAGGACCCTTGGCCGAAGGGGGCTCGGCTCAGCACACTCGCGGCAGTCCTTACTTGTTGACTTTTAATTTGGGGGGGGGTTGCTTTTTGAGACGGAGCCTCACTATGTAGCCCGGCTGGTATCGAAGTCTGGGATCCTGCTCCACCTCCCGGGTTCAGACAGGCCCGACTCTTCCACTACCTTAACATCTTTTCACCTCACACTGCCCCAAATGCTTAACAGGAGTTCCTCTTCTCACCATCCCCTATCAATCAGATCAGTTGTACCTTCCTTGAACTTAATTAGCTTCACTCCCTTCCAGCCTGCAAAACTATCCAAATACACCAACCCCATCCTCTTGTCTCTACAGGGCATTTTCCTGCAGCCCCTGGTGGCGCTTTCTGCTCCCTGGGAAGCATGGCCATTGATGGCCCTTCTCCCCTGAACTTTAATGTATGCGACTAATAACTGCTGTGGAGTTGATCTGACTAGGGGGCCATGTATTTCATCATATGACACTGAGGGCAGGGGATCCTTCCTCCTCTCCACCATCAATCCAGCTCTTCTTTCATCACCTGACCCCACTGCCCCTAATACATACCTCTGTCAGCAGCTCAAGGAGGTCTCCTCCAGGGTTGTCTCTGATAACATCCACCAGCCTCTGGACAAAGTCTGAGCCCTTCTCATCCCTATAGGCTACATAGCCTAAGTCACAGGATCAGTGCCAGAGAGTCAGCCTCAGGATCCTCCTGCCCTCTGCTTCCCAACCCCCAGCGGCCTACTGTAGGTGGGGGGGGGGGCAAGCTGCGTATCTGGGTGGAGACCAGGGCAAAAGCAAGGACTTCTTGCATCAGGAACAACTGCTGATATTTGCGATGTGAATATTTGGGTAGATTTAATATGGAACACACATTTACTGTGGACTTACTAGGTACCAGGCATTGGCCAGAGCCCTGAAGCCAACAGAATTGCCCTGCCTAGATAGAACTTAGACTTTGAGGAAATGGTTCTCATGACAAGTGCTTGGCACAGTTAGCACTTAACAGGAGTTCGCCATTGTTACTATTGATATGAATAGTAGACTAAGGGAGGAAGATGGCTTAACTACAGATGTGCTGGTGCATCTGCAGCTCAGCCTCCAGCTCTTGCTGCTATTAAGACCACGCCAGGTCTTAGGGCAGGAAGCCACAGTAGCCGGGGGCATCTTACCTTCAGCAGCTGCGTAGACAATGAGGGTGTCTGCTTGCTCAGAGCTCCCTGGAGTAGGGCCCCAGGAAGGGGTGCCTATAAGAGGGGTCAAGCAAGACCTGGGACTGAGTCCCAGAATGCTGATGATGGGAGTCGACTCCACCAGCCCCAGGGTCTTGTCATCTCTGGCTCAAGGATAGCACAGTGGAAAGTGTGTAGGTCAGGAAAGACAGATGGAAATCCAAAGTTCAGCCTTACAGCATCCAGGCTGTGTGAACTCAGAAAAACTACTTCCCTTTTGCTGACTCCAGGGTACTGCCAGGCTGTTAGGGCCAGCAGCTTCTGCTCCCCAAAGGTCCGTGCAGCTTATGAATTTTTATTTATTTATTTATTTATTTATTTATTTTTATTTTTATTTATTTTATTTTATTTTTTTTTTGGTCTTTACGAGACAGGGTCTCCCTGTAGCTCCAGCTGTCCTGGAACTCACTCTGTAGACCAGGCTGGCCTTGAACTCACAAAGAACTGCCCGCCTCTGCCTCCCGAGTGCTGGGATTAAAGGCGTGCGCCACCACGCCTGACCATGAATATTTTTTTTCTTCTTTAATCTTCGCAGAGGAGGGGGCAGAAGTGGCAGCGGAACTTGAGCTGAGAACCCTGGAGAAGCCCCCTGAATGATTCCTCCAGCCAACGTGCCAAGACCAGACTCCAGAAGGAAGGTGGACCCACCTGATGCATCAACGTGGATCTGGAGGACATCTGCCTGGGTGGGGATGGCTGTGGGTGCCCGTAGCCAGCGCCGGTACCAGGGAAGAGCTTTTGTCCCCACACCAGGGTCCCTGTTCCCTGGGAAAGGAAGGGAGCAGATACTTTTACTCAGTGGGTCCCTGGGAATACCACTGGAGATCCAGACTCCATATAAGTAGTTGGGCAAAGATGAGACCTCAGACATTAAAGAACTGCAGCAGACCTGCTGGGTGGGTAACATTCAGACAGACTCAAGTTTGTGGACTTGACTTTAGGAGAAAATGGAAGACAGGCAGGGAAGGACCACGCTTCCTGAAAGAAGAGGATGGCAAATGTGGGAGGCCTAGGCCTGGCAGGGAAAGTGGGCAGGTTGGATCAAGGCTGTTTACCCCCACGGCAAGCCTGAAGCAGGAAGATCTTGGGGCGGCCCCGAAGGGCCTGGCAGCGGCTCAGCTCCTGCACTAGCACCTCGGGCAGTACTTCTTGTCCATCAGCCCCTAGTAGCTGCCCCTGTGGCCCCCCATGGGCCATCAGGGCCACAAGGGCACAGCTCACAGGGCCCGGGATGGTGTCCAGTCTCTCCTGGAATCGAGCCAGCTCCTCCCCGAATGCCTGGAGTGGTGGGAGAAGGTTGAGGTCTGGACCACAGCCACCTACACCCTGGCTGTTCTCCATGGGGCTGGGGTGCTTCTCCAGTCTCTGCCTTGGAGATTAACGTACCCAAGGCAGGGAACTGACTGCCTCATTCAAGAAGCAGGAAGTCAGAGGCTAAGCATGTGGGTGAGCTTCTTGCCAGTGATGTGCAAGAAGCTCAGGAGGGAAAATTCTGAGATCCTAGGGGCAAGGTGGCCTTCCTTCACAGTACCACCAGTCTGAGGCTTCCCCTCACCTGAGCTGTAGGGTCTGTCCTCAGGGTGGCCTTGAAGCCCAAGGTCTGGCACAGCTCCTTCAGTGCTGCCACATCGTGCTGTGCCCCAGGCCGGTCTTGAATCACAGGCAGGAGAAGGGCAGCCCTGGTCCCAGACAGGTCATACTGTGCACTGAACCCAGGATCTGGCTATACAAAGAGTTAGGAAATACACACAGTAGACTGAGGGGACACTCAGTCCCTCCTCACCCTGCCTGCACCTCCCTAGCCTCTGCCCCACCTGCAGCTGCAGCCACATGACTGAACTCCCCTGTTCTTCACCTCTGGCCTCCAGGGCTCCACACCTCCCAGACACAGTCTCCCCCGCAAGGAGCTCCGAAGGACTGGGCAGTAGATGTTCCCAGCGGACTCTTCAGCCACCCTGCAGAAGAGCTGAAGGGTGGACAGGGGAGGGCCCAAGGACATCTCAGGGGGCTTCTCTGTAGGGGACCAGGGGGAGAGGGCTGCAAGTGGAGGGCCAGGACTTTGGCTCCGAGGAGACTCAGCAAGCTCATGGCTACTATAGGCTTTTAGGGTCACATGCCAGGGGGGGGAAGAAGAGGATGGGGAAGGTAGGATGGACCTAAGCAAGACTAGGCTCCGGTTCACACTCAAGATCGTTACCTTGCCTCAGGGGTCAGTGTACACAGAGATGGTAGCCACCCTAGAGGGGGACGAATCTATGAAAGAAGGCTCCCAGGGAGGCACTGGCTGGAGAGCTGCTAAGCTGAGAGCTATAGAACAGAGTGGGCCCATCGCCCTCACTTTCAGGTCACCCACATAGCACTGAACTGCCCAGAAGAATGTTTAGACCACAGGACTAGATAGACCAGAGGTAATCTCAACCACCAGGGTCCTTCAGTAGAACAGGGCAGCAGCCCTGTCTGCAGGTCAAAAGGGGAAACTGAAAGTACCAGTGCAGAGTGCAAGGAAGGGCACCAGTGACAGCCTGGAAGGGACGGCGAGGCTGGAGAGGACAAGGGGCACATGCTACACTAAGGGAACAACTTGGGCAAAAAGCAGGGCACTGAAAGGAGGCACAGGATCTGAGGAGTCCCATGTAGGTGTGAAGACATGTCCTGAGGCCATCATGTATATGTTTGCAGAATGACACAGCGGCGTGTTAATAAACTTCACTGGAACTGGTTCTGAACAGCACAGTGGAGCCAAGGGGACACAGGCCCAGGCCTCCCTCTCCCACTGGCCCTCCCACCTCTGTCAGCAACTGCAGTAGTGACCAGTAAGGATACTGGCAGCAGATTTCCCCCAGGCCAGTAATGAAGGCTCCTGGCTCCCAGGAAGCTGGTGAAGAAACACCACAGGGTTGTTCACGCGAAGGAAGCTCCCAACTTTCCTGCCCATTCCCCCCTTACCTTACCCCCCCCACTACTGGGGTCCCTGCAGAGCCACTCACCCTTGGGGCCATTAGAGAGCAGCAGGAAGACTTTGGGGCAGCCCCGAAGGGCCTCACAGTGACTCAGCTCCTGGACCAGGGGTTGTAGCTGCCTTAGCTGCTCACTTTGGACTACCAAAGCCACCAGGGCGCAGCCCAAAGGGCCCCTATAGGCATCCAGCTGCTCCCGGAACTGCCTTAGCTCCTCAAGGAAGCCCTAAAGAAGAAGAGTCCAAGCCCGGCCCGAGTCTTGTGAAGCCCTCGATGAGGGTGGTGTCTGAGGGTACAGGCTGGGGTGGGAGGAGGGCTCACCTGGACTGGGGCCTCCCGCTTCTCACAGTTTTCAAAGCCCAGAGCCCGGAATACACCATCCAGGGCAACAAATGTGGTGACAGACACCCCGGGATTGCTGAGTCTCAGAGCCACCCTTGAACCCTGCATGTTGTACATTCCCTGAGGAAGGAAAGTTACAGCTGGGCTGGGGCCCTGCTGAGTGTAGGACTGGGCTGGGCCGGCTGCAGTCTCTCACTACCTTTCTCCCCAGGCTATCCTGAGCATCCGCCAACTGTGCAGCCACCTGTAGGGTCCCAGACACCAGGAAGGCCATGAGGGTCAGGTGGGTCTGGTCTTCCTCCAAGCCTCTGGAACTGGCTCCCAGCACCTGGGGTCTGATCCTTGCCCTCTACACAGATTGCTTCCTATCAACTACTTATGATCCCATCTGGACTCTGCCCTTTCCTGGAACCCTGGGCTCCCTCCTCCTTCAACCCAGTTCTTTTCTCTAGCTCTGGCTGGTGACTGCCTGGCTGATACTGACATATGCCCACCTAAGCCAGGAGACTGCACCCAATCCTATTCTTAGCTCTTGGCCCATGCGTCTATCTGATCTTTTTATACCTGAGTATCTCCCTTAAGAGTCAGCCCCAAGCACTAAAAAGTCTCATATTGTCCCCAGCATTTTCACCCCGTCTTCCTTCACACCACCATGCACACACACCCATACACACCCACACACACCCACACACACCACAGCACTAAAGTAGGAATAGCTGATTGGAAACATGCCTAGTCCACGGTATGTCCCTGAATGCTTCATCTGAGACCACAGGTTGTGCTAAACTGGGGACCCAGAGGCAAAGGTGGTCATACATTGATCAGTGAGGGACAGGGACATCTTGTCTCCACCTGTCCTCAAGTGGGGGCCCCTAAGGCTGCCTGCCACCAGATGAACAGAAAGCACTACCAAGTCAGAGAAGGGCTGACTGGCCCTGACGAGGCACAACCAGGTCTGTGCAGGCCCCAGGGTAGACCAGGCATAGGGGAGGAGGGGTGCTGAGGATTGGCGAGGGCCAAATTGGTTTTGGCTGGTCAACCTCTCTCCCTGGCAGCCTCAAGTACACCCAGGGAAGTTTTTAGTTAAGGGTTTCACTGGACAGCGGGCATGTCCCCTCTCTCAACCAGTCAGCCCCACTTTAGCCTCTTCCTCATTTTACCACTGGTAAAGGAGGACCTGGTAAAGACCCCAAGTCATTCTTGACTTCCTACTCTGCCAGGGCAAGGAGGGCACAAACCGGGCCTGACTGGCTGACACAGGAGAGTGAGTCCCAAGGCTGAGACCTAGCCTAACTGCAGATCAGGACAGGGCTCCCCGTGGTGACTGACTGAACAGATCATGAGCCACCAGAGTGACCAGGCCAAGCAGGCAAGAGACAGACTTCCAGGCCCCCACCCTAAGGAATGAAAACCTGGAGAAACATTTCCACGTTTATTCAAACCATTCTGAGGTCACTGGGCTAAGCCCCTTTGGAGAGTTCCCAGTCTGACCCTGTTAATGTGAATCTGCACACAATGCAGACAGAAAATGGAATGCAGTGCTTAAGGAGTCAGCAACAAAGTGCTGCTGGAGTGCTAGTGTTAAGTACAACAAAGGCCACACCTGTGGAGCAGTGGATGAGTAGACAACCTCTGCTTGCCTACTCCTGGTCTCCAGGTTGGCCTGCTGCTAGCGACACTATCATCTGCAGATCCACAGGTAAGTGTCTCTTCCTGGCAGCTTCTTGTGGTTAGGACAGGACAGAGTAGCCACAGCCTGGAAGTGCAAGGGGGAGGACAACCATACGGCAGGACCTAGGTTCTCATAGATGTGGGCCTTTCCCAAAGCTCAGCAGTCCTCTGGGGACAGAGGCCAGTCCCCACTGGAAGGCACAGGTTGGCAGGGCAGAGAGCCTGGCCTGGCCCATGGACCCACCTGGGAAGGCAGGAAACAAAGAGATCTGGCCAAGCAAGGCTTGGGGGTGGGGTTCTAGAAAGAAACCCTAGGTCTTGGTCGAGGCCTCACATCACCTGCTGTCCCAAAGGAAAGTGTGACGCTCCAGGAAATTGGAGTGGAAAGAGAAATTCAGAGCAAGAAGAAGAAAGACAAGGTGGTGGGATCCTGAGAGCTGGCAGTGCAGGGGCCCTGGGGGCCTCCAACAGTCTGGGCAGTGGTCATCGACGGGTGGTGAATATCCCAGGGAGACTGAGGAAGCTGTGCTTCGGGAGTCCTGGATGCACCGCCTCACTGGGATCCCCAACTGGCAGCTCACCCCACGGGCTGGGCCATCTTGGCGTGTAGGCTCTGGTGCGCGATGAGATGCGCACGCTGCTTGAAGCTCTTGTCACACTCCCCGCAGCCGAAGGGCCGCTCCCCGGTGTGCACGCGCCGGTGGTCCAGCAGGTAAGAGCGTAGGGAGAAGCTCTTGCCGCAGTCGCTGCAGCCGAACGGCTTCTCGCCGGTGTGGATGCGCTGGTGGTCAGCCAGGTAGGCGCTGCGGCTGAAGCTCTTGCCGCACTGGGAGCAGGAGAAGGGCTTCTCGCCCGTGTGCACGCCCTGATGGCGCGCCAGGTCTGAGCTGCTGCGGAAACTCTTGTCGCACTCAGGGCACTTGTGTGGCTTCTCACCCGTGTGCGTGCGCTGGTGCCGGGCCAGGTCCGAGCCCCAGCGGAAGCGCTTCCCGCACTGCCCACAGCTGTGCGGCTTCTCCGC
Source organism: Rhizomys pruinosus (assembly GCA_009823505.1). Lineage (NCBI taxonomy): Eukaryota > Metazoa > Chordata > Mammalia > Rodentia > Spalacidae > Rhizomys > Rhizomys pruinosus. Next base: position 1,897,691 of record VZQC01009936.1, read on the forward strand.
TACCAGGTCTCGCCTGCGACTGGGCGGCCGCCCACGCTGCGCTACCACCAGCTGGCCCAGGGCGGTCCCAGGCTGGTTCTCCCTTTCCCAGGTCTCTGCCTCCTCAGGATTCCAGGACATAGCTGCTTCACAGCCAGCCTGGCCCGACAGTGCGGTCGCGGCCTCCTCCAGGGGAGCCCTCTCTCTGGGGCTTTTGGGTTCCAAACCTGCAAGGGGCAGCCTCTTTAGTCCCACTAGGTTCTGGGACTGGAGGAAAGGCTTTGAAGAAATGCAACTCGGCCAACTCTCCCTGGTAGTTGTTTGCTTTTTTAATATTTTATTTATCGCTTTTATTTTATGTATATGAGCGTGCATGTATGTAAGTGCACCCATGTCAAGAAACGTCAGAGGTCAGAAGAGGGTGTCAGATCCCCTGGAACTGGAGTTAACTGCCTGTTGTTAGTCACCCTGTGGGTGCTGGGAATTGAACCCAGGTCCTCTGTAAAGAGCACTCAATACTCATAACCGATGAGCCATCTCTCCAGCCCTCCTCTCCCTGGTTTTGTGATTAGTCCTGCTGTGGCTCAGCCAAATCAAGTCTCTATAAAATGATTAGATGATGATGGGCTGGGGAGATGGTTTAATGGGTTAAGGGGCCTGCTACCAAGACTGATGAGCTGAGTTAGTTCCTGAAACCCAAATGGTGGAAGGAGAGAACCAGTTCCCAAAGGTTGTCCTCTGGTTTCCAAACACCCAGCCCACCCCATGAAAACAAAAAAACAAAAATACTAAATGTAATTTTTTAAAAAATCCCTTTTAGGGGCTGGAGAGATGGCTCATAGGTTAAGAGCGACGACTGCTCTTGCAGAGGACCTAGGTTCAATTCCCAGCACCCACTTGGTGGCTAAGAACTGGGTATGGTTTAATCCCAGAACTCGGGAGGCAGAGGCAGGCAGATTTCTGTGAGTTCAAGGCCAGTCTAGTCTACAGAGTGAGTTCCAGGACAGATGGGGCTATAGGGAGACCTTGTCTTAAAAAAAAAAAAATCATTTTAATGGGAAGATGATAAAAGGCCAAGCAGAGCCTCAGGTAGGAGCTCATCTGATCTGGCCTGTAGAGTCAGCCTCAGACACCAGCTCATCTGATCTGGCCTGTAGAAACACCTGCAGGTATTTATTCCCTAATCTGAGGCCAGAGCTCTTTACTCCAAAGCAGAAGAAAATGGCTCATTCTCAGTCTATTGAACAGAGTCACCTTAACTTTGTAAACTGTAAACTATGGCATTGGTAGACATCCCTTTCTATTGCTCTGGCAATCACCAAGGCACCAACAGGGTGTGGATACTGTGGTCCCCTCCTACCTCAGGCTCCAGCTCTTCAAAAGCAAGAACACACAGCAGCTTTGCCCAGAGAGGAACATCAAGCCCACCCAAGGAATGCTGCTACTTAAATAAGATGCTCCCAAACAGTGCTAAGAAAGAGCCTGGCGGGCTGGAGAGATAGCCTAGCGGTTAAAAGCACCAACTGCTCTTGCAGAGGACCCGGGTTCGATCCCCAGCACCCACATGGAGGCTGAGAACTGTCTTTAACTCCAGTTCCAGGGGAATCTGACACCCTCTTCTGACCTCCATGGCATTGCACCACACATGTGCACAAACCTACATGCAGACAGTATACTCATACACATAAAAATAAATAAATAAAACTTAAAAAAAAAAAGGCCGGGCTTGGTGGCGCGTGCCTTTAATCTGAGCACTTGGGAGGCAGGCAGATCTTTGTGAGTTCAAGGCCAGCCTGGTCTACATAGTGAGTTCCAGGACAGCTGGAGCTACAGGGAGACCCTGTCTCAAAAGAACAACAAAAAAAAAGCTAAATTTTCTTTGAGCCAGGCGTGGTGGCGCACGCCTTTAATCCTAGCACTTGGGAGGCAGAGGCAGGTGGATCTTTGTGAGTTCAATGCCAGCCTGGTCTACAATGTGAGTTCCAGGACAGCTGGGGCTACAGGGAGACCCTGTCTCGAAAAGACAAAACGGTAGGGTGCAACCAAGGCTCTTGTTTTGGGCATTTCTGCGGCTGGCAGGCTTCTTCAGCTTCTTTGAATCACAGATCTTTGTCTATAAAATGGACACTACTCCTCTGCACCTGCTTGTGAGACTCAGATGAGAAAATGATCTCCAAGATCTCAGCACAGAACTGGCACATGGAGGACTGGTCACATAAACCCAAAAAAGCACGGAAAATCAAACATCACAGAAGGCTGTCAAGGAGACTCGGGAAAAGTCTGCTTTGGAACTTTCTAAGGGAAGAGTGTGGGGGGGGGGTTACAGGAGAATGAGGCCCCACAGACCTGCTTACCCAGGGCAGAGGTCCGGGAGTTCTCTCTCTTTATGTCCCAGAAGAGATCCCTCTGAGCAGGGTCCAGGGAGCCCCATTCTTCACGGGAGAAATAGAAAGGGATGTCTCCCAATGCCACCGGTCCATGGAATGAGGAGATGTGACCCAACTCAGGTCTCCCAGACAGCTGTAGGAGGGGAAGGGCAGTCAGATTATATACTCACCGGCACTGAGGCCTCTGCGAGGACAAAGGGATTGTTAACTCACATGAATCTCAGTGGCAAAGCAGTCATCCATTGTCTCTCCTGTCCATCCCTCTTTAAGAAGAGCAGGAAGCTGGGCTGAAGGAAGAGAACAGAACCTCACAGAGGCCAAGGCCAAGGACTGAGACTGATAGCCTCCCCTACATGCACACAGATACACACATGCCCATGCATGTGCATGTACGCACATGCCCATGTGACTGGACGTGACTGGGCTTCACTGTGTTACCCTCGGGGCAGTGCTGGAGGACTCCAGCCCCTTGTAGCTCCACTGCTGACTACAGGGAAGAGGCTTACTCACCGTGGCTGTGCTGCTCCAGGGGTGTAGGTGGCTGTTTCTGTACCCCTGCCATCAGTGGAGGCCCTCTGGCTTGGGATCCCTGGACTGCATCCTCAGGCTCCGCCTCCTCTGAGGGGACATCCTGTTTAGGAACCATAACATGCCCATCAGTACAAAGACCAGACTGGAGGTCTGTGAGGTGTGGTGGCCCAATTCAACCCATGGGAAGGAAACAGGGACACATCCTTTAGGTGGCTGAGGGAATCAGATCAACACAGAGCCTCAGAAGTCCAGAGAAAAATGTGACACTTCACAGTATCAGTCAAGGGGCAAGAAGCAGTCCCTAAAGGCCAGGACTGTAGATGCTCAGCAAGGGAGGAAAGCAGGAACCCTCCTGCCAAGGGAAGAATCCCACAGCCTGCTGCTCACCAGGGCCTCCCCAGAGGCTCCCAGTGTCAAGGACTCAAGCCAGCAGGGTGTCTGTGGACAGCTCTACCTTCCTATATCCCTCTAGTACTCCCATGCATACTGCTCATCTGGTCTGGCTGTAGAGACACCTTCAGGTATCTATTCCCTGCTGTGTCTCAGGGGCCTGGCTAGAGCAAAATAGGAATAACTGTTTACAGAACCTGGGTAGAGCTAAAAACCTTTCTGGAACATAACCATTTTAACCACTGAGGTCACCAAACAAACTGCTTTGACTTTCAACTCCTCTTTCAGGAAAGTTAATGCGTGCTATGTTGGGGTTTTGTGCTTACTCCCTGGGATATGGTGTTTCCCTGACCCCTTGAACCTCCTGGAGACTCATCTCCATGAAATGGCCTCTACTCTTCAGTCTAGGTACCATCCAGGTACTCTAGATGTGAGCGGGACCCCTCACCTGTGGCCAGGCTTTCAATGACTGATTCTGTAGATCCTCTACCAAAGCAACAGCTTCCTCACCACTCCCTAGGCACTGTCCCTGCATCTGGGCCTGGATCTCCCCTGGCAGCACAGTCAGGAACTGCTCCAGCACCAGCAACTCCAGGATCTGCTCCTTGCTGTGCAGCTCAGGCCGAAGCCAGCGGCAGCAGAGCTCCCAGAGCTGGCTGAAGGCCTCGTGTGGTCCGTCTACATCCCTGTAGCAGAACTGACGGAATCGCTGCCGGCAGGCTTCTGAATCCCGGCTGTCCACCTGCTGGGCAGGCCCCTGCTCCCAGGAGGAATCTTCCACCTTCACAATCAGAAGCCCTTCATCTACTCCAGGATCCTGGTCTTGGGGCTCCTGGAGGGATGCCATTCCCCTGGCCTAAGGCTCAGGGCTGGTCGGCCTTGGTTTAGGCTCCAGAGCTGGACCTTTTCAGTCTCCCAGAGGGCCTGTCCGTGGCAGCTGGGCTGGCATCAGGAGACACACTCCTAGGAAAAAAGCAAAAGAGCAGCATTTGGGTAGGGGTGGAGTACATCAGTCTGAAGGGACATCCGGGGACTCTGGTTCCTGTATCCTTTTGTGCCTCTAAAGCCTCTTTAGGCCTTACTGTGATGGCTTGCTCCATGTGACTGTCTACTGGTAATACAGACCCATAATCCTTTCTTCCCATATCTGACTTCTCAAATCTGATTTTTCATCATTCATTTGATAGTAAAACCCAATCACAGTCATTTGGAAGCACTACTGGATATGTGGATAGAGCATACTTTTATCTCCATTTCTAGTAGTTAATGTAACTTTCCATGTTACCTTATGGCAGAAATAAATACTCACTGAGCCAGCTGGGGATGTAGCTCAGTTGGCAGAGTGCTTGCCTAGCATGAAGGAAGCCCTGGGTTCCATCCCCTTCACTGCATTAAACTGAGTGGGGTGGTACATACATGTAATCCTAGCACTAGGGATTAGAAATTCATGGTCGGGGCTGGAGAGATAGCCTAGCGGTTAAGAGCACCGACTGCTCTTGCAGAGGACCCGGGTTCAATCCCCAGCACCCACATGGCGGCTAAGAACCGTCTGTAACTCCAATTCCAGGAGAGCTCCAGTTCCAGGGGAATCCGAGACCCTCTTCTGACCTCCGCGGCATTGCACGACACGACACGGGTGCACAAACCTGCATGCAGATAAAGTACATTCATACACATTCAAAAATAAATAAAAAATTAAAAAAAAAAGAAATTCATGGTCATCTTCAGCTACATGGAGAGTTTAAGATCAGCCTAGAATACGAGAAATTCTTTTTTTTTTTTTAAAAAGGGGGGGTAGGGGGTCCTAGACAGATGACTCAGTGATTAAGAGCACAGGCTGTTCTTGAAGAAGACCAGCACCCACATGGCAGCTTAACTCCAGTTCCAGGGGCTCCATCGCCCTTTTCTGACCCCTGAAGGCAGTGCATGACATGGGTGTACTCGCAAGTGTACTTGCAAGTGCACTTACATGGGTGTACTCGCAAGTGTACTTGCAAGTGCACTTACATACATGGAGGCAATACACACACACACACACACACACACACACACACACACACACACACATCTTCTGTGAGTTCAGTCAAGCCCAGCCTGGTTTACATAGCAAGTTCCAGGTCAGCCAGGGTTAAATAGTGAGACCTTGTCTCAAAAACTACTGCAGGAGCAACAACAAAAATCATCAAGCTATATTTACAGTATGCTTTCAACAAATATATTTGTGATTTTTAACCGGGTATGATGGTGTATGTGGTCTATGGTGTTGCATGTCTGTTATCCCAAAGTTCTGGGGGCTAAGACAGGAGTGCCAAAGGTCAGAGGCCAGCTTGGGCCACAGAGCAAAACTTTATCAAAATTGTCTTTTTGACTTAAATTGTGTTTGATTACTGAATGTTGCCTCAAGTCCTTCTAGAGATGTTGATAGGTATTACTATTATCTTTCTCAAAACTGAAAACTTCTTAACAGAAGAGGGGTGGTATCAAAGGACTCATCATCCAAAGCTGTTTATCTAAGACTATATATGAGTACACGGCATTTATTTGTACTTTATGTCATTAGTACTTCACAATAGTTCTCATAAGTGTGGTTTTTAGTTTTTGCCTGTTTCAACAGTTTAATTGGCATAAACACCATAATTAAAAATGGGAGGGGTGTTAATATTACATGTTTCTTTTGATCCGCTGACAGTCTGATATATGAAGATCCCATTTTTTTTCCTGTGCTTTTACTGAAAATTGTTATCCACAGAAACGAAAAGTGCTTGATGTGTGTTTTACATAAATGAGATCTCAGTGCACATACTACTTTGGATTTTGCGTTTTTCACCTAGCAATGTTTCTTCATTAAGCTTCCGCGGAATGGGGGTGATCGTTTCTCAACCAACCCGAGTGATGTCTTCGGGCAGTTTCCAATTCTTCTCCACTACCACAAACACTTAGTTTACTCTTGTCTTCAGTAGCCTCCTTTCTCATCCTCCAGTGCCCGAGTACGTCTCTTCGGAGAGGGCCCGGACTCACCACGGTCGCTCGGCAGGACGTGGCAGGCGGCGGGGCAGTACCCAGTAGCCCGGTGGGAGCCGCGCCTAGGGACGGCGGCTTGGGCGGAGCTGCCCCGAGGACCCTGCGGAGGACCCAAGGAGCGCCAAACCCGGCCACTCAGATCTCCGAGCACTACCGGGAGTCAGGTGGCTCGCGACGCCGGTCCCGCCCCCAAGACACAGCCCAGAGCCACTCTGGTGCTCAGAGTTCCACCGCCAGCTCCCGGCGCCGGAAGTACGCGCGGGGCTCGCCGGGAAGCCACTCGCGCATGCGCGGGGACAAGGGTTTGGAATTCTGCCTGGAATGTCGTTTGTCCACACAGGATAGCCAATGAGCGGGGAGGCTTCTCACGGCTGGCCAACCCGAAGGCAGCGACGCCTTGAGAGTGAGGACCCTGGAGCTTTGGGACCGGAAGTCTCCTTTTCACCCCCGAGTCGCACAACGCCTAAAACAGGGTTTTAACGGATCTCGGGGCCGCCTAGGAAATGCTGTTCACACGATCCTGGGCGGCATCTCCTGCTCTCCTACGAGCGACTACTTTGCCTATTAGCGACTCCCTAATTGGCAGCTTGAGACTGCACTTTGCTGCCCTGGCCGCCCCAACAAAAGGGACAGTCGTTTTTCAAACAGCCAGCCCAATGCCCTTATATAGTCCAGCTACCTGCTACACCCACGGACACGGTGGGAAAACTGCACGGTGATGCGAGCTGATTGCCGCAGCTCCTGAAGCACAGCCTCAGCCAGGGCTGCGTGAAACAGGCACCAGTCTGCTATCTCAAGCCTCTGAACTCTAGATGACCCTGAAACCGTGTCCATCTAGGCTGCAGGGAGAACGCTTCCTCTGGTGGCCTAGCAAAAGGACTGCCGTGATTGATTGCTAAGCGGTAAAGCTGTGACTGATCAAAACGAATGGCTGTGATTTGTTCAAGTAGCCATCCCTAGGCTTTATAAGCAGGCGGTTCAGGCTCATGCCAGGCTGGGAAACACTCTTGTGCTGTCTCTCCTGGTTTTGTCCCACTAAGCCCAATGGAAGACTTCTCTCAAACTGAGAGGTCTCTTTTGGACTACTTGCAGTAGTGCAGGTGGAGCTGATAACAGAGGAAGTAGAAACAAAGGACATAACCAGCATACCAAAGAAAATAAGGATTGGAGCCACCCATAATGGCAAATGCCTGTAATCCTAGCATTCGGGAGGCTGAAGTAGATCACTGAGTCCCAGGCCAGGCCAGCCTACATGGTGAATCTGTCCCCAAACAAAACAAGACAGGGAGTCTGGCATGCTCCTCATGTAATTCCAGCACTCAAGATGCTCCTGTTTGAGGCCAGTTTGAGCTACTAGAATAGCAAGACCATGTCTCGAGATAAAAGACTGGAGAGTTATCTTTCTTGGTATCCACCTGCTGGCCTCCTTGCTACCGATTAGCCATCTCCAGTCTTTGGTCTACCAGATTGAGGATAGGTGATTCCTAGTGCTGGCTTTGAGCAGTTTTATAGCCTGCTGTGTTTTGTAGCACCGAGCAACAGCAGGTGGCGCCTTAGTGTTGCCACTCTTGTGAAAGCCCAAGGTACTAGGACCCGTAGCAATGAGTGGTATGGTATAGTCTTTCCTGAGGCTGCATGTGGATGGGTGTGGGTGGATTTATGTATGCATATATGTTCATGTGTGTGTATGGGTGCGTGGCAGCCAAATATTGACACTGGATGTCTTCTGCTACCATTCTCCATCTTATTTTTTAGAGACAGGTCTCTCCTGAACCTGGAGCTGGGTGATTTGGGTAGACTGGCTGGCCAGCAAGAGCTGGGATCCTCTTGCCTCTACTTCCCCAGCACTGGGATTACAGGTATGTCCAGCTTCTTTTTATTTATTTATTTATTTATTTAGTCTTTTTGAAACAGGGTTTCCCTGTAGCCCCAGCTGGCCTTGAACTCACAGAGATCCACTTGTCTCTCCCTCCCCACTACTGGGATTGAAGGCCTGCTTCATAACACCCAGCTATTTTTTTTTTTGGGGGGGTCACAGTTCACTACATAGCCCTGGCCAGGCTGGAACTCTCTGTGTAGACCAGGCTGGCCTTGAACTCAAGAGATCTGCCTGCCTCTGCCTCCAGAAAGCTGAGATTAAAGGTGTGCACCACTATGCCTGGTTCCACCCAGCTTATTACATGAGTGCTAGAGATTCTCCATGCTCACGGTGGGTTCTGGGATCACACTCAGATCATCAGGCTTGAGCAGCAAATAACTTACCTGCTGAGCCATCTAGCTGGCTCTATGCCCTGTTTTCTCCCTTTGCAGTTGGCTTGGGAAATTTCATTACTGGTTGGTCATAAGATCTTTGTCTTTTTGGCTACATAGTGTTTCACTGAATGGACACAGTGAACTTTAGTTGATACATCCTCATGGTGATAATGTTGGACCTCTGCTCTCAACCACATTTAAGAGCTCTCTGAGCTGGGCATGGTGGCACATGCCTTTAATCCCAGCACTCGAGAGGCAGAGGCAGGCCAATCTCTGTGGGTTCAAGGCCAACCTGGTCTACTTAGTTAGTTCCAGGACAGCTGGGGCCTCAGGGAGACCCTGTCTCAAAAAAGATTTAAAAAAAAAAAAAAGAGGTCTCTGAGTGAGACAGTCCAGGCGCCACCAAAGCCTTTGTCCCATAATGCAGAGGTCCCGTTCCTCCATTTATTCCCAGGATTCCTGATTGGCAATCATCAAGTACCTTGGCCCTAAAGGTCATTCAAGTAGAAGAGGAGAAAGTAAAGTATAGCAAAGTGAAAACACTACGCAGTGAGTGCTGTAAACAGAGGCAGGAAGGGAGACTCATCCCTGGGCCTGTGGAAGGCCTCACTGTTCCCGTTCCCAGTCTTTTTTTTTTTTTTTTTTTTTTTTTTTTTTTTT
>VZQC01009936.1:1929237-1941002 GCA_009823505.1 Rhizomys pruinosus
TGCAAGCCCAGGACAGTCCTGCCTCTGCTCCAGGACAGACTGAGCACCAAGCAAGGCCAGGACAGTCCTGCCCCTGCTCCAGGGCAGGCTGAGCACCAAGCCAAGGCCAGGACAGTCCTGCCTCTGCTTCAGGGCAGGCTGAGCACGGTGCAAGGCCAGGACAGTCCTGCCTCTGCTCCAGGGCAGGTTGAGCACCATGCAAGGCCAGGACAGTCCTGCCTCTGCTCCAGGGCAGGCTGAGCACCATGCAAGCCCAGGACAGTCCTGCCTCTGCTCCAGGACAGACTGAGCACCAAGCAAGGCCAGGACAGTCCTGCCCCTGCTCCAGGGCAGGCTGAGCACCAAGCCAAGGCCAGGACAGTCCTGCCTCTGCTCCAGGGCAGGCTGAGCACCAAGCAAGGCCAGGACAGTCCTGCCTCTGCTCCAGGGCAGGCTGAGCACCATGCAAGCCCAGGACAGTCCTGCCCCTGCTCCAGGGCAGGCTGAGCACCAAGCAAGGCCAGGACAGTCCTGCCCCTGCTCCAGGGCAGGCTGAGCACCGTGCAAGCCCAGGACAGTCCTGCCTCTGCTCCAGGATAGGCTGAGCACCGTGCAAGGCCAGGACAGTCCTGCCTCTGCTCCAGGGCAGGCTGGGGAAGGGTGCAGAGCCCTCAGGAGGCACTCACCTGGCACCAGGCGGTGAGAAGCGCTGCGGCCATCTGCCGGTCTCCGGTCCTCCCCTCTAGGAAAAGCACAGGAATGCAGAGTGAGGGAAGAGCTGCCGGAGGAGAGGGGTCCTCGGGGCAGGCAGCTTGTCCTGCTGGGCCCTGTGCTCCCCCAGCCACCTCACACCTCACTCCAGATTAAACACAAGAAGAGGGTTGCCCACTCTAAGGCTAGGTGGAAATCTGGGGTCCCTCCCTCCCTTTGTAAAACCCTCAGCTCGCCCCAGAATGCCTCCCCAGGAAAGTGTGTCCTTGTCCTACCTCTACCATGCAGGAACAGGCCTTTCTCTTTTGAGCCAGGACTTATGGGCATCCAGCCCTGTGTTCCTGGAGCCCTGTCTTCCTGGGATGCCCCCTCAGAGTGTGGCTGTCCTGGCTCTGTCTTAACGTGTGTTGACTCTGGAGATGCTCCCAAGGGCACTGTCTCCTCCTGCCCAGACACCGTGTCTCCACAGGGTTGCCCATGACCTGGAACCTAGGAATGACAGCCCCCATCATCACCAGGCTAGAGATCACACAGCTATTTGGCAGGGAACACGCATACTCAAGCACAAAGCACATCCTGCGGGCTTGGCCTCTTTTTTTTTTTGGTCTTTTTGAGACAGCGTCTCCCTGTAGCCCCAGCTGTCCTGGAATTCGCTCTGTAGACCAGGCTTTCCTTGAACTCACAAAGATCCGCCTGCCTCTGCCTCCCAAGTGCTAGGATTAAAGGCTTGTACCACTACACCCGGCTTGGCCTCTTTTTCTATCTGGGGCTCACCCCAGGAAGATAGACAGCAGGAAATGGGTGACGTCAAACCCCACCACCACAGTGCAAGTGAGGAAGGTGCCCTGTGGGCAGTTGCCACCCCTCTCACATCATACTGGCCACAGCAGTGTGAACTTTTTTTGTAAACTACCTTTTTAAAATATTTCATTTATTATTCTTACTTTTTGTGTATGAGTGTACTGCCTGCATGTAAGTACACCAATGTCTTCTCCAGAAGAATCTAAATAAAGAGCAGCACAAGTAATTATCACTGTTACTCCATCACTGTGGACTTGACAGAATCTGAAGCTGCAGTGGAAGGGACTAAAGGGAGACCCTGTCTCAAAAATATTAAAAAAAAAAAAAAAAAAAAAAGTGACACCCATACTAGTGTATATTTATAATCAGCACAAAACTAGGTTATGGGAGAGTCCAGGTTCCCCTGGTGTGGGCTTTAGTAGTCAAGTGTTTTTGGTTTCATGCATCCCAACAGTCATCAGTTACAGGCTGCTTACAGAGGACTCTCACACCCATCTCCTTCAAGCTTCCAAGTACCCTGGCAAGACAGGTGGGAAGCACAATTGTATGATTTGAATTTTACACATGACCATATACCTGGTTCCCACAGGCCAGAAGACTGGTCCAAGATCACAAACTTGGTCTGAGGCTGAGTCAGAGTCCTCTGGGTCCAAATTTGCAGTTAACACATACATCACACACGTGTTTTGTACATAGGCAGGCAACAGAAACAAGCAGATCTAGAACTCAGACCCAGAGAGGTAAGCCATGAGGATGTGTGTCCCAGGAGGAAGGGAGTTGGGAGGAGGAGGACTCCCTGTGTTCTCTGGGCTCTGAGCCCCTCCTGCTTTCTCGTGTGTACACTGACTACAGAACTCACTGGGCAAAGGAAGAACCTTAAAGACCAAGTGGAGGACATTTGTCATTGTGCCGCCCTCTCTCCAACCCCCCCAGTCTGCCAGTCCCACTCCCCCAGTGAATCTGTTCCCGTTGTCCAGACATTGGCTTCGAAATCCTCTCTGCTCCAGTTCCAAGGCATGCCTCCCTCACCTAGGATCCCGTCATACCTCACGGGCTAGCTCTTTGCTCTCAGTAGCCCGGATGCTCCCACTGTCTGCAGACATCTTCTATTTCTGAGTCAGGAAAACAGCAAATGGCTTTTCTCTCCTCCAGGTCAAGCCCCCTCTAGGTTTTGGCTGAGAGCCTAGAAGAGAGGAAGGAAATCAGCTGGTCTTGGGGACACATCCAAAGTGCCCTGAGAATCTCCATGCCCAACTACAGCTGGTCTTGGGGACACATCCAAAGTGCCCTGAGAATCTCCATGCCCAACTACAGTGGATATAAAGTCTGCCGGATGCTGTGGAATCCCATGCTATATGATGCCTTCTGATTCCTTTTTTTTTTTTTTTGGTCTTTTCGAGACAGGGTCTCCATGTAGCCCCAGCTGGCCTGGAACTCACAAACATCCGCCTGCCTCTGCCTCCCAAGTGCTAGGATTAAAAGCGTGTGCCTAACATTGTAAAAATGTCCATTCTACCCAAACTCTTGTACAGATTTAACACAATCCCAATTAAAATCCTCAAGAGTTTCTTCACAGGCTTGGAAAAAAAAGTCCTTAATTTCATTTGGAAAAACGAAAGACCCTGAATAGCCAAAACAACCCTGAGTGAAAAGAGCAATACAGGGGGGATCTCTATACCAGACTTCAAACTATACTACAGGGCTATAGTCATAAAAACAGCCTGGTNCTGCAGACAGCCTACAAAAGAGGTGGTGGTGGGATCCCACCTGTCACAACCAGGGAAATCCAGGACCATTGGCCCCAGGACATGCACACTGTGTCCCAGATGGACTCAGAGCTTTCCATGGAATCCACAAATCAGCTGTCCACAATCAGCATTCTCCGGCAGCTGCAACTGCCCATCTCAGTGTCCCTCCTGATCACAGTCTGGGTGGGCCAAGTCCTCTCCTTCCCAAACCTGCCAGCCTGAAGCTTGCCCCTTGTCCCCTTCTGCAAGCTGGCTACCCAAGCCAGTCTCCAGATGCCTCCCCAAACATCCTTTTCTCACCCAGGTGGCAGCGGGGAGGGAACCTGGGGCGATAAGGAGCTCCCCTCCGGGGGAAGCAAGTCTCTGCAGTCAGCACTGAGTGGGTGGGGGAGCCGGGTGCAGGCTGGGATTAGGGACAACAGGAAGTCCCTCCCAGATCCCATTCCCCACTTCAGCTGCCGCAGGGTTCCCAGCTTCGAGGGTTCCGGGTCTGGGGTCCCCAGGCTCGGCTGGACCTGGTTTGGAGGAGAGGGGCAGATCTGCAGAACGAGCTCAAGATGATTATTCCAACCAGCGGAATCTGTGAGCACCAAAACAGTAAAACAGGAAGATGCGTTTTTGGACAGATTTGGGTATTTGAGGATTCAAAGACAGCTCTGTAAGCATCCTTAAAGGAGGAACGGCACCTTGCTGGGTGCGGGGGCACGGCCATTCTTTCCACTACTTCTGCTTCTGGAGATCACACGCTCTCTTCCCAGTGTCACTAGGACACTGGGACCAGATCCTCTAGGTCCCCCAAGAGAGGCACAGAATTCTCTCTCCCTGGGTTCATTTAGGAAACAGGATGGGAACCTCCTGTAGCCACACTGATGGCCTACATGTTTGGAAGATGAGGGATAAATTGGATTTTCTTTTTTTTTTTTTTTAATTTCTGTATGTGTATGAATGTACTGTCTGCATGCAAGTTTGTGCACCCGTGTCGTGCAATGCCGCAGAGGTCAGAAGACAGCGTTGGAGTCCCCTGGAACTGGAGTTCTCCTGGAATTGGAGTTTCAGACGGTTCTCGGCCGCCATGTGGGTGCTGGGGATCGAACCCGGGCCCTCTTCGAGAGCGGTCGGCGCTCTTAACCGCTAGGCCATCTCTCCAGCCCAATGGATTTTCAAACCCACTTGGGCTCAGTAATAGAGGGGTAAGGAGGCTGACCCGAGTGGATATGGGATGAGTTAGGGGGAGGAGTGACGAGTGAATAGAATCAAAATACATTTTGGCTGGGTGTGGTGGTGCACTCCTTTAATCCCAGCACTCGGGAGGCAGAGGCAGGTGGCTCTCTGTGAGTTCAAGTCCAGCCTGGTCTATAGGGCTAGTTCCAGGCCAGCTAGGGCTACAGGGAGACCCTGTCTGAAAAAGACCAAAATAATAATAATAATAATACATTCTATGAAAATCTCAAAGAATAAAAATACTACATTTTTAAAAACAACTAACCCAGTTATCCATGTTGTCTCAACTCCCGATGCCACCTGTCAGGCTCTGTATCCCTTCAGACCCTGAGAACTGAGGCACTGAATAGGGAGGGTAGTGACTGTGTGATTGTCCTTCCTGTTCCTGTGGGAAACCATTTCTCTTGGCCAGGGCATGGAGGTATTGTTAGGAAAGGGGTGGGGTCCAGGCCTGGTGTTAGTGTCCAGGAAAACTCCTATAAGAGTCCACCCTGGGCTGGAGAGATAGCCTAGCGGTTAAGAGCACCGACGCTCTTGCAGAGGACCTGGGTTCGATCCCCAGCGCCCACATGGCGGCTAAGAACCGTCTGTAACTCCAATTCCAGGAGAACTCCAGTTCCAGGGGAATCCGAGACCCTCTTCTGACCTCCGCGGCATTGCANTTCTGAGACTGAGTTCTTTGCCCCAAAATATAAGTACTACTAGCTAGACATGGTGTCTTATCCCTATAATTATTCCAGTACTCAGCAGGCTCAGGCAGTTTGAAGCCAGCCTGGGTGGGTTACACAGTAAGTTTCACATGATCTAGGGCTGTATAGCAAGAGCCCCCCCCCCAAATAAACCACGAAAAAGCCCAACACTAGTTACTCTGTATGAGTATACTAGTTACTCTGCACAGGTATACTATGTGGTCTCACAGTGCTTAATTTCTTTTTAAATTTTCAGGAATTGACACAGGCCTATAATCCGTGGAGGTTGAAGCAAGAAGATCAAAAGTCCAAGGTCTGCCTGAGAAACTTAGTGAGATCTGACTCAAAATAAAAAGTTTAGAAAATGACTACGATAGGGCTGGAAAGATTGCTCAGTGGTTAAAAACACTTAATGATCTTCCAGAGGACCCAGGTTCAGTTCCCAGCACCCACATAATGCCTAACACCCATAACTTAACTCCAGTTCCAGGGGATATAACACTTTCTGGCCTTTGAGGGCATCAGGCACATACTTGTATGCACTTGCCCAGAATGTGCAAGGCACTAGGTTTAATCCCCAGTTCTTTACAAAAAATATAAATAAAATAAATAAAAAAGCTAATTGCAGCATTTTATACTAGAGTTCCTCATAAAACTGATGTGTGTGTGTGTGTGTGTGTTCCTGGGGATGGAACACAGGGTCTCACTCATGCAAGCAAACTAATGAGCCACATTCTTAGCTCTAAAGTTAATTTTTTTTAAATACTAGCCTTTAATCCCAGCACTCAGGAGGCAGAGGCAGGTGGATCTCTGTGAGTTCAAGGCCATCCTGGTCTACAGAGTGAGTTCCAGGTCAGCTGGGGCTACAGGGAGATGCTGTCTCAAAAAGACAAAAAAATTTGTATTTTATGTGTATGAGTGTTTTGCCTACATGTGTGCACTGCCCATGGAGATCAGAAGAGGTGTAGGATCCCCTGGAACTGGAGTTACAAATGGGTGTTAGCTGCCATGTAGGTCCTGAGACCTTTGCAAGAGCAGTCAGTCCTCTTAACTGCTGTACCATCTCTCAAGCCTCCTATGCCTAATTTTTTTTTTTTTTGGTCTTTTCGAGACAGGGTCTCCTTGTAGCCCCAGCTGTCCTGGAACTCACTCTGTAGACCAGGCTGGCCTTGAACTCACAAAGATCCGCTTGCCTCTGCCTCCCAAGTGCTAGGATTAAAGGCGTGCGCCACCACGCCTGGCTCTATGCCTAATTTTTTAAAGAGCAGAACATTTGGGCAGGTGAAATGTCTCAATAAAGATACTTGCTGTGCAAGCATGGTGACCTAGATTTGATCTTTGAAAGCCACACAAAGGTGGTAGAGGTGGAAGAAGTGAATTGCATCCACAAAGGTCCTCCTGCACCCCCATGACACCCTGGACTCAAATATACATACATGCACACCCATTTTATTTGTTTACAAATTTTTGCTTTATTTTTATATTATGTGTATGTTTTGCCTGAATGTATGTAACTGTACCTGTGTCATGCATGCAGAGCCCACAGAGGATCCCCTAGTGTGGATGCTGGGGTCCAAACTTAGGTCCTCTGTAAGAGCAGCTAGCACTTTTAACCTCTGACCCATCTCTCCAGCCCCCAGCTGTTGTTTTTAAATCACACCATTTAGCAACACTGGACTCATAGTCTCTGCACACATGGCTAGTTTCCCAGGTGTCCACACTTGGTTGGCCTCCATAGCTTTGTTAGTAATTTTGTTCTAGGACTTAAACATGCTTGACAAATTCTGGAATCTGGCTTGATTCTACTCAATTTGAAAAATGAAATTTACGGGGCTGGAGAGATGGACTCGCGGTTAAGAGCGCCAACTGCTCTTGCAGAGGACTGGGTTTGATCCCCAGCACCCACATGGCGGCTGAGAACCCTCTTTAACTCCAGTTCCAGGGGAATCCGTAGCCCTCTTCCGTCCTCGGCGGCATTGCACGACACGGGTGCACAAACCTACATGCAGACAGTACATCTATACACATACAAAAGAAATAAAATTTAAAAAAAAAGAAAAATGAAATGTACCCTGGCATTTGTCTGCGGTTAGTTTCCCCAGGTGTTTGAATCTTCAAGATGAAGAGGGATGTAGTTTAATACCATTTTCAAGCCAGAGGCATCTATAAGCTGACACAAATTCAAAGGATGTCTTGGAAAAGATGACAAAGTGTACTCAGCCCCTACGAGCAGCACTGAGTGTTCAGGACAAGGGTGAAGAAGCTTCACCAAGTTAGTTCACTGTCCCTGGAATGCACCAAGCCCCAAACAATAACGTGTTCTAACTCTTGAGAAAAGTTCCCCACTGACAGAAGGGCCCTCTGCTGTGAATCGAGGGAAGGGTGTCAAGGGATCTAGATCTCCCCCTAGGTCAGCTAGACTAGATTAGATAAAGTCTGAGTGTTTATTTTATTGGAAAGCATTTATTGAGCACTTACTATATAAAAGACCATAAGCCTCGGTCTCGCAGAAGCACATGTTTCGATCGGCGGGAGCCCGGGTCCGAAGGGTACCAGGGCACCTCGCCCTGCCCAGCAGAGTGCAGAAGACAGACACCAGAACTCGTTGCCTAGGCAACGACACCGCCCACGCTCCGGGACTGCTCTAGGGAGGCGACGTCCTTGAGGCCCCACCTCCGCCCTCCCCGCTCACTCTCCCTTCTTGCGCTTTGGTGTGCGCCCTCCAGGGGTGGTCCGGATCAAGGAAGTCTCCCTAGCAGCGGCGGGGCTCCGGTGTCTCCGCGTTTCTAGTCCGGCTGCCCGCTGCAATTTCCGGTTTTCCCAGTTTTTTTGCATTGCATTCAACTACCTGAGAAGCTTCGCGTGGTGAGGATCGCAGAACTCGAGCACTGCAATCCTACAGTGGGCTTTCACCCGACTGAAACTGATGCTTTGAGCCGGCCTCTAATGAGCCCACGTCTATAGAGCGCTCAGGCCGCCTCGGTGCCTGGGACCTTAAGAATCTTACTTAAGGGAGAGCACCGGCTAACCTCCAGAACCTAGTCTACCTCATGCATACTTGGAATTTGTTGTGCTCTTTGTTACACAAAGGAAAGGGTTAGGTTTCCCGACGACTAGAGGAAGGCCAAATCAATCCGAATTACAACCCAGTGGTGTCTGGTGGGGAGGCTTTAACCTAGAATTGCCCATCTCCAAGCCTGGAGATCACAGGGGGGGCTAGAAAATTCAGTGACCGTACACTTAGTTAGCATGGGGGAAACCCTGGATTCTAGCCCAGCACCACAAAAATCGAGGCGTGGGGGGCTAGGCGTTAAGAAAATCGCTCAGAGGTAGTGTTTGTTTGCCTGAGTTTAATCCAAGGGCCCACAAGAAAGCATTGTGTACCTGTAACCTAGCACTGGGAGGCAGATACACGCCTATCCCTAAGACTTGCTGGCCAGGCAGTCTAGTTTCAATCTCAGTAAGACAGACTGTCCGAAAAAACATGGTGCAGAGTGACTGAGGACGACACTGTGTTGACTTCTAGTCTCCGCATGCGCACACGCATATATGCACACTCACAATTTAATAATAACAATAATAACATGGAAGGCCAGGTGTGGTGAAAGTAGCATACATGTAATCCCAGGGAGGCTGGGACTGAGGTAAGGGGATCTCTAGTTTGAGGCTAGCCTTAACTACATAGCAAGACCTAGTCACAAATAAACCATGTACATTTGCCTGCCCACTTTGTGTGTGTGTGTGTGTGTGTGTGTGTGTGTGTGTGTGNATAAAGGCATGCACCACCAGGCCCAGCTGGAAAGGGAAACTCTTAAAAAACTAAAATGACCCAGACATGGTGGCACACACCTCTAATCACATATAAGGGGTTCCCATTAAACTAACAGTAGAATTCTCAAGAGAAACCTTGTAGGGCAAGAGAGAATGGGATATATTCAGAGTGCTACAAGGAAAACTATGAGCTAAGAATACTGAACCCAGAAATGCTATCCTTCAGAAATGGGATAACTAAATCTATCTGCAATAAGCAAACACTGAGGGAATTCATCACCCCCAGACCAACCCTATGAGATAGGCTTAACAGAATCCTAGAAATAAAGGCTATCATCATGAAAACACACTGAAGTACAGAACTTACTACCAGATACACAAATAAGAAAGGGAAGAGAATGTCCTCACTACAGAAAGCCGCTGAACTATAAAGATTTAGTTTTGAATGAGTGCATTCAATAAGTATATAGCAAGCAAAAGTAAAAGAACAAGTGAGCAAGGAGCCAACAGTTAAGATCATCAAATCAGGCACTTACTACATCCAGCAGAAAAGGACTAGGGAAGCCCTACTAAAACAGTCCAGCTCTAGTTCCAATTGAAAGTTCTAGGTCCCTTCCACAGATAAGCTTCCAGCTTGCTTTTCACTCACAATGCAGCCAGGATTTTTATACAATGGTATAGACAATACTAACCTTTGAGGGAAATAGTTTACCTTCTTACTTAGTGTTCAAGGGTACAATAACCCTTAGGGTTATTGAGCTATTAACTGTTCTTTTTCCTTTCCACAGTGTCAGAGAAGCCAGCCCGAAGACAAAGTCTTGGAGGACACTTGAGATAAACATGGGGGCTGTCTCAGTCTCAAAGATAGCTCTCAGCAAGAGCAAATTCAAAGGAAAATTTATCAGTATAATTTAGATTATAAATACCTATATCAAAAAGCAGAAAAAAATAAAATAAGCTAACAGTATAACTCACAATTTATTTATTTATTTTATTTTTTTGGTCTTTTTGAGACAGGGTCTCCCTGTAGCCCCAGCTGTCCTGGAACACACTCTGTAGACCAGGATGGCCTTGAACTCACAAAGATCCACCTGCCTCTGCCTCCCAAGTGCTAGGATTAAAGGCGTGCGCCACCACACCCAGCGAAACATATTTTTAAAGAAATATTCATGGGGCTGGAGAGATGGCCAGGTGATTAAGAGCACCGACTGCTCTTGCAGAGGACCCGGGTTCGATCCTCAGCACCCACATGGCAGCTGAGAACCGTCTTTAACGCCAGTTCCAGGGGAATCCGACACCCTCTTCTGACCTCTGCGGCATTACAAGGGTGCACAAACCTACATGCAGACAGTACATTCATACACATACCAAAATAAAATAAAATAAAATAAAAAGAAATATTCACAGCAAAAGTCCACATTATGTCAGCTTTCTCATATTGAGAGCTCTGCTATGCCACTGTTGAATTTTCCCCAAGATTTTATTTCCCCTTTCAAACTTCGCTTCCTTGGACAGATTTGGCAATAGCTTTGTAAGCGATGTGGACATAATTGCCTACAATAATGAAAACCTACAGGAATTTTTTTATTTTTCATTTTCCCCTTAGGCAGTCTTTTTTCCCCAGGCAGATCATTCTGAGTGTGCGAGTGTGTGTGCACATGTTAAAAAAAGACAACTATTTAAAAAAAAAAAAAAGAAAGAATGCATACAGATGTAGAGCTGCATATATTCTGAGCTATGGCAGCCTCTGCCAGGCCTGTTTGAGTTTGTATCAGAGTTCTTGCTATCATTTAACCAATGTGACCTTTCCTTATCAAGGTCAAGCCCCAAAAGGACAGATGGGGCTTCCTAGGCAGCAGCATTAAGCTCTTCTCTCTCTGACTGTTGACAACAGGGCATATTGGTATAAAATTCAGGATCAGAAACCCCCACAGCACTCAGAACACTGTCTACCTCATCCCTAAGGGCTTCCCCTGCAGGCACTCACTGTTGGAGCTAAGCTTGAAAATCACTCAGGTTTTTTTGTTATTGTTTGTTTTGTTTTGGCTTTTTGTTGTTGTTGTTGTTGTTGTTGTTCTTTTTGAGACAGGGTCTCCCTGTAGCTCCAGCTGTCCTGGAACTCAAAAAGAACTGCCTGCCTCTGTCTCCAGAGTGCTGGGATTAAAGGCGTGTGCCACCACACCCAGCAGAAAAAAATCACTTTGGTTTGCAGGGCTTGGTAGTGCATGCCTTTAATCCCAGCACTCAAGAGGCAGAGGAGGGCAGATTTCTGTGAGTTCCAGACCAGCCTGGTCTACATAATGAGTTCCAGGACAGCTGGAGCTACAGCGAGACCGACCCTGTCTCAAAAAGAAAAAAAAAAATCACTCAGGTTTTAGTGCTGCCTTTGGAGTAGAGAAGTTAGTCCATTTTATTTTTTTTCTTTTTATAAATATTTAAATTAAAAAAAATTTTTACTCATATTTTTTATGTGTATGAATGTACTGTCTGCATGTAGGTTTGTGCACCTGTGTCGTGCAATGCTGCAGAGGTCAGAAGAGGGTGTCGGATTCCCCTGGAACTGGAATTAAAGATGGTTCTCAGCTGCCATGTGGGTGCTGGGCATTGAACCCAGGTCCTCTGCAAGAGCAGTCAGCGCTCTTAACCGATAGGCCATCTCTCCAGCCCAATATTTATTTTTTTAAAGCCAATTTTTATTGAAGCTTTGTGCATTTCATACAAAGTCTAGGCCCATTCCCCTTCCTTGCCCCCCACCCCACCAGAGCTCATGCATTCTGCCAAACATGTTTTTCATCTTTTTCTCAGTCTCTCTTAAAAATTTTTTTTTTTTTTTTTTTTTTTTTTT
>VZQC01009936.1:1946657-1957152 GCA_009823505.1 Rhizomys pruinosus
TTTTTATTTTATTTATTTCTGTATGTGTATGAATGTACTGTCTGCATGCAAGTTTGTGCACCCGTGTCGTGCAGTGCCGCGGAGGTCAGAAGAGGGTGTCGGATTCCCCTGGAACTGGAGTTCTCCTGGAATTGGAGTTCCAGATGGTTCTCGGCCACCATGTGGGTGCTGGGGATGGAACCCGGGTCCTCTGCAAGAGCAGTCGGCGCTCTTAACCGCTAGGCCATCTCTCCAGCCCCTGCTGTAAAGAATTCTTATGGGTTCATTTGTGCTTTTTTTTTTTTAATTTTTTTTTTAATTTTATTTATTTCCGTATGTGTATGAATGTACTGTCTGCACGCAAGTTTGTGCACCCGTGTTGTGCAATGCTGCGGAGGTCAGAAGAGGGTGTCGGATTCCCCTGGAACTGGAGTTCTCCTGGAATTGGAGTTTCAGACGGTTCTCAGCCGCCATGTGGGTGCTGGGGATCGAACCCGGGTCCTCTGTAAGAGCAGTCGGCACTCTTAACTGCTAGGCCATCACTCCAGCCCCGCATTCCACAATTCTTAGGACTTGAGGGAAACTTTACCCCTCACCTCTTTGCTGTTTCCTTACGTCTGCTCAGTCATTCAAGTCACCACAAGTGCCAGGTGAACAGTTAACTGAACTAGATACAAGGCCTTTATTCAGGTCAAGGGAAGAATTAATGATGAATTGGGATTGGGATGAACAGCCAACAGGTGATGTGGTGCAGGGTTCAAGAACTGAAGTAACAGTGGGGAGAGGAGCAACTGTAACTAGAAAATAGCCCAGGGACCAAAGTCAAAATACAAAACAGAGCCCAGATTGGACAGGCTTCCTATAGGAAGGAGAGAGGCAGGAGCCAGGTAGGAGGACCTAGACAGGTGATAGGAGTTAGATTCGCCTCGGCCTTCAGTGCCACGTCCCTCTCCTTTCCTGAGGCCAGCTTAAACTCTGGGTTTCCTTTGTTCTTCACCACTCCCACCCATGCACCCCTCCTAGGGAGGACATTTAGAGAACTCTCCATCCTAGACCCAAGTAAAAGGGGCTTGCCAATCTTTCAAAATTCAAGGAAAAGACACTATATGATGTTGTAATCAGTAACAATTACAGCGATGGCTGTGAATGCCCCACAGTGTGCCAGCACTCTGTGTGGCACTGCTCTGTGCTGAAAGCAATGTCTGAGTCTCTCTTCCCATCTTCATGCTTGAGATCCCCGTTATGGGTGGGAAGGTGGGGGTTGGCTTCAGAGAGATAACCTAAGTGTCAGCCTGTGCTGAGACACTTAAGACAAAGAGGAACTGGCGGTTTTTTTTTGGGGGGGGGACTTTTTGAAACAGTCTCCCTGTAGCCCCAGCTGAAACTGAACTTCTTTAAGAGAGGGCCTCCTGATAAACGGACTAGAGCTCAGAGGATGAACTGCTGGCACTGAGAAATAGCTGGGGAGATTAATTTGCACAATAGGCCTTAACACAAATGACAGACTGTATGAACTCCCGGGATTGGAGGGACTATGGAAGCTTGCCAGTGGAAAAGTGGGTATAAAGGCTGAGATGTTATATGTATGAAATACACAAAAATTCAATAAAAATTAATAATAAAAAAGTGGGTTGGGGGGCTGGAGAGATAGCCTAGCAGTTAAGAGCACCGACTGCTCTTGCAGAGGACCCGGGTTCAATCCCCAGCACCCACATGGCGACTAAGAACCATATGTAACTCCCAATTCCAGGAGAACTCCAGTTTCAGGGGAATCCGAGACCCTCTTCTGACCTCCGCGGCATTGCACGACACGGTGCACAAACCTGCATGCAGACAGTACATTCATACACATAAAAAAAAAAGTGGGTTGGCCTGTGGCTCAGTAATAGAGTACTTGGCCAGCATTCCTAAAGCTCTGAGTTCTAGGTTCTGTGCCCAACATGGAAAGAAGCTAAAAAGCTGAGTGCTGCTAAAGGCTTCAGTTGAGCTGGACTCAGTTCAGTTCTAGCCCTTGGAAGGAGTAGCTAGCTCCACAAACCTGGGAGAGGGAAGTTGCTTCTGCAGAACCAGTGCCCCCTGGTGGCCAACTAGATACATTTTCTCATTGCTAATTGGGATGGAATGAAAAATCAAGGCGAGGAGGGAGGGAGGAAGAGGGACCTGTAATCCAATTTGGGAAGTGACACAAGACTGAGTTTAAAATCAGCTGGGGGCTGGAGAGATGGCCTAGCAGTTAAGAGCGCCGACCACTCTTACAGATGACCCGGGTTCGATCCCCAGCACCCACATGGCGGCCGAGAACCGTCTGAATCTCCAATTCCAGGAGAACTCCAGTTCCAGGGGAATCCGACACCCTCTTCTGACCTCCGCGGCATTGCACGACACGGGTGCACAAACCTGCATGCAGACAGTACATTCATACACATACAGAAATAAAAAAAATTTTAAATCAGCTGGGAGCCAGGTGGCACATGCCTTTAATCCCAACACTTGGGAGGCAGAGACAGGCATCAAGACCAGCCTGGCCAAGTTCCAGGCCAGCTGAGGGTACAGGGAGCCCCCCCCCCAAACCAAAAAACCCAAGCCGTGTGGTGGTGCCCACCACAGGTGGATCTTTGTGAGTTCAAGGCCTTTATTTATTTATTTTACAAATTCTGAAGAACCCAGGTCCCTTTCTGGCTTTGATCTCACAGAGATGTTTGCTGGGATTAAGGTGTGTGTCACCACACCTGGCATATTCATACTTTGTAACTCCTGTAACTCAGGTGAGGGTTGGCTTCTCTGCAGTAGATCTTATTTGCGGCTCTTGCATCAGATCTTAACCCAGAGTCTTCAGCTCCACAGGTGTGAGAGGAGCTGAGGAAGGTGACCCGGAAGTGGGTCCAGTTGCAGAAGGTGTGAAGGATGCTGGCAGAGCCGGGCCCGGATGCCTCGGAGCAAGAGCATCTCAGAGCAGTGAAGCTGGAGGAGGATGAGGCTGCTGCTCAGGAGGACTCCAGGCAGTCGAAGGCCAGGCCTCGGCCGGAGGTGGCCCATCAGCTCTTCAGATGCTTCCAGTATCAAGAGGACATGGGGCCTCGGGCTTCTCTGAGCCGCCTTCGGGAGCTCTGCAACCACTGGCTGCAGCCAGCTCTGCACACCAAGAAGCAGATGCTGGAGCTGCTGGTGCTGGAGCAGTTCCTGAGTGTGCTACCTCCACGCCTGCTGGGCCGCCTGCAGGGCCAGCCACTCCGAGATGGAGAGGAGGTGGTCCTGCTGCTGGAGGGTGTGCCTAGGGACACAAGCCACGTGGGTCCACTGGTGAGATGGGGCTGTGCAGAAGGCTGAGAAGCAGGGGTGGGAGTGAGGTGGGCAGAAACTGATCACCTCAAGAAGAAGTCTCTGAAAACTTCACTTTATCTGTAACTAGAGTCTTGGAGCTCAGGCTGCCCATCACCACAAAGGGCAATAAGCAGAGACAGTAATTGGATTTTTAAGAAATGCTTTATTCAGAGAGCTGGTGAGTTGAGAAAATAGCAGATTAACATCTTTTAAAAAGCAGAAAATGGTCCCGGGCATGGTGGCGCAGGCCTTTAAAATCCCAGCACCCAGGAGGCAGAGACAGGCGGATCTCTGTGAGTTTCAGGCCAGCCCGGTCTACATAGTGAGCTCCAGGGCAGCCTGGACTAAAGGGAGACCTTATCTCAAAAAGACAAAAAAAAAAAGGCAGAAAACTGCGACTCATCTTTTTCCAGGCAGCAGGTTATATAGGAAGAAGGGGGCAGGCGGAGGCATGTGAACAAAAGCACTTATTCCAAGACTTAGTCCTGCCCCTCTGGTCAGGTGGTCAATCACCTTTCTGATGCTTGAGATGTCTGTGCCCCTCCCAAAATCACTCCTGGACTCTTCTCTTGCTCTGTTGATGTCTGGGCCTAAGCACTTTTTCAAATGCTGAATCTGGTTATTTTCCGTTGGTGTCACTTGTACTTCTTTAGAGGCTTCTGAACCAGGGTGGAGATTCACTCAGAACAAACCACTAGCAACACATGCATACTAAGCTATTAACATGTATATGTAGATTCTGTTTTACAGTATCAAATACAAATGTGTTCTCAGGGCAGGAGAGATGGCCTAGTGGTTAAGAGCACCAACTGCTCTTGCAGAGGACCCAGATTCGATCCCCGGCACCCACATGGCGGCTAAGAACCGTCTGTAACTTCAATTCCAGGAGAACTCCAGTTCCAGGGGAATCCGAGACCCTCTTCTGACCTCCACGGCATTGCACGAGACGGGTGCACAAACCTACATGCAGACAGTACATTCATACACATACAGAAATAAAATAAAATAAACCAAATGTGTTCTCATAATGTAGAATGCAAAAAAGCCCATCTATCCCATCCCATCTACTGACTCATTCTCACCCTCTAACTATGTGACTATCCCCACCCTTCTGTCCCATCCCAGTAGACTCAGTAGACCATGGGATATAGCCTGTCTCCTAACACAGATGTTTTTAACAGGATTTCAGCTTCAGTGCTACCAAGAATTGTCCCTCTGAAGATATTAATTTGGAGGGACAAGGGAACTCTTCCCAGGCCCCCAGCTACAGCCCCAAAAGGGAGTTGCCTTCAGAAGAGCCTCCAGCCCTGCATCCATTGAATGAATTACCCCCATCTCAGCCAGTGTCCACCAGGCCTGCTGAACCTGGAGAGTGCAGACTTCCTCCAAGTTCAAACTGGCCCGTGAGCCCAGAGCCTCAGAAGATACTCCAGGGCCTGCAAGAAAGCTGTGAGGAGCTGGCGTCCTGGGAGGCAGACTGCATGTGTGGGTGGAGGCTGGAAGGCAGGAAGGATGGGTGATGGGAGAGAGCTGGGATGGCTCATGGGTTCTGGGAGGATGGACGGGGTTTTATCTTTGAAGCCATGTAATGGGCAGCACTGCCTTCTAACAGCAATGTATCCCTCCCCCAATCTGTCAGATCCCTCCCAGGGCCCCTCATGGCTAGAGAATTCCAGAGACCAGGAGCTGGCAGCTGTGCTGGTGAGCTGAGCTGACCCCTGTCTTTTCTTTCACTTAATCCCAGAAAGTATTTTATCCCACTCAGGCCACAGAGCCATTCCTCAGCCGGTGGGGTCTTGGCTCTCTCTACCTCCTTACAGGAGTCCCTGACCTTTGAGGATGACTCAGAGAAGAAGATGTGGCCTGCACACTCCCTCGGTAAGTTTCATCCTCCATAGTCATGGCCACAGTTCTAGACTCTGCCTAACGTTTTGACTTATTTAGTGGATTGGTGTTGATGAAGTCTTCTGTCTTTTTAAATTTTGTTTTGTGTGTGTGTGTGTCTGTCTGTCTGTGTCTTCCTTCTTCCTCCCTTTTTCTAACAGTTCCTTGTGTCTCTTTTTTGTTTTGCTTTGTTTAAGACAGGCTCTCCCTATATCCCTAGCTAACTTGGAGCTCACTATGTAGACCAGGCTGGCCTCGATCTCACAGGGATCCTGAAGTCCACTAGTTTCAATCTCCTGAGTGCTGGGATTAAGGGCACGTACCACCACATCTGTGGTCTGTTGATTGTAGGTCATTTATTCTCTGACAGTGTCTCTGTTATGTAGCTCAGGCTGACCTTCAACACCAGGTAGATGCTCCTGTGTCTCCCACCTGAGTGCTGGGACTAGAGAGGCTTGCCTTGCTATGTCTGTAGTTAAGTGCTGGTAGAGTACTTGCCTAACATGCATGAGGTTGTAGGTTCAATCGCCAGTACTACCCCCCCAAAAAAAATAAATAAATAAATAAAAATGCTCAACAGAGTGACTGCTGATGAGTTTGAGGTTTCCACTTGGAGATAGTATAGTAGTGATTGTCCAACAACATTGGAAATGTATTTAAATGGACCTGGATTAAAGACACTGAAAGGGTATGATGGAGCCCATGGTGGTGAATGCTGTAATCTCAGGACTTGGGAGGATGAGGCAGAGAGGAGGTAGAGAAAAAGGACATTCTTATTTGGCTCTAGTCTGTGTTCATCATCAGATTTGTGGGATCCCGGTTCCTTTCCACTGAACCTAGCCCATCAGGTTCTGGTGATGCCTACCTACTAGCTCTTCAGAAGAAGCCTGATATCCCTCTGTTTGCCTTTCCTAGGATTTGGAAGCAGAACGCCAGACAGTGAAGAACTTAAACTAGAAGAGCACAGAGAAACCACTTGGCCCATCATCATCTCAGCAGATTCCCAGGCAGATAGCTCTGGAGTATCAAAAGAGCCTCTTCATACTGAGACCCAAGCGTGGGAGGCAAACGGTGCTGTTGCAGGAGGGACCCCTCCTGACAGCAGTGAAATTGTGGCGGTCACATTGGCTGCAGGTGCCCCAGAGTCAGAGGCAGCGATGCAGTTCATATGCACAGAGTGTGGAGAGAACTTCCCCCAGCTGTCCTTCCTCCAGGCCCACCACCTGCACTCCCACCCTGGCTCCAGCTCCAGCTCCGGCTCCGCCTCAGGCTCCCGCTCCGCCTCAGCCTCAGCCTCAGCCTCAGGCTCAGGCTCAGGCTCAGGCTCAGGCTCAGGCTCAGGCTCAGGCTTAAGGTCTTTTCGGTGTCTGTGCTGTGGAAAAAGCTTTGGTCGCAGCTCCATCCTCAAGCTGCACATGCGCACACACACGGATGAGCGGCCACATGCCTGTCACCTCTGCAGCCACCGCTTCCGCCAGAGCTCACATCTAGCAAAGCACTTGCAGACCCACTCCTCTGAGCCTGCTTTCCGATGCGCAGAGTGTGACCAGGGCTTTCAGCGTCGCTCCAGCCTGGTGCAGCATCTGCTGGCGCATGCCCAGGAGCAAAAGCCCACGGGTGCCCCAGATGGCAAGACGGAAGTGCCACAGGTGGCAGTCGTCCTGTGCTCCCACTGCGGGCAGACTTTCCAGCGTCGTTCTAGCCTAAAGCGTCACCTGCGACTCCATGCCAAGGGCAAGGACCACCAGCCCTCGGGCGACCCTGGCAGCCTTGGCTCCGGCCGGGAGAGCAGGCCCTACGCCTGTGGCGACTGCGGCAAGACTTTTAGGCGCAGCGAGCACCTGGTGACCCACTGTCGCGTGCACACAGGTGAACGACCCTTTTCCTGCCAGGCCTGTGGCCGCTGCTTCACCCAAAGCTCCCAGCTAGCCAGCCATCAGCAGGTGCATACGGGTGAGAAGCCCCACGCCTGCAGCCAGTGCGGCAAACGCTTTGTGAGGCGCGCGGGCCTCGCTCGCCATCTGTTGACCCACGTTGGCCTGCGACCCCACTGCTGTGTCCAATGTGGCAAAAGCTTCAGCCAAATGCAAGACCTGGCCCGCCACCTGCGCAGCCACACCGGGGAGAAGCCCTGCCGTTGCAACGAGTGCGGTGAGGGCTTCAGCCAGAGTGCGCATCTGGCACGCCACCAACGCATCCACACGGGAGAGAAGCCCCACGCCTGCGACACCTGCGGCCACCGCTTCCGCAACAGCTCCAACTTGACCCGCCACCGCCGCAGCCACACAGGCGAGCGGCCCTACAGCTGCCCAACCTGCGGCCGCAGTTTCCGGCGCAACGCCCACCTTCAGCGTCACCTGGTTACACATACCGGGGCAGGGCAAGAAGTCGAGCCCCCCCAGGAGTGTCCAGAATGTGGCAAGAGCTTCAGTCGCACCTGCAATCTGCTGCGTCACCTGCTGGTGCACACGGGCTCCAGGCCTTACTCCTGCGGGCAGTGTGGCCGGAGCTTCAGCCGCAATTCGCACCTGCTGCGCCACCTGCGAACCCACTCCCGGGAGACGCTGTACTAGTAGCCTCACCCACATTCCAGCGGCCTTGTCCCGCGCACCTCTCAGCTTGGATGAGGCTTTCTGTGGTGTCCCCCTCACATCCACCTCCTCTTGGTTCCTCTACTCCTTGGACCTCGCTCCCTGACCTCCAGAATGTTTTCAGACGCTCGAACTAAAGCAGCCTTCTGGAAATTGGTCCCTGATATTTTGTTTCTTTCCTTTTTGGAGACAAGGTTTTATGTAGCTCAAACTTGGTATGTATCTGAGGGTGACCTTGAAGTGGTTTTCTTGGCCCCACCTTCTGAGTGGTTCCATTATGGGTGTATGGCACCATGCATGGTTTATGGGATGTTGGGGGTCAAACCTAGGACCTGCTAAAAAGCATCCTACTGCACACACTGGTGCACTTACATTCAGACAAAACACTCATACACATTAAAATAAAAATAAATAAAAAATATAAAAAGCTTCTTGCCAGCTGAACTCCTTTCACCTGTGCTCAGGATCCAGCCCATGTTAGGCAAGTGCTCCAACAGAGTTGTCCTCCCCTGGCTTTTATTTAAGTTCACCAGAGCCACCAGTCACCTTCTCTCTGTGACACAGTGCCATCTTTCATCTACCCCAGGAGACCCTCTGAGAGGCAGTGTAGGGGAGCGTGGCCAGCTGTGACAGGTGGCTGAGAATAGAAGGTTTAAGGTTATTGGACTTTATTATTGGATCTACTCTTTTGTGTGTGTGTGTGTGTGTCTTTTTGAGACAAGGTCTCCCTGTAGCCCTAGCTGTCCTGGAACTATGTAGACCAGGTTGGCCTTGAACTCACAAAGATCTGCCTGCCACTGCCTCCCAAGTGGTAGGATTAAAGGTGTGTGCCACCACACCCGGCATCTTGGATCTACTCTTAAAATCTGTAGTGCCTAACCCTAGCTTTAAACAACACCTAGCACAGCAAACCATATTGGTGCAGTAGTGGCACTTTTTATCTCGGAAATAATCAACAGCTATCTAAATGGCCTGAAGACCTCTCAATGGAAGGAAACTCATTTGACTGAGGGAATTCAGCCAGGTACATGGGGGATGGAGAGTCATAGAGGGTAGAGAAAGCCCTGTGTCACATTCTTAAATAAACATAATTTTTTTTTACTGTATGCTAAATATGGATGCTTATATTTACAATCAAGTATATCAGTCACCACTCATCAAATAAACATTTGCAACAGATGGAGACTATTACAGAGTTCCACAACTGGTCACACACACAGAAAAATGTCTGTGACATGCCCAGCCCTAAATGACATGTACAATTGAACCTCTCATGGAACATAGGCTCGCGGAACAACACAGCTAATGCATCTCTCAACTCTCACCAGCAAAGCTTCCTCATGTAACAGGGCAATAAATACAGAAGGCCATCACTGGCCAAAGTGTAGAGAGAATAAAAGACTGCAGAGTATGTGTCCATGGATAGGACTCCTGTATTAAATCTCACCCACCTAAGGCTCAGGGACCATAGTAGAAGAAGGGGTAGAAAGATTGTAAGAGTCAGGGGTGGTGCATGGCCATAAGGAAATAGAGTCTCACAGGCTTCTGGGAACTCGCTCCCAAGAACTTAACAGCAATGTTTACAGCTTGCACAAGACCCATGCAAACTCAATCAGACAGAAACCCAGCAGAACTGGGGAAGTGAGCAGAAGGCCCCTCCTTAGCAGAGGAGCTACTGGCAGCTGATGACTGCAGCGTGAAGGAGAGTTGATCGTTAAGGGAGGGACACTAGAAAGGCCTAACAGCTTCCAGTGGATGAACTCATACCGAAGGACATCTGGCTACACAAGCTTGACTTGATAGACCTTGACATATATGGCAGAATGTATGAAATACTGTGAGCAGGCTGGGGGCAGGGGAGAGGGTTGTACTCATATATGTTAAGGTTTTTGAGAAATGGTCTCACTTTGTAGCTCTGGCTGGCCTGGAACCCACTATGTAGACCAAGCTGGCTTGGAACCCACAGAGATCCACCTGCCTCTGCCCCCATATTAGGGGTGGTGCCTGCTCCCTGGCCTGCACTCTGCCCCTACCCCAGGCACCAAGCACAACCAACCACCCCCTGCCTTTGTTTGTTTGTTTGTTTGTTTGTTTGTTTGTTTTCGAGACAGGGTCTCTCCATAGCCCCAGCTGTCCTGGAACTCACTCTGTAGACCAGGCTGGCCTTGAACTCACAAAGATCCGCCTGCCTCTGCCTCCCAAGTGCTAGGTGCACCACCACGCCCGCCTCCCACCTTTTTTTTTTTTTTAAACAGGATTATTTAATCCATTCCAAAACCTCCATTAGGAGATGAAGGGAACTACAGGAAAACGCAGCTCCCTAGGAGAGACAAAAGGACGCTGCTTATTCTTAGAATCTCAAGGCTTCATTTTTGCAAGGAATTATCTGTCCTGGGATACTCCCAGCCATTCAAATAAATGGCATTCACCTGTAAGAGTTCTGCCTGCTGCAGCTGGAAGGGACCTGGATGAGAAGAAAAAAGAGCTTCATCTGCAACACGCTGATCAAAAGACAGCTGAAATCAGCACAGGGGCACCCGGCAGAGGGGCTTCTTGATGGTCTGATGTAGCCAGAACCTTCCAGTCAGCTTCAGTGTGCTCTTTTGCCATCCTCAGCCAAAGCTCTTGGGAGCAAAGCACCAGACACCTTCTTCAGGCCCCCTGCTGGTGGGAATAAAGACTTGCATCACTACACCTGGTTATGGTGATTTTTTTTTATT
>VZQC01009936.1:1958062-2011171 GCA_009823505.1 Rhizomys pruinosus
CCTACAAAGTGAACGGCACTTAGAACAATTCCCTTCTCCACATTTGCATCCAGAGTCCAGAATGGATTCTGTGACCTCCACCCATGATGGCAAAAATGGTGAGCGGGGCTTTTTATATTTGCCCTGCTCCTCCCCGAACACATGTTGCCAGTGGCTTCCCAAAGTTGCCAGGGAGTGTGTACTCAGTGGCTTGGCTTTGCCTTTAGCCTCTCCTTTTACATAAACTAGACTCCATCTTTGTATTTCGAAGCTTGTCTGATGATAAGTTCACTTCAAAAAAAAGTGTATTTTTATCCCACGACGGGAGGAGAGAGAGAGGACAGAGAGGAGAGAGGAGAGACGAGAGAGAGAACTACCATGGAGGGCGGGTGGCAGAAACCAAAGAGCCTAAGAGAAAATCATCCAAACAAAAGAGATATTTGATTTTTATAAATTTTCAGGGGCTGCCAGGTTTTACATCATAATAGCCTTGGAGGAACTAGGTACTGTAGATTAGAGCTCACAGCCATACATAGTTCCTTAAATCTGTCCCAGAAAAAGACCTGCAGGGGGACACTCCTGACTTTTTAATTTTATTTATTTTTGTATGTATATGAATGTACTGTCTGCATGTAGGTTTGTGCACCCGTGTCGTGCAATGCCGTGGAGGTTCAGAAGAGGGGTATCGTATTCCCCTGGAACTGAAATTCTCCTGGAATTGGAATTACAGACAGTTTTTTAGCCTCCATGTGGGATGAGGGAATCGAACCCGAGTCCTCTTGCAAGAGCAGCGGCGCTGTTAACCACTGATAGACTTTAACATCTCCATTCCCACTCCTGACTTCTTTAAGCTGTATGATTTGGTTATTTAAAGTGGTCGACCAGTT
Organism: Rhizomys pruinosus; assembly: GCA_009823505.1. Classification (NCBI taxonomy): domain Eukaryota; kingdom Metazoa; phylum Chordata; class Mammalia; order Rodentia; family Spalacidae; genus Rhizomys; species Rhizomys pruinosus. The sequence goes on from VZQC01009936.1 coordinate 1,958,929, forward strand.
CGCTTTTAAACGTGTCGGTCACTATCTTCCTCTGTTGTGTGTGTGTCGTGTGTGTGCGTCGTGTGTGTGTGTGTTTGTGTGCGTCCAACATTCATGCATGTGGGGATGTCAGGGGACTTTATGGGAGTGAAATATGGATCCAAACCCCTCTGAAGGGCCGGCCAACCTGCCCCAGCCTCATAGGCTTTTAAATTAACACTGACTCTTCCCACTCTGAGCCAAGCATAGCTGCAATAGTTCCCTTCAGCTTCAGTCTTCTTACTCACCTCTCCCCACCTGCTGAAAATTAATTGGCTTGAGCTTACACAGGTCACAACTGTTCTGAGTTCAAATGTGCAAAAGTTCTGCTGACTGGAAAATTCTGGAAAAATGATGTAGTCATCTACTACCTCTAGTTCTTACAATTTTTCTGCCACCCCTTCCACAACGATCCCTGAGACTTCACAATGATCCCTGAGCCTTGGGAGGCAAGAGTTTGATATATGTGTCCCATTCAGCGGGCTGAGCACTCTGAAGTTCTCCTTAGTTATCTGCCCCATTGACCAGTTGCTGGTATCTGTGTTAATTACAAATTCTACAAGAAGAGCTTCTCGGGGCCAGGCTACATTGGTGGCGTCACAACTTTTAAAATCCTAAGACCTTGGGAGGCAGGGAGGAGGCAGGTGGATCTTTGTGAGTTAAAGGCAAGCATGGTCTACATATTGAGTTTGAGGCCAAACTGGTCTACATAGTTTCATTCAGGCCAGCTGGGTTTATGGGGAGACCCTGTCTCCCCAAAAAGACAAAAACAAAAAAAAAAAAAAAAAAAAGAAGAAGAACGACCGAAGAAGAAGAAGAAGAAGAAGAAGAAGAAGAAGAAGAAGAAGAAGAACAAGAAGAAGCTTCTCTGGTGAGAGTAGCTTCACTAATCTATGAGTATAACAATATCTCCTTCATATAGGCACTGAGGATTGAACTCAGGTTGTCAGGCTTAGTGGTAAGCATCTTACTTGCTGAGCCATCTCACCAGCCCTTTTAACTCCATAATCACAAAGTTCAGTCTTTTGGCTTTGCTGAATCTTTGACACAGGTTTGGCCCCTGCCTGCCCTACCCCAACCTTGGAAACTTCAGTTCACATAGGGAAAGAGCTGACAGACCAAAGAAAGATTCTCCAAGTCCAACTTGGTCAATTAATACGTTTATTGGGGTTTCAGGAGCACAAAGAACTCACAGACAACCACTGAAAAGGCTCACCTCTACTCAGCCTTTTACTTCATATACTTTAGTATTTTTTTTGAAACATGTTCTCATATAGCCAAGGCTAGCCTCAAACTTGCTATGTAGCTGAGGCTGGCCTCAAGCTCCTGATCTTTCTTCCTCTGTTTTTCAAATGCTAGAATTACATGCCTGTGCTACCATACTCAGTCTTACTCTGGTATTCTAAAGTTCTATATAGCTGGGGCAGGAGGGAATGGTGGCCTAAGGAGGGTCTTGTGACCCTCTCTCCACCCTTTTAGAAGAAATATAAACAACTCCATTACCATATTTATTACATAGTATTATTTATTTGGTTTCCATGATGGCATGCAAAGGTTTTCCTCATAGCTAACCACAGCAGCTCTGTTTCATGATGGTAATGATCATGTCAAGCCCAGAGGAAATAGCCATATCACAGTGTCCTATGCTCTGCAGCCCCCAGGGATTTATTTATTCATTGGAGACATGTGCAGGACTTTGATGAGGTACAGGCTCCCAAGCCAGGAAGATGGGGGGTACAAAGAGGCCTGGAGGGTGAGGAGAATTCAAGGAAGTGTAGGCAGATGAGACTTACTTTATTTAGTGGCACACAGGCACACAGATAGACCAGCACACAGGCCACACACACAGGGGAAAGCAAAAGGCACTCCGGGTGAAGGCAGTTCCCTCTGATCTCAAGAGCATATTTACACAAAACTGACAGAAAAGTGCCATTCTGCCATCAGGTATCAGCCATCATTAGCCAGCTTAATCTCCTGGATGTTCTCAGTCTGGATATCCATATCAGTGCCATGTTGTCTAAACCTAAATTGGTCCTTATGGTCTACTGTTCTCTAGATTGTTTCTTTGAAAGAAATGACAAATGGTTTGTGTACACCTGTAGTCCCTGTTACTCTGGAGGCTGAGGCAGAAGGATGACTTGAGTCCCAGACTGGGTGGGTTATATACAATATTTAAAAATTTTTTTAGGGGGCTGGAGAATGACTCAGCAGTTAAGAGCATTGACTGCTCTTGCAGAGGACCCGGGTTCGATTCCCAGCACCCACATGGCGGCTAAGAACCGTCTTTAACTCCAGTTCCAGGTGAATCCAATGCCCTCTTCTGACCTCCGCGGCATTGCACAACACGGGTGCACCAACCTACACGCAGACAGTACACACATACACATAAAAAATTATAAATAAAATTAAAAAAAATTTTTTTAAAGACAAGAAAAACAAGTGGTCTCCTATCTTCTGCCAGAGAAAACTGGACAGGCAGGAAGATGACCCAGAACTGAGTGTTCACTGAGTACCTCCTATATATGAAGTCCCCAATCGAGGCCACACCACAAAACCCAGCCCCACATAGGGACCAATGTCCCCAAACATGTAGTAGAGATGAAGCAACCTTCAAAAGGTAGAACCATATCCGGTTTGAAAAATGTGTCTTTAACATCTTAAAATAACCTACTGGAAGTAGCATTTAGCTGGGCTCTGTTGCTGTGAAGAATACACTCATTCACAGATACGGATGAATGGTTTGTAGGTTTTTCAAGTATTGATTGAATGCTACCGTATATAGATGTATACATTAAGTTTGAAAAATATATACATCTATATACGGTAGCATTCAATCAATACTTGCATGCAGACAGTACATTCATACACATACAGAAATAAATAAAATTAATAAAAAAATTTTTTAAAATCTGAGATTCCAGATGTACTTGATTTTTGTTGTTGCTTTTTTTTGAAGCAGTTATCTAAAGAGCATCTAAGGCTCTGGCTCATGAATCATATAATACATCCAACCTAGACTCTGTTGAACACCAAGTCTCTTCTTCTCCTCTTCAGACATCCCGTAAATTTGGGCGTTTGTTTGGAAGGTCGTCTAGGTAACATGACATGCTGGTGCTCATAGTGTTGGTTGAAGTAATTGTCTGAGAAGTAGATCTTTTTTCAGACCAACCCACGGATGCACAGAGGGGAAAGCAGGGGCAAGTGGCCCACATTTGCCTCCAGCTGGTACAATGACTCAACTGAGCTGTTTTTTCTCTCTCTCTCTCTCTCTTTTTTTCTTTGATCCTTTTGAGATAGGGTTTCCCTGCAGTCCCAGCTGGCCTGAACTTACTTTGTAGACCAGGCTGTCCTTGAACTCACAGAGATCTGCCTGCCTCTGCCTAAGTGCTGGGATTAAAGGTGTGCAACACCACAACTGGCTGGCTATTTTGCTATCTTTAGGGACAGAGTTTCACAATGTAGCTAACCTAGAGCTCATTCAGTAGCCCAGGCTGTCCTTGAACTCATTATAATCCTCCTGCTTCAGCCTCCAGAGTGCTTGGATTCCAGGTGGAAGCCACCAGGCAACAATTCTATGTATTTGTGTTCTTGCGTGCTGACCTGGGGTAATCTCAAACCATCTGTATAAATGTAAGGAGATGCAGAGTTGGGACCACCAGGCCTGACCATTCTTCATGTTAGGTCCCAGGTGGGCCAGAACTTCCTCAAGACCACAGGCTGAGAACCCAGGCCCGAACAAGACAGAGTACAGATGGAGTACAGATGGAGTGGAGAACAGTTTTATTAATACAAGTGGCAGACTCTCCCACGGTCCTTTAAAAATTTATTTTTACTGCCGGGTGTGGTGGCGCATGCCTTTAATCCTAGCACTTGGGAGGCAGAGGCAGGTGGATCTTTGTGAGTTCAAGGCCAGCCTGGTCTACAGAGTGAGTTCCAGGACAGCTGGGACTACAGGGAGACCCTGTCTTGAAAAGACCAAAAAAAAAATTTATTTTTACTGCCGGGCATGGTGGTACACGCCTTAAATCCTAGCACTTGGGAGGCAGAGGGAGGCAGAGGCAGGCGGATCTTTGTGAGTTCAAGGCCAGCCTGGTCTACAAACTGAGTTCCAGGACAGCTGGGGTTACAGGGAGACCCTGTCTCAAAAAAAGAAAAAAATTTATTTTTACTTTATATATATTTGTTTTACTTTAAAGTAAAAATAAATTTTTACTTTATATATAAAAATTTTTACTTTATATATAAAGTAATATATATATATATATAAAGTGTGTCTGTGGATTTAAAAAATTTTTACTTTATATATAAAGTAAAATATATATATATATATGTATGTATAAAGTGTGTCTGTCTGTCTGTCTGTCTGTGGGTGGGTGGGTGCCCACAGAGGTCAGGAAAGGGTGTTGGATCTCCTGGAGATAGAGTTAGAGGTGGTTGTGAGCTGTTCACCATAGGTCCTGTGTAGTAACTGGAACTCAGGTCCTCTGGAAGAACAGATAGTACTCTTAATCCCTGAGCCATCTCCCCCAATCCCCCAAAGACCATTTTTAAGTTTTTAATTTTTAATATTTTTAAACATTTTATTCATTTTTATTTTTTAATTTAATTTTTTATTTATTTTTGTATGTGTATAAATGTACTGTCTGCATGCAAGTTTGTGCACCCGTGTCGTGCAATGCCGCGGAGTTCAGAAGAGGGTGTCGGATTCCCCTGGAACTGGAGTTCTCCTGGAATTGGAGTTTCAGACGCCATGTGGGTGCTGGGGATTGAACCCGGGTCCTCTGTAAGAGCGGTCGGCACTCTTAACCTCTAGGCCATCTCTCCAGCCCCAAGTTTTTAATTTTTTAAAGTTGTTGTGTATCCATCTAATGCCTGTATATGTAAGTGCACTCATGTCATGCACTATCCATGGAGGTCAGAAGAGGGTATTGGATCTCCAGGAACTGGAGTCATGGACAGTTGTTAGCTGCCATGTGGGTGCTGGGTACCAAATACAAGTTCTCTTTAAGAATAGCCAGTTCTCAGGCTGGGGAGATGGCCTAGTGGTTAAGAGCACCGACCGCTCTTGCAGAGGACCAGGGTTCGATCCCCAGCACCCACATGGCGGCTGAGAACCGTCCGTAACTCCGATTCCAGGAGAACTCCAGTTCCAGGGGAAACCTAGACCCTCTTCTGACCTCCTCGGCATTGCACAACACAGGTGCACAAATCTACATGCAGACAGTACATTCATACACATTCAAAAATAAATAAAAATTTCTTAAAATTAAAAAAAAAAAAAGAATAGCCAGTTCTCTTAACCGCTGAGCCATCTCTTCAGCCCACAGAGACCATTTTTTATCTGTGGAAGTAACACACACTCAGGCCCCATGTGACCTCCACCACCCTATTCCTCCACATATGCTCTGTCGCATCTACCACACCGCTGCACAGGGAAACATGCAAGGATGAACACTGAATGCACATGTGCTTCTAGCATGCTCGTGACTCATCACTTCTGCAGTCAAGTCAATTCCTTGGAGCCATTTTGGCACCTATGAGATCTCCCTCCATTTCTAGAGCCTTGGACTTCAATACCTGGGAAGTGGCCAGAGAAACTCAGGAGTCTTCAACGTGATGTGAACAGAGTGAAAACTTTGGGAATGGAGGCTGCTCAGTACAGGAAAGTCCCATCAAACCCCAACTATAAAGTGATTCCTGTTCTGCACACAAGCCCTTCTGCTAAGAGAGACCCTTATTGGAGCTACGCAGGCCCTAACCCTCTTAGAAGACAATCAACTGCTACACAACCCCCATGACTCTATTTCCATACACAGACTTACTTATACTTACCAGTCGTTGGACTGGTGTGGCCACTGACAATTCCCACTGGTCAGCTCCCGCCGTCACCTGCTGGTCAGCTCCCGCCATCACTCAGTGGTCAGCTCCCGCCGTCACTCACTGGTCAGCTCCCACTGTCACCCACTGGTCACCTCCACTGTCACTCACTGGTCAGCTCCCACTGTCACCCACTGGTCACCTCCACTGTCACTCACTGGTCAGCTCCCACTGCCACTCACTGGTCACCTCCACTGTCACTCACTGGTCAGCTCCCACTGTCACTCACTGGTCACCTCCACTGTCACTCACTGGTCAGCTCCCACTGTCACCCACTGGTCAGCTCCCACTGTCACTCACTGGTCACCTCCACTGTCACCGACTGGTCAGCTCCCACCGTCACTCACTGGTCAGCTCCCACTGTCACTCACTGGTCAGCTCCCACTGTCATTCACTGGTCAGCTCCCACCGTCNAAAATCTGTATAACAATAACTTTGGGATTGGCACATACAAATGTTCTCTATAATTTTTCTGTTGTATGGTATCACCTAGTAGCATTCTCTTTCACCTATAAGATGACTTAACAAAAAAAAATTAAGTTTGCTCCCCAAGTTAATCACATAGTCACCCAAAACAGCATGGGTGAATTTGATGAAAGCTGTGCCTTGATTCCACCCTATAGGTATGTATATTACAACTGCCTTCTGGAGACTCATGGGTCAACCCCCCCCCAAAAAAAAGAAAAAAAATGGGGGGGATATAGATAGAAATTAAACCTCTCTATCAAAAACCTTGCAATTCAAATCTTAAAACTAACTACGGGAAAAGATTTGTATGTTCCAACAGGTCAAAATGTCACCAACTTAACAGCTGAGAAAGAAAAGATACAGCTTTGCATCAAGTAGGATGTACCAGAAAGAGCCAACAGAAAGGTTGGCCCACCAAATATTTGAAAGGAAGAAAAGCCTCAGATTGCTACAAACATCAAACCCCTCTGTGGATCCTACTTGTAGCAACTATGTATAATGTGTCCTAATGAAACTTACCTTCTAGGAGCCACAAAGGTTTTAATATGAGAGACTTTCTTACCTCCCCCACACACAGAACAAGGAGAAATATGATGATGATGTAAACTGTAAACTGTACATTGTAAATTGAAAAATAAATTGATGATGTAAACTGTAAACTGTAAATTGGAGACAACTATTATAGAGGATCGAAAGGTTATTCCTGGACAAACTGTCAGCCCATGAAAGGAAACAGCCAGAAGTGACCAGAATCCAAGACAATAGCTCCAGAGAAAGTAGACTGTTTTCTTCTCATCCACCTGTGTCCCTTGTCTAAGCCTAGGGAACAAACTGCGGAAGAGGGGGCGTGGTAGAATGTAAGGGCTGTGATTGGGGTGAACGGTGAACCTACAGCAATATAGCCTGGACACTCATTTGATCAACTTGATTGAACATACAAGCCCTCCCCCCCCCCGCGCTGGATGGTGGGACCAAGGGGCTGTGTAGGTTTGGGCACAACTACTTGCAAATTGGTTTTACATGAAGGATGCTTGTACTCATAAATTATCACCTATTGCTAAAAAATGGAAAAAAATAACTGAGAGAAAGATGCAGGACAGTTATGGCAGAATACATGATCTGGGATGGGGTGGGGTGGGACTGGGGGAAGGGAAGGGGAAATATGCCTGAACTGATTTGGAAAATGATGTATGAAATACACAAAGCATCAATTAAAAAAAAAAGAAAGAAAGAAAGAAAAAAAGAATAGCGAGTTCTCAGGCTGGAGAGATGGCCTAGTGGTTAAGAGCAGTGACTGCTCTTGCAGAGGACCAGGGTTCTATCCCCAGCACCTACATGGTGGCTGAGAACCGTCCGTAACTCCGATTCCAGGAGAAGTCCAGTTACAGGGGAAAGCTAGACCCTCTTCTGACCTCCACGGCATTGCACAACACAGGTGCACAAACCTACATGCAGACAGTACATTCATACTCATACAAAAATAAATAAAATTAAAAAAATTAAAAAAAAGAGTAGCCAGTTCTCTTAACCGCTGAGCCATCTCTCCAGCCCACAGAGACCATTTTTTATCTGTGAAAATAACACACACTCAGGCCCTATGTGACCTCTACCACCCTATTCCTCCACATATGCTCTGTCGCATCTACCACACCACTGCACAGGGAAACATGCAAGGATGAACACTGCATGCACATGTGCTTCTAGCATGCTCGTGAATCATCCCTTCTGCAGTCAAGTCAGCATTCCTTGGAGCCCTTTTGGCACCTGACTATGAGATCTCCCTCCATTTCTAGAGCCTTGGATTTCAATACCTGGGAAGTGGCCAGAGAAACTCAGGAGTCTTCAACGTGACGTGAGCAGAGTGAAAACTGTGGGCATGGAGGCTGCTCAGTACAGGAAAGTCCCATCAAAACCCCCAGCTATAAAGTGATTCCTGTTCTGCACACGAGCCCTTCTGCTAAGAGAGACTCTTATTGGAGCTACGCAGGCCCTAACCCTCTTAGGAGACAATCAACTCCTATACAACCCCCATGGCTCTATTTCCATACACAGACTTACTTATACCTACCAGTCGTTGGACTGGTGTGGCTACTGACAATTCCCACTGGTCAGCTCCCGCTGTCACCGACTGGTCAGCTCCCACTGTCACTGACTGGTCAGCTCCCACTGTCACTCACAGGTCAGCTCCCACCGTCACTTACTGGTCAGCTCCCACTCTCACTGACTGGTCAGCTCCCACTGTCACTGACTGGTCAGCTCCCACTGTCACTCACTGGTCAGCTCCCACTGTCACTGACTGGTCAGCTCCCACTGTCACTCACTGGTCAGCTCCCACTGTCACTCACTGGTCAGCTCCCACTGTCACTCACTGGTCAGCTCCCACCATCACCCACTGGTCAGCTGCCACCATCACTCACTGGTCAGCTCCCACTGTCACCCACTGGTCAGCTCCCACCATCACTCACTGGTCAGCTCCCATCATCACTCACTGGTCAGCTCCCACTCTCACTCACTGGTCAGCTCCCATCGTCACTCACTGGTCAGCTCCCGCTGTCACTCACTGGTCAGCTCCCGCCATCACTCAGTGGTCAGCTCCCGCCATCACTCACTGGTCAGCTCCTGCTGTCACTGACTGGTCAGCTCCCACTGTCACTCAGTGGTCAGCTCCCACCGTCACTCACTGGTCACCTCCCACTGTCATTCACTCACTATAGTAAAGGACAATCTAGGTTGGTTCCCCTTCTTTTCTCCCTACGACTCCTATTCCTAACATATTGGCGCCAAAACCCAGGAGCATCTTCTGAACAAAATCCTCTCTCTAATTCCTCTTCTCCTCTCCTTCTTTCCTTCTCCTGCACTGGACTTCAATCACTCACCCACCCCCAACCTGCTTGGGGAATGGCAGCCAGTATACAGCCCAGAGATCTCCTTCCACCTGGGGGCCATGACTTCCTGCAGCCTCATTGCAGGTAGGTGTAGCCTTCGTCCTGAAGGTCATCTTCCTTGCAGTGAGGAACCTGCACGGGAAATACCTAGAGCTCCTTGTGTCCTTTCTCTCTCTGTCCTACCCACCTCCCACCCAGAGGCCCTTTGCCACTCGCTGTGAGCCACAGCCAACACCTTTTCTGACCCACACAACCGTGAGGGAAAGGATCTGGATATGTTCAGAAGTGCCATGAACGTCTCCTTCCCAGACCCTGGGGGGCGCTGTCTTCCTGTTTCAGTCCTTAGCCTTATCACCATGTCAGATGCCAGCCACTGTCCCTAGTGCAGTTCATGCTGCAGAGTCACAGGATAACGCATTCAGAGAAAGCTCGTCTGCTTAGAAGGCAGCCGAGACCTGGGTGCTTGTACATTGCCTCCCTGTGTGCAGCAAGGAGGTAGGGCTGAAAACTCCTGCGTCCAATCCAGATTTCAGCCCTGCCCCTCAGGGGCATTGAATGACAAGGAATATAATTAAGGGACACAGGTAGATTGGTAGGAATTTGACATCAGGCCCATCCAGGTCAGTTGTTTGCAAGATAAAAATTCACCCTTGAACTAAGCAAGGTACCTCATGCCTGTAAACCTAGCATTTGGTAGGTTGAGGCAGGAGGATTGCGTGGAGTCTGAAGGCAGCCTGTGCTGCATCCTTGAAGCTGCGGTTAGGCTGTTGCCACTGTCTCAGAAAATACCAGCAGGACATTTGTCTGTACAGGTGTGTGCTGGGTAGCTTAGTGTGGACTTGACACCCCTGGGTTGAAGGAGCCTCATGTGGGAATTGCCTCCATTGGACTGGCCTGCGTCTAAGTCTGTGGGATATTTTCTTGACTGTTGGGTACTGTGGGGGGAGCCGCCCCAAGGAAGGTGAGTCTGTGCTGTATAAGAAAGTAGACTGAGCATGGGCCAGGAGAGCAAGCCAGTAAACAGTGCTCCTCCCTGGCCTGGGCTCCAGCTCCTGCCTCCAGGTCCTGCCCAGGTTCTGATCTTGGGCTCCCTCAGTGATGAACTGTGACCTGGGAGATGTAAGCTACATAAACCCTTTCCTCTCCAAGTTGATATTGGTCAGAATGCTTTGTCACAGCAATGAAAAGAAACCAGAGCAATGTGTATGAGAAAATGATCTAAATCCTCAGAAGATCTGATGTCATTATAACGTTCTGTGCATCGTGGCTTTGAACCCCTCCCATTTTGTAGAGATCACGGAAGAAAATACCTTAAAGGGACATCAGGTCCCTCGAGATTTGGCAACGAAGAATGGTCATCTAACCCAATGAATGTCCCACCCATTTTATAAATACTCATAATTACATTTTCACATCCACAACAACACAGAACCCACCGGAGCATTTCCCACCTTGGAGTAACCCACTGCAATCTCTTCCAAGTGCTACCTTTGCTTAGCTGGGTTCTACTGCTTTACTAAATAAACTTCTGCTCAGACTGTCTGTGTCGATGGACTGAATTCATTTGCTTGAAGACAACAAGAAGCGAGATTCCCCTATGCCATCTGCCACACTCCCACATGGAAAGGAACTTGACACAGATACAGATGGCTCACCGCAGGATTAGAACTGAAAGGCTCTGCAGTGTGAGGACACCTGGATTCTGTCCCCACGCTCATCTGGCTGTCACAAACAAGTGGGAACTTGCCCTGCTTACTGGCAGTGCTGCCCACAGTCCAGGCTCCCGGAAGCACTGTGGGGCCACTGAGGCCAGATGTCCTCCACAAAATGGAGCTGGCTATGGTGACTCACACTTCTAATCTCAGAACTCAGGAGGATGAGGCAGGAGGATGGCAATGAGTTCCAGGCCAGTCTGGGCTACAGAGTGAGTTCCATGACAGCTTGGATCCAGAAGAAGATGCTGTCTCAATAAATAAATAAACAAGAACAATTGAACATATGAGTTAAGTTGCCACAAGGCTCCCAAGCACATCTCTATAGCCTCAGGCTCTCAGTCAAGCTGGTTGTTTGGACAGTTTGCCCATGAAGATGACGAAGCTGCTCACTCAGGCTTGTTCCTGTCTCAGGCAAGACTCTGCCCCTCGGCCACTGACCTCTCCATTCACACCTGTTGTAGATGATTTTCTGGTGGGGGACAGAGAGGCCCATGCAGACCAAAGACATGTCCACATCCGACGTCAGTTACACTGAGAACAGAGCAGGGATCCCAGGCACCTCCCTGCTCCCCTAGGTCCCAGGCAAGTGTAGTCTGGGAAGAGTAGGAGCTTAGAGGATAAGAATGAAAGCCAGGCAGGCCAGGTAACCGAGCCTTTGATTCTTTCTTACCAGGAGCAGCCAGACCAAGTGTAGACCAAGAAGAACAGAACACTGGTGGAGGGAAGGTAAGTCCATGTGAAGGAGATCTCAGCCCAGGCCATGGAAAGCCCATCTGAAGCTGAGGAGAACAGACCATGACAAGCTGATCCAAGGCTGGCCCTGGGAGATCATCTGGGACTTAAAGCCAGGGCAAAATCCTGTAGCTGGAGAGGTCCTAGGCCCAATAGGGAAAGTGTTGCCATTGTTAAAAGGGTATGATGTGCCGGGCGTGGTGGCGCATGCCTTTATTCCTAGCACTTGGGAGGCAGAGGCAGGTGGATCTTTGTGAGTTCAAGGCCAGCCTGGTCCACAGAGAGAGAGAGTTTCAGGACAGCTGGGGCTACAGGGGGACCCTGTCTAAAAAAAAAAAAAAAAAAAAAAAAAGGTATGATGTGCTCATCAAATTTGCCTTCAATCTGCTCACAAATAAGCGACTGGCACTATGGCATAGTGGTCCAAAGCTCAACAGCAAATGGAAAAAAGCTGGCTTTAATTGCAGTACTTGGAGGCGGAGGCAGGCAGATCTCTGTGAACTCAAGGCCAGCTGTGTCTACATAGTGAGGTCAGCTGGTGCTACAGGGAGACCCTGTCTCAAACACACACACACACACACACACACACACACACACACACGCAGAGCTGGGTTGTTTCTGTGAGCAGCTGCTGGAGTTGCCCATGCTTCCATAATTGACACTGGAAAATTCATTGTCTCATTAGTTTGGGTCCAGGTGACATAAACCTATTTGGACATTTTGTCCCCAGTTGGTGGTGCAATTTGGGGAGATTTGAGGAGGTGTGGCTTGCTGAGAGGAAGCATGTCACTGGTGGTGGGCTTTGACAGGGAACAACAATTTCCTCCATTGTACTGACCTGTGTGTGTGTGTGTGTGTGTGTGTGTGTGTACCCACAGGCTATTTTTGAAAGGTAATTTGATGTGAGGGTGAGAGAACCCAGCCCATGGAGGTGGTGCCAATCCTGGGCAGGTGGATCTGGGTTATATAAGAAGGTAGTGGGGTTGGAGAGATGGCTCAGTGGTTAAGAGCACTGACTGCTCTTGCAGAGGACCCGGGTTCGATTCCTAGCACCCACATGGCGGCTAAGAACCGTCTTTAACTCCAGTTCCAGGGGAATCCGATGCCCTCTTCTGACCCCTCAGGCATTGCATGACACGACACGGGTGCACCAACCTACATGCAGTCAGTACACTCATACACATAAAAAATAACTAGCCGGGCGTGGTGGCGCACGCCTTTAATCCCAGCACTCTGGAGGCAGAGGTAGGTGGATCTCTGTAGGTTCAAGGCCAGCCTGGTATACAGAGCGAGGTCCAGGACACCTGGTACTAAAAGGGAGACCCTGTCTCAAAAAAACCAAAAAAAAAAAAAAGGGTAAAACTAAAAATAAATAAATAGTCGGGCATGGTGGCACACACATTTAATCCTAGCACTTGGGAGGCAGAGGTAGGTAGATCTTTGTGAGTTCAAGGCCAGCCTGGTCTACAGAGTGAGTTCCAGGACAGCTGGGGCTACAGGGAGACCCTGTCTTGAAAAGACCAAAAGAAATATATAAATATAAAGAAAGAAAGAAAGAAAGAAAGAAATAAAGAAAGAAAGAAGTTTGCTGATCCAGCCAAGGACAGCACCCACCAAGCAGCTCGCCTCCATGATGCCCTCCTTGGTGCCTACTTGAGTTCCTGCCTTGACTTCCCTCAATAATGGACTGTGATTGGGATGTGTAAGCCAAACAAACCTTTCCTCCCAAAGTTGCTTTGATCACTGTGGGTGTTTCAGTGAGAATACCTGGCTATAGGCCCCAAGAATTTGTCCCCAGTTGGTGGCACTCTTTTGGGAGGTTTAGGGAGGTGTGGCTTGCTGAGAGGAAGCCTTGTCAGATTTCAAGTTGCTCTCTGCTTCCTGAGCCTGCACTGAGATATGATTGTTTGGTTTGCTACTCTGGCCAGCTCCTTTGCCCTGCCTTCCTCACCTTATGGACTAATCCTCTGGAATGTAAGATCAAATAAACCCTTCCTTTATAAACTCCCTTGGTAATGGTGTCTTATCACAGCAACAGAACAGTAACTAATATAGTATTGTATTAAAGCAACAGAGAACAAACTAGAACACCCAATAATTTACTAGGCTAGATTTGATGAATCTTTCTTTTTTTTTTTTCATTTTTTTTTTTTCACAACATTTTTTTTTTTTATTGATGCTTTGTGCATTTCATACTATCATTTCCAATTCAGTTCAGGCATTCTCCCCTTCCCTTCACCCCCACCCCCACCCCAACCGATATCATTCCATTCTGCTTCCTTGTTGACTGCCCTCAATCTCTCTCAGTTTTTTTTTCCATTTTATCTTAGCTAATAAGTGATAATCCTATGCATTATAAGAACACTTACATGTCACATGAACCAATTGCAAGCGTTGTGCCCAAACACCCACAAGCCCCACCTTCCCAGGCGGGGGGGGGGTGAGGGTTGTATGTTCAATCAGGTTAATTCAATGAGGGTCCAGACTACATTGCTGTTGTTTTCACCCTTCACCCCAATCGAGCCCTTACATTCTACCACGCCCCTCTTCCGCAGATTTTCCCTGGCTTAGAAAAGGGCACAAGGTGGATGAGAAGCAAACAGTCCACTCTCTTGGAGCTTTTGTCTTGGATCTGGTTCAATTCTGGTGTTTCCTTTCATGGGCTTACAGTCTGTCCAGGAATAACCTTTTTATCTACTTGAAGCACACAGATTATATATATAGGTATTTAAGCAGCATTAATAGTTATTGGTAGGTTACTTTGTTATAAACATATATGTTTAGATGATGAGTTGATCCACGAACTACATTTTTTCCTGTTAAATATGACGTGGGTCTTACTGTGGCTTATGTATCCAACCTGTAGAGAATGTAAGCTTGTGGCATCCATGGGTCATTCCTCCAAGGAAGAGAGCCAATAGCCAATTAGATTTGGATAATATAAGCATAGTGGTGCCTCTGCGTGACATTTTCCAGGCAGGTGATGGTGTAGCTGGTGTAGGCTGACGTGGAGTCTTGCCTTTGACTCTCAAGGAGACCACGTATTGTCTTTGAATCCTTTCATCTGTCAGCTTTTTCACAATGGGCCACCAAAATGTTTGTCTGTTTAGAGAAGACTGAAAGCGGTAGACTGGTCATGGTCCTTTCAACTATAAATCACACTTTATTAAGGAGGATCAGGGCAAGAGGGAATACAGGGAGAGCCTGAGGGATCAAGGCAACCTCAGGCAAAGCAGGGGAAGGCGGTGCTAACATTCCTGAAGGAGGCCAGGGATCCAGGGCTTCTAGAAACTCATATAGATCCAGTTGTCCACCATGGAGTGGAGGAACTTGGCAGAAAGTCACATACAGCTCTTTTATAGACCTTATCACTTTTCCTGAGACATCTAAAACATCTATATATTTTTCTGACACACATTTTTTTTGCGGGGTATGGTTGTTATGCCTGCATGCTTTCAAGTACACCTGTGTTGTGCAGTACCTGTGAAGGCGACAGATCCCCTGGTACTGGTGATATGGACAGTTGTTAGCCACGATGAGGATGCTAGGAATCAAACCTGCGTCCTCTGCAGGAGCAGCCAGGGCTCTTATGTTAACCATCTCCACATTTTTTAAAATTTATTTATTATTTTATGTGTATGAGTGTACTGTCTGCATGTAGGTAGGTACACCTGTGTCATGCAATGCTGCAGAGGTCAGAAGAGGGTGTTGGATTCCCCTGGAACTGGAGTTAAAGACAGTTCTTAGCCGCCATGTGGGTGCTGGGAATCGAACTTGGGCCCTCGTCAAGATTAGTTGTTGTAATATCTACACAATTTTAGGACACCTCGAAAGACACCAGCAACTCCTTGCACCAGGAGCTCATCATTCTCCTTGATGGCTCGCTCCCTCTCAGCCCTGGCTCGCTCCCTCTCAGCCCTGGCTCGCTCCCTCTCAGCCATGGCTCGCTCCCTCTGCTCCCTCTCAGCCCTGGCCAGGGCCTTCTCCACAGCTCGGTACTTCTCAGCATGGCCTCTGGCCTTCACGGCCTTGACTCTGTTCACTGCAATGGATCTATTGTATTTGGCCTCGGCTCTGTCCAACTGGTCCTGATAGGAAAGAAGAAAAGGTTAAAATCTCCATCTTGGACTGGACAGACAGTTCCATGTTTAAGAACAGTTACTGCTGCTCCAGAGGGCTAGAGTTCAGTTCCAAATACCCATGTCCCAATAACCACCTATAACTCCAGCTCCAGGTAGATCAGATGCCCTGGCCAACACAGCCAACTGGACACACTTGCACCTACATACACATAAACACCCACATACACATAAATTCTCTCTCTATATATCATTCTCTCTTTCTCTTAAATTTCATACAGGGGCTGGAGAGATGGCTCAGCAGTTAGGAGCAACGACTGCTCTTGCAGAGGATCTGGGTTCGATTCCCAGCACCCACATGGCAGCTAAGAACTGTCTTTAACTCCAGTTCCAGGGGGAATCCGACACCCTCTTTTGTTCTCCGCATTGCACTACACGGGTGCACAAACCTACATGCAGATAGTACACTCATACAGATTAAAAAAAATTTCATGCCAGGCGTGGTGGTGCACACCTTTAATCCTAGCACTTGGGAGGCAGAGGCAGGCGAATCTCTGTGAGTTCAAGGCCAACCTGGTCTACAGAGTGAGCTCCAAGCCAGCTGGGACTAAAGGGAGACCTCGTCTCAAAAATACCAAAAAAAAAAAAAAAATCAGCCGGGCATGGTGGCTCACGCCTTTAATCCTAGCACTGGGGAGGCAGAGGCAGGCGGATCTTTTTGAGTTCAAGGCCAGCCTGGTCTACAGAGTGAGTTCCAGGACAGCTGGGGCTACAGGAGACCCTGTCTCGAAAATACCAAAAAAAAAAAAANAAAAAAAAAAAACTCAAAACAAACAAACAAACAAAACAAAACAAAAACCAGTGACGATGTTACCACAGCCTCGCTCCTCTCCCCAAGCTCCCCCCTTTCCAGACTCTACAAGGCCCATAACTAGCTGTAGCCAGGACATGGACAAGTAAGGGGCTGGAATGTTCTCTACCACCTCACCAGCCCAAAGATCTATACCCAAGGTTTACCTACACAGGCATCACCTGCTAGTACTGCAAGGGAACTCAGGCAAGGATTCACACCGCATGAAACTCTGGTGTCTCAGTACAGAGTACAGCATCTCATGACCCATCACTTCAGCAAGCACACCAAATAGCTCTTTGTCATCCTCCCACCTCATCCTCAGAGCTCTCTTCCCAGTCCTGGGTGCCTGAGTCCTCCACTTCCAAGTGGCAGGCAGAGCGCCTATTCAGATCAGGACAGTGTTCTTCCTCCTCTTCTGAAAATGAGGGAGTTGAGTTCTGTGGGGACAGAAGGAGTTCAGGATCTGAAGGGCTCGAGCTGTGCGGCCTGGGCCAGGCCCACTCAAGTTCTAATGCTTGTGTGGCCTCCTCGGTGCTTGTGAATCCTGGGCACAGACATGCACTTACATTTTCTGACAACAGCTCCACAGAAACGATGTCTCCTCTGAGAGGCTGCTGGCCTCAGTAGGTTACAATGGGAGGCCTAAACTCACTTTGAAGTCAGTTACACTGGATGGTACTGCCTACCACCCTGAGCACCCATGGGGGTTTCTATCAGAATCTACCTGCAAGAATCCCAGTGTACTTTAAGTTCCTTTGTTTTCTGTTCTCTGTTGTGAGTTGAGGTAGTCACACTGCATTACTTACAACTACAACTCACTGTGAGGAGCGTGGTGACCTAGAAACTTCCTGCTAGGCTCCTGCCTCAGGCACGCTGTAGCATGAATGGTCCTCCAGAAGAAAGACCTACCTTGACTCAAATGCCGTTCTCATGCTCAGGGGCTGCTGCTCCCAGAATTATAAAACTTGCAGCTTGTCCTCTGAGAGGAAAAGGGGGAGCGCAGGCAGTTAGCTCTCCCCCTCCCCACCAGCCGTTGGCCTTGGCTGTAAAAGAGGGGGGGCTGTTTTTATATAAACAGAGATGCCATAGGCTGCCTCTCCTAGAGGAGGTCGCAGGGTCCATGGCAGAGACCAGAACTTCCTGTTTGGCCATGAGGGATGGGAGCAGGAACCTCACCTGTAAGAAACCCTCTCACCAGGCGTGGGGGTTGCACACCCTTTAATCCTGAGCACGCGGGGGATGAGGCAGGCAGATCTTTTTTGAGTTCAGGCCAGCCTGGTACTACAGAGGAGTTCCCGTACAGCTGGGGCTACAGGGAAGACAAAAAACCAAAAAGAACCATAACACCAAACAAAAACAAAAAAAAAAAAAAAACAACAAAAAAAACCAAAAACAAAAACCTTAACCATTTCTTAGGTTTTTTTTTTTTCAATCTCTAGAATTTTCCAAACTGTGATTTGGGGAATCTGTATCTCAATTTGCCTTTGTGACTGGGAGAAGAGGAGGTGGAACACTCCAAATACCTCCCAGAAGGCATTTTAGCAACAAACCCATTTACTAGAATTACAGTTGTGAGACCATCATGCCCAGCTCCACTTGTCCACTGCCTGCGTGTTAACATGAGATATCATCAAAGCATCTGTGCTAAATCAAATGTCAACCAGAGTTTGGACCACCCTGCCTGATCCTTCTTCCTGGGTATCAGGTGAGCCTGAATCTCCTCAACATCACAGACTGAAAAGGGAAACCCAAACAACACTCAGCACACATGGGGAGCAGCCAAGCCAATTATCTATGGGAGCCAAGGACACTCAGACCTTACATGACCCAGTAACAATAAGCTCCAAAGATGTTCTGTCATAAATGCAGCTCCACACAGCAATGTACAGGGGGCCACACAAGAATGAAGTCTGCACGTGAATGTGCTGGCTCAGTGTTGTGTCCAGCACCCTCACGACCACCTCAGCAGTTACAGCAGCTTCTCTACACTCATCACCCACCTTTGCCTTGAACATCTTCCTCCGCTGGATGTTTAGATCCTTAAATGTTGGGACTAGGTCTGAATGCCATTGGTGTCCAAGAGGCAACTGTGGGTTCTCATATGAGCAGATAAGAGGGCAGTCCTGTCAAGATGGAGGCAATTTGGGACTGGGCTGGCTCACAGTGGGTGTCTGAAGCCCTACCCTGACAAACCATGGCCCTCGGATGGCCTCTCTACTTCTCTGTGAGCATGGGGACTGACATTGCATTCCTATCAACAGCTCTGCAAATGCACCGACCTTTTCCTAAAGGCCTTTGTCTATAATTCCCCGCTGTGTGAGGCTGTAATTGATCTGGAACATAGGTACACTTGGTGTGACTGGCCACACCACCATTGTGTTCATGGGCATGTTTAATGGCATGGAACTCAGCTTTACCCAGGAGAATTCTTCTCCATCTATTTTTATTTTCTGAGACAGACAGACAGAGAGAGAGAGAGAGAGAGAGAGAGAGAGAGAGAGAGAATGTGTGTGTGTGTGTGTGTTGTGATATAATGTTGTACAGTGTATTGTCAGAAGAGGTAGAATTCCTTATGGCGTTCATGTTGACCCGGAAGTCCCTGAAGTCCCTGTCATCCCCGTGCCTCACGCTCCCAAGTGCTGGGATTGCAGATGCCTTCCTTTCACCCCAGCAAGGTCCATCTGTCCATTTCAGGCATACTGCCTGTTATATGATTAGAGCATGTGACAATGATGAGATGCAGAGTTCCATCCACCTGGCCTGAGCCTTCTTCCTGTTGGCTTCTATGTGGGTAGCATCACAGGCTGAGAACCCAGGTCCCAAGGACACTCTGGGCATGCATGAGGAACTGGCCTTACACGTACTCTGCAGGAACAGCAGACACTCAGACCCGCCCTGCCTTCTCTTTCTTCTCATCACCTACAGGTTCCACACCCATGTGGTCAACACACCCGCCCTTTTCTACACACAGCTGCACAGGGAAACATGCAAGGATGAACACTGTGTGAGAATGTGCTGGCTCAGTGCTGTCTCCAGCACCGCATGGCTCATCAGCTCTGCAATCACACCAGGTCCTTAGGATCATCTCACCACCTGGACAGCAAGACCCGCTCGTCGGTGTCTGGGTATTGATTCTCTTGGATAGCAGACTAACTTCTTCTGCCCTTCCCAGTTGAACATTGGGTTCCTGACTTGGCAGACATGAGGGTAGACCTGTGGAGATGGAGGATGTTCAGGGTCAGGATAGCTCAGAGAGTGCAGCTCAGGCTCTGCCATACCAGGCCTCTACCATAAGGAGGCCTCTATCTCTCTGTGACAGTGTGGCAGAAGCTCACTGATGCTGCCTTCCTGCCACAGCTCCACAGACACAATGACCTTTTCTGAGAGGCTCTGTTAACAATTCCTTCCCTGGGCTGGAGAGATGGCTCAGCGGTTAAGAGCACCGACTACTCTAGAGCTGAAGAGATAGCCTAGCGGTTAAGAGCATCAACTGCTCTTGCAGAGGACCTGGGTTCGATCCCCAGCCCCCACATGGCGGCTGAGAGCCATCTGTAATTCCAATTCCAGGAGAACTCCAGTTCCAGGGGAATCAGACAACCTCTTCTGACCTCCACGGCATTGCACTACACGGGTGCACAAACCTACATGCAGACAGTACACTCATATACATACAAAAATAAAAATAAAATAAAAAAAAAAAAGAGTGCCGACTGCTCTTGCAGAAGACCTGGGTTCAATTCCCAGCACCCACATAGTGGCTGAGAACCATCTTTAACTCCAGTTCCAGGGGAATCCGACACCTTCTTCTGACCTCCACAGCATTGCAGGACACGGGTGCACCAACCTTCATGCAGACAGTACACTCATACACATGGAAAATAATAAATAAATTAAAAAGAATTCCTTCTCATGTTATGGCAAAACTCACCTTAAGCATTAGGTACACTGGAAGCGACTCCTGTCCACCATTACTATACACTGTACCTACATTAGCATACTCCTCTTCAGTTAGGACCTCAGAATCTGCCATATGTGTTTTTGTTGGTTGTTTGAATGGTTTTTGTTTACTGTCTTGTGAGATAGGGTCTCACACTGCAGCCCAGAATGCTCTGGAGTTCACTATGTAGATCAGGATAGCTTCCAGTCAGTGTGATCTACTTGCCCCTGCTACTCCGGTGTTGGGAGTATGGCAATGAGCCACCATGTCAAGTTCTCTATGTCCATTTCAAGCCTACTGCCTGGGAAAGTACCAGAGAACATGACTAAACTTGGATCTGACTGTGCCGAGATGCAGAGGTGGGACCACCCGGCTTGCTCTTTCTTTGCCTTGGATTCCATGTGAGTCAGGACCACCTCAGCACTACAGACTGAGAAAAAGGCCCCAACAGCTCTCTGTTGTGGAAGCAACGAATTTATGGCCATTCTAGTCCTTCCTACCAGCACACACACACACACACACACACACACACACGTGCGCGCACACACGCGCGCGCGCGCACACACACACACACACACACACGCATGAACTATGATACACACATCTGTCTCTACATACTACTGCACCAGGAACATGCAATCACATGCTGGCTCAGTGTTGTTTCCAGCACCCTCATGGCCCCACCAAGTCTGCAGTCACACCAGCTTCCTTGGGATCATCTCCTCACCTGGTCAGCAGAGATCCCCTCCCTCCTGCATGGATATTGATTCTCTACCGTTGGATAACAGGCCACGAACCTCTGCAATTCCGGAGTGAGCACTTCTGTCGTGTCTGAGTAGACAGGAGTGCAAATCTGTGTGGAAAGAGACTGCTGAGGGGTGAAAGGCTCAGGGTCGCAGCTCAGGGTCGCAGCTCAGGGTCGCAGCTCAGGGTCACAGCTCAGGGTCACAGCTCAGGCGGCCTGTCTATGGAGCACCTGCTAGGAAAGCTGGTTTGCCCTTGGCCTCTGCTCCTAACACCCCCAGGCCGGTGTGCACAGGGGCTGAGGGAACAGAAGCAGGGGAGCAGTCTAGGAGTCAGGCTCCCAGCCAGGCTGTCCCTGCTGTCACTCACCCACTGGGAGTTCATGGCCAGGTCAGTTGTAGGGACAGAGCCTGAGAGAAAGACAAAAGAAACAGTACTCAGAAGCATCCTGTACAGCAACCCAGAGGTCTTTGTCTTCAAGGACGCAGTCCCAGCCCCTCCCTGTAGAACCTCCCCTAGCCTTGTCCTCAGATTCCTGATCTCCACTGAGACTGTCCCTTGTCCTTCCTGAATCCCAGCCTCAAAGCAGTGGGTGTCTGTGCAGGAGGAAGACCAGGTCCTCAGAGAAAACTCACCTCACCCTCACCTTGACCTCAGCCTGAGCCTCTAGACTGGCGGAGGCTAACTGCTAACTGGGCTGTTTTAATAGCAGAGGCGGTGGGTGGAGCCTTCCCCAGGGGAGTTCTTTCAGAGTAGGAATACATGGAAAAAGAGAAAGAGAAAGAGAAAGAGAGAGAGAGAGAGAGACAGAGAGAGAGAGAGAGAGAGAAAGAGAAAGCATCGGACTGAGGGGCCTTCCAGGGGGAAGGTTGTCTCTGGCACTCTTCACTGCCCACAGGGCAAATTGGAATGTGAGCCTGAGACAGCTGGTCACCCCACCCCCACCCCCACACAAGTCTGACATTCCAGGGATGTGCGTCAGTTTAGAGCACTTTTTATTAGCATGTGCCAGGTCCTGATGTATCTGTGAGAAAGCCCTTCACTCTGTTGTAAGGAATTCAAAAGACTTCAAGTTGGAAAGTACTATAGAATCGGTCACTGGCCTAAACCAAAGCAAAAATGGTAACAAGTTGATTTTCCAGGGAAACTCATTTTATAGTTTTAGTCCCAGTTCCCTTCCCCTCTCTCTAAATGGACTCAATCACATAGATACATGCCTATAATTTTTATTTTTATTTCTATTGTTTTTTGGTCTTTTTGAGACAGGGTCTCCCTTTAGCTCCAGCTGTCCTGGAACTTGCTATGTAGAGTATGCTGGCCTTGAATTCACAAAGATCCGCCTGGCTCTGCCTTCTGAGTGCTGGAATTAAAGGTGTGTGCCACCTCACTCGGCTGCATGTCTGTAATTTTTCTTTTTCTTTTGTTTGGCCATGAAAGGTTTACTTACAGCTTACACCTCATCACGGAGGGAGCTAAGGCAGGCCCAGGGCAGAACTGTAGCAAGAACCAGGGTTTCCAGAAATGTCTGTAATTTTTTAACCCTCAAACAAACTAAGGACATCTTGCCAAGCTGGCCACAGTTGCTGGGTCCAGTGGTCCTGGTTTTTGCTTTTCTTTCTTTTTTGCACCCTTGTCGTGCAATGCCACAGAAGTCAGAAGAGGGTGTCGGATTCCCCTGGAACTGGAGTTTAAGATGGTTCTCAGCTACCATGTGGGTGCTGGGGATCGAACCCAAGAACAGTCGGTGCTCTTAACCGCTAGGCCATCTCTCCAGCCCCGGTTTTTGCTTTTTTAAGACCGGGTCTCACTGTGTAGCCCAGTTTGCCCTATGTACACCAGGTTGGTGTGGAACTTACAAGGCTCCACCCATCTCTGTCTCCCCAGAGTTGGGATTAAAGGCCTGGGCCAACTTGCCTGGCTGTTCTTGCATATTTTTGGTCTGGTAGATTAAAGTCTGTCTAAGGCATCTTATATTTATATTTTATATTTTATTTCCAACAACTCCTGGCACTGAAAACCAAACAAAATCTTGATTTGGTCCTACAAGTGGGGACTGCAGGAAGAGGTGAAGGGAGGCAGCAGGGATGGCAGGTGCACTGAGAGGAACCCAAGCAGGTGCATGCAGGGAACTGCACCCCCTGTAACACTGACAAGCTTCTGCTGCAGCTGCTGGGTTGGGGGAGGCAGAACCTCCCATTTTGGGGCACACCTTTGGAACAGGGTCTGGGAGGTGAGAGTAGTGATGCAGCCATGAAGTTCTGCCTGGGGACATTAAATTTCCAGTGCTCAGGAGGACTGAAGGCAGCAGGAACCCTCTGCCCAGCTATGCGAGCTCCTGGGACCCACCTGGGCCGATCAAGGTGGACTGAAGTGGGTGAGGGGATCCTTACCAGCACCCACAGGAAGGCGTCTGTTTCTGGCTCCCTCCTGGGACACAGAGGGCCACCTTGACTCATACTCTGCCTTTGCAGTGGAATCATGCCCAAATCCACCACTGTTTTGTTTGTTTTGTTACAGAGTCTTACTATGCAATCCAGGCCGCAATCAACTGCCCAGAGTTTGAATTCAAGATGAGGGAATGGGATCTGCATTTACAAATGCCCATGAGGGGGTTCTAGAAGCAATGATCTATGTCCTGAATCTGTGAGGACGGTTAAGTGACCTGACCCAGGGAGACCCTGTCTCAAATATACCAAAAAAAGAAAAAAAAGACAACTGTGAATGTGGTCACTGAGAGGGTTCTGTCCATGCCTTGCCCAGCAGCAGTGGGGAGATGGGATGTGCTAGAAGGAAGTGGTGGTCACTCCATGGGGCAGTAGGCGAAGGTGCCACAGGACCCTGTGCAGTTGAATGAAGTCCAGGGTGGCCTGGGGTGAAGGTGATCTGTGCTGGATAGCGTTAGTGTCAACTTGACACACTTGGGTTGAGGGAGCCTCAATTGGGGAATTGGCTCCATTGGATTGGCCTATGGCCACATCTGTGGAGTATTGTCTTGATGGTCGAGTGGTGTGGGAGGGCCCAGCCCACAGTGAGTGGTGCCACCCTGGGCAGGTTGTTGTGTACTGTATAAGAAGGCGGGCTGGGCATGAGCCAGGGGAGCAAGCCAGTGAACAGCATTCCTCCATGGCCTGTGCTTCAGCTCCTGCCTCCAGGTTCCTGCCCTGAGTTCTTGACTTGGGCTCCCTGAGTGAGAACTGTGACCCAGGAGATGTAAGCTGAATAAATAAACCCTTTCCTCCCCAAGTTGGTGTCGGTCTGAGTGTTTTGTCACAGCAATGGAAGACAAACTAGAACATGATCTGAATACAAATCAATAGTGTAGGCCCATCTATGCAGACACGGAAGTCAGTCAGGATATGTGGCATGTCTCCAGGGGAGTTCCCCCAGTTTGGTTAGTTTCCCCAGCATGCGGCAGCAACTAGAGTGGGACATTGTGGAGGAGGACAGGGTCAGAAGGCTCAAGGGCACACAGTAGCATAGGAGGACAGGGCNAGGATGGAAGGCAGCAGGAACCCTCTGCCAGCTATGCGTCTCCTGGGACCCACCTGGGCCGATCAAGGTGGATTGAATGGGTGAGGGGATCCTTACCAGACCCACAGGAAGGCTCTGTTTCTGGTCCCTCCTGGACACAGAGGCACCACTTGACTCACACTGCCTTTGCGGTGGGATCATGCCCAAATCACCACTGTTGTTGTTTGTTTTGTTTCGTTTTATCAGAGTCTTACTATGCAATCCAGGCGCAATCAACTGCCCAGAGTTGGATACAGATGAGGGATGGGATCTGCATTTACAAATGCCACGAGGGGGTTCTAGAAGCAATGATCTATGTCCTGAATCTGGAGAAGCGTTTAAGTGACTGACAGCAAGGGCGAACGATCTGTTTAAAAAATACGAAAAAAAAAAAAAAAAAAAAAAAAGAGAGAGAACTGTGAATGTGGTCACTGAGAGGGTTCTGTCCATGCCTTGCCCAGCAGCAGTGGGGAGATGGGATGTGCTAGAAGGAAGCGGTGGTCACTCCACGGGGCAGTAGGCAAAGGTGCTACAGGACCCTGTGCAGTCGAATGAAGTCCAGGGTGGCCTGGGGTGAAGGTGATCTGAATACAAATCAATAGTGTAGGCATGAGGAGGTCCATCTATGCAGACACGGAAGTCAGCCAGGACATGCGGCATGTCCCCAGGGGAGTTCCCCCAGTTTGGTTAGTGTCCCCAGCATGCAGCAGCAACTAGAGTGGGACATTGTGGAGTAGGACAGGGTCAGAAGGCTCAAGGGCACACAGTAGCATAGGAGGACAGGGCTTCAGTGTCTTCATGTCATCTCTCTAACCGCAAAAACATTTTACTTCCACTGGGACCAGAGCTGGACAGTCAACAGAGTTTTGAGAAAGCCAAGCTGTTCCAGGAAAAACAGATTAAGGGTAGGATGGGTGTCCACTCTCTATAAATAGGCAGCAGGTCAACAGAGAACTCCTGTTTCCGGTCCATCTCCTTAGCTCCAAACTAATTCTGTGCCTTCAGCTATAAAGAAGGATAGAATGAATCAGCTAAAATACTCCTTAAATGAGAGACATGCTTACTATAAGGTTAGCAGTTGACTTAAAAGTAAAGGAGAAGCCAGGTGTGGTGGAGCCCACCTTTAATCCTAGCACTTGGGAGGCAGAGACAGGGGATCTTTGTGAGTTCAAGGCCAGCCTGGTCTACAGAGTGAATTCCAGGACAGCTGGGACCACAGGGAGACCTTCTCTCAAAAAGACCAAAAAAAAAAGTAAAGGAAATAACATCAGGGTGGAAACAGCAATGTCAGACTTTACTCCTGCTTTTGTCTTAGGAGCCCAAATAAAACGGTCTTCTGTTCAAAGACACTTTATTTTATTTTTGTGTGTATGGAGTGTTTCACTTGCATGTAAGTGTACCTGGTGTGTACAGTGTAGCCAAGGCTCAAAGAAGGTGTCAGATCCCCTTGAACTGGAGTAAAGTTCAGTGGTTAGCTACCATATGGGTGCTGGAAACC
Organism: Rhizomys pruinosus; assembly: GCA_009823505.1. Classification (NCBI taxonomy): domain Eukaryota; kingdom Metazoa; phylum Chordata; class Mammalia; order Rodentia; family Spalacidae; genus Rhizomys; species Rhizomys pruinosus. The sequence continues at coordinate 1,985,245 of VZQC01009936.1, forward strand.
TTACTGGGGTCCTCTACAAGAGCAGCCAGTGTCCTAAACTCCTGAGACATCTCTCCACCCCTCAAAGACACATTCTACAGGCTGGTTATGAGACACAAACCTTTAACAAACACTAAATTTAAACTTGTTGATACAAAAAATAAAAGGGCCTGGAAAAAATGGCTCAGCAAATAAGAGCATCGGCTGCTATTGCAGAACTCTCAGGTTCAGGTCCCAGCATCCACAGGGTGGTTAACCTTGAGTAATTCTAGTTCCTGGGAACCTCATGCCCAATGCTGGCCCCCATGGGCATTGCATGACACAGGTGTTTGGGCATTCATGCAGGCAAAACACTCATACATATTAAAAAGTAAAAATAAAGCTGGGCATGGTGGCACATACCTTTAATCCCAACACTCGGGAAGCAGAGAGAGGTGGATTTCTGTGAGTTCAAGACCATCCTGGTCTATATAGTGAGTTCCAGGACAGCTGGGGCTACAGGGAAACCCTGTCTCAAAATGACTAATAAATTAATTAATTAGTTAATTAATATTTTTAAATATTTTTATTTAATTTATTTTTTATGTGTATGAATGTACTGTCTGCATGTAGGTCTGTGCACCTGTGTCATGCAATGCTGTGGAGGTCAGAAGAGGGCATCAGATTCCCCTGGAACTGGAGTCAAAGATGGTCCTCAGCCGCAATGTGGGTGCTGGGGATCGAACCCGGGTCCTCTGCAAGAGCAGTTGGCGCTCTTAACCGCTAGGCCATCTCTCCAGCCCCTTAATTAATATTTTTTAAGAAAAAGACAAATATGCCCAGGATTCTTAACATGTTAAGCCTGTATTTATATCTTATGTAGTCAAGATACAATGCCCATGTTTTCTATATTTTCTTATAGACTCCCAGATTTCATTTGGAAAAATGAACTTATCTGTGAGTCTGCAGAAATATGTGCATGTGAGTGCAGATGCCCCTGGAGGCCAGAAGTAAGCGTTGGGTTACTGGAGCTGGAGTTATGGGCACTTGTGAGCTTCCCAACATGGCTACTAGGAAATAAACTCTGGTCCTCTGTGAGTTATCTTTCCAGACTGTCTTTCTTGCCTTTAAAAATTTTTGTCGGCATATTTCTCCTTGTTCTATGGGGGGGAAGGCAAGAAAGTCTCTCATATCAAAACCTTTGTGGCACCTAGAAGGTAAGTTTCATTAGGACTCATTATAACTAGTTGTTACATGTAGGATCCACAGAGGGGTTCGATGTTTATGGCAATCTGAGGCTTTTCTTCCTTTGAATGTTCAGACGGGTCAGCCTTTCCGTTGCCACTTTTTGGTNAATGTGTGGTGTGTGTGTGTGGATATAATGTTGTACAGTGTATTGTCAGAAGAGGTAGAATTCCTTATGGCGTTCATGTTGACCCGGAAGTCCCTGAAGTCCCTGTCATCCCCGTGCCTCACGCTCCCAAGTGCTGGGATTGCAGACGCCTTCCTTTCACCCCAGCAAGGTCCATCTGTCCATTTCAGGCATACTGCCTGTTATATGATCAGAGCATCTAACCAAATGCAGATGTGACACTGATGGGACACAGAGCTCCATCCACCTGGCCTGGGCCTTCTTCCCGTTGGCTTCTATGTGGTTGCATCACAGGCTGAGAACCCAGGTCCCAAGGACACTCTGGGCATGCATGGGGAAATGGCCTTACCCATAGTCTGCAGGAACAGCAGACACTCAGACCCGCCCTGCCTTCTCTTTCTTCTCATCACCTACAGGTTCCACACCCATGGGGTCAACCCCCCCCCCTTTTCTACACACAGCTGCACAGGGAAACATGCAAGGATGAACACTGTGTGAGAATGTGCTGGCTCAGTGCTGTCTCCAGCACCGCATGGCTCATCAGCTCTGCAATCACACCAGGTCCTTAGGATCATCTCACCACCTGGACAGCAAGACCCGCTCGTCGGTGTCTGGGTATTGATTCTCTTGGATAGCAGGCACTAATCTTTCTCCCTTCCCAGTTGAACATTGGGTTCCTGACTTGGCAGACATGAGGGTAGACCTGTGGAGATGGAGGATGTTCAGGGTCAGGATAGCTCAGAGAGTGCAGCTCAGGCTCTGCCATACCAGGCCTCTACCATAAGGAGGCCTCTATCTCTCTGTGACAGTGTGGCAGAAGCTCACTGATGCTGCCTTCCTGCCACAGCTCCACAGACACAATGACCTTTTCTGAGAGGCCTGTTAACACTTTCCTTCCTGGGCTGGGAGAGATGGCTCAGCGGTTAAGAGCAACCGACTGCTCTAGGCGAAGAGATAGCCTAGCGGTTAAGCAGCATCAACTGCTCTTGCAGAGACCTGAGGTTCGATCCCAGCCCCCACATGGCGGCTGGAGAGCCATCTGTAATTCAATTCACAGGAGAACTCCAGTTCCAGGGGAATCAGAACAACTATCTCTGACCTCCACGGCAGGCCTAACACGGGTTGCACAAACCTACATGCAGACAGTACAAAAAACGCCTATTAATACCAACTACAAAATAAAATTAAAAAAAAAAAAAAAGAGTCCGATGCCTTCTTGCAGAAACTGGGTTAATGTCCCAGCACCCACATAGTGGCTGCAGACCGTCTGGATCCTTTCAGGAGCTCTGTTCCATGGGAGTCCGACACCTTCTTTCTGGACCTCACAGCATCTGCAGACACGGGTGCACCAACCTTATGCAGACATACACTCCATACACATGAAAATAATAATAAATTACAAACAGAATTCCCCTTCTCATGTTATGGCCAAAACTCACCTTAAGCATTAGGTACACTGGAAGCGACTCCTGTCCACCATTACTATACACTGTACCTACATTAGCATACTCCTCTTCAGTTAGGACCTCAGAATCTGCCATATGTGTTTTTGTTGGGTGTTTGTATGGTTTTGTTTACTGTCTTGTAGAGGGGGGGGGGGGGGGGGGGGGGGGGGGGGGGGGGGGGGGGGGGGGGGGGGGGGGGGGATAGGGTCTCACACTGCAGCCCAGAATGCTCTGGAGTTCACTATGTAGATCAGGATTAGCTTCCAGTCAGTGGGATCTACTTGCCCCTGCTACTCCGGTGTGGGAGTATGGCGATGAGCCTACCATGTCAAGTTCTCTATGTCCATTTCAAGCCTACTGCCTGGGAAAGTACCAGAGAACATGACTAAACTTGGATCTGACTGTGCCGAGACGCAGAGGTGGGACCACCTGGCCTGCTCCTTCTTTGCCTTGGATTCCATGTGAGTCAGGACCACCTCAGCACTACAGACTGAGAAAAAGGCCCCAACAGCTCTCTGTTGTGGAAGCAACGAATTTATGGCCATTCTAGTCCTTTACCACACACACACACACACACAAACACACACACACAGTACTGAAGCACACATGCGCATAGCACTCGCAACACACACACACACACGACACGCATGAAACTAGATACACACATCTGTCTCTACATACTACTGCACCAGGAACATGCAATCACATGCTGGCTCAGTGTTGTTTCCAGCACCCTCATGGCCCCACCAAGTCTGCAGTCACACCAGCTTCCTTGGGATCATCTCCTCACCTGTCAGCAGAGATCCCCTCCCTCCTGCATGGATATTGATTCTCTACCCTTGGATAACAGGCCACGAACCTCTGCAATTCCGGAGTGAGCATTTCTGTCGTGTCTGAGTAGACAGGAGTGCAAATCTGTGTGGAAAGAGACTGCTGAGGGGTGAAAGGCTCAGGGTCGCAGCTCAGGGTCGCAGCTCAGGGTCGCAGCTCAGGGTCACAGCTCAGGGTCACAGCTCAGGCGGCCTGTCTATGGAGCACCTGCTAGGAAAGCTGGTTTGCCCTTGGCCTCTGCTCCTAACACCCCCAGGCCGGTGTGCACAGGGGCTGAGGGAACAGAAGCAGGGGAGCAGTCTAGGAGTCAGGCTCCCAGCCAGGCTGTCCCTGCTGTCACTCACCCACTGGGAGTTCATGGCCAGGTCAGTTGTAGGGACAGAGCCTGAGAGAAAGACAAAAGAAACAGTACTCAGAAGCATCCTGTACAGCAACCCAGAGGTCTTTGTCTTCAAGGACGCAGTCCCAGCCCCTCCCTGTAGACCCTCCCCTAGCCTTGTCATCAGATTCCTGATCTCCACTGAGACTGTCCCTTGTCCTTCCTGAATCCCAGCCTCAAAGCAGTGGGTGTCTGTGCAGGAGGAAGACCAGGTCCTCAGAGAAAACTCACCTCACCCTCACCTTGACCTCAGCCTGAGCCTCTAGACTGGCGGAGGCTAACTGCTAACTGGGCTGTTTTAATAGCAGAGGCGGTGGGTGGAGCCTTCCCCAGGGGAGTTCTTTCAGAGTAGGAATACATGGAAAAAGAGAAAGAGACAGAGAAAGAGAAGGAGAGAGAGACAGAGAGACGAGAGAAGAGAGCGAGAAGAGCAAGCATCGGACTGAGGGCCTTCCAGGGGGAAGGTTGTCTCTCGGCACTCTTCACGGCCAGATGCCCACAGGGCAAATTGGAATGTGAGCCTGAGACAGCTGGTCAACCCCACCCCCACCCCACCAAAGTCTGACATCTCCAGGGATGTGCGTCAGTTTAGAGCACTTTTTATTAGCATGTGCCAGGTCCTGATTTATCTGTGAGAAAGCCCTTCACTCTGTTGTAAGGAATTCAAAAGACTTCAAGTTGGAAAGTACTATAGAATCGGTCACTGGCCTAAACCAAAGCAAAAATGGTAACAAGTTGATTTTGTACAGGGAAACTCATTTTATGAGTTTTGAGTCCCAGTTCCTTCCCCTCTCTCTAATGCTCACCATAATACTGCCCTTTCATTTTATATTTTATCTTTTAATTTTGTAGTTTTCTATTTTATTTTTATTTGTTTTTTGGTCAGATTTTGAGACAAGGGTCTCCCTTTAGCGCCAGCCTGTCTGGAACTGCTATGTAGAGTCTTGCTGGCCTGTGAATTCACAAATGATCCGCCGGCTTCTGCCTTCTGAGTGCTGGCATATAAAGTGTTGTGGGCCACCTCACTCGGGCTGCAATGTCTGTAATTTTTTACCTTTTTCTTTTGTTTTATGCCATGGAAAGGATTTACTGTAACTTACAACCTCATCACGGAGGGAAGAAGGCAGGCCCAGGGAGGACTGTAGAAGAACCAGGTTTCCAGAAATGTCTGTATTTTTTAAACCCTCAACAAGCTAAGGACAATCCTTGCCAAGTGGCACAGTTGCTGGGTCCAGTGGTCCTGGTTTTTTGCTTTTTCTTTCTTTTTTGCAACCCTTGTCGTGGCAATGCTCACAGAAGTCAGAAAGAGGGTGTCGGATTCCCCTGGAACGGAGTTTCAAGACTGGTTCTCAGCCTACCTATGTGGGTGCTGGGGATCGAACCCAAGAACAGTCGGCTGCTCTTAACGCTAGGCATCTCTCCAGCCCCGGTTTTGTCTATCTTTTAAGGACCGGTCTCACTGTGGTAGCCCAGTTGCCCTATGGTACACCAGGTTTGGTTGTGGAACTTACAAGGCCTCCAACCATCTCCTGTCTCCCCAGGTTGGATTAAAGGCCTGGGCCAACTTGCTGGCTGTTCTTTAGCATATTTTTGGTTGGTAATATAAGTCTGTCCTAAAGGCATCTTATTATATATTTATATTTTATTTTCCAACAACTCCTGGCACTGAAAACCAAACAAAATCTCTGATTTGGTCCTCAAGTTGGGGACTGCAGGAGGGTGAAGGGAGGCAGCAGGGATGGCAGGTGCACTGAGAGGAACCCAAGCAGGTGCATGCAGGGAACTGCACCCCCTGTAACACGACAAGCTTCTGCTGCAGCATGCTGGGTTGGGGGAGGACAGAACCTCCATTTTGGGGCACACCTTTGGAACAGGGTCTGGGAGGTGAGAGTAGTGATGCAGCCATGAAGTTCTGCCTGGGGACATTAAATTTCCAGTGCTCAGGAGGACTGAAGGCAGCAGGAACCCTCTGCCCAGCTATGCGTCTCCTGGGACCCACCTGGGCCGATCAAGGTGGATTGAAATGGGTGAGGGGATCCTTACCAGGACCCACAGGAAGGCGTCTGTTTCTGGCGTCCCTCCTGGGACACAGAGGGCCACCTTGACTCATACTCTGCCTTTGCAGTGGAATCATGCCCAAATCCACCACTGTTTTGTTTGTTTGTTTACAGAGTCTCACTATGCAATCCAGATGCCGCAATCATCTGCCCAGAGTTTGAATTCAAGATGAGGGAATGGGATCTGCATTTACAAATGCCCATGAGGGGGTTCTAGAAGCAATGATCTATGTCCTGAATTCTTGAGTGACGGTTAAGTGACCTGACCCCAGGTGAGACCCTGTCTCACTATCTTATACAAAAAAAGAAAAAAAAAGACAACTGTGAATGTGGTCACTGAGAGGGTTCTGTCCATGCCTTGCCCAGCAGCAGTGGGGAGATGGGATGTGCTAGAAGGAAGTGGTGGTCACTCCATGGGGCAGTAGGCGAAGGTGCCACAGGACCCTGTGCAGTTGAACTGAATCCAGGTGGCCCTGGGGTGAAGGTTGATCTGTGTGGATAGGATTCGGTTTGTCAACTTACACACTTGGTTGAGGAGCCTCAAATTGGGGAATTGGCCCAGTGGATTGGGCTTGGGCCACATCCGTGGTGGAGTATTGTCTTGATGGTCGAGTGGTGTTAGGGAGGCCAGCCCACAATGAGTGTGCCACACTGGGCAGGTTGTTGTGTACTGTATAAGAGGGCGGGCTGCGGCATGAGCCAGGGAGCAAGCCCAGTTGAACAGCATTCCTCCAGGCCTGTCTTCAGCTTCCTGCCTCATGTGTCCTGCCCTGAGTTTCTGCTTGGGCTCCCTGAGTGATGAACTGGACCCAGGAGATGTAAGCTGAATAAATAAACCCTTTCCTCCCCAAGTTGGGTCTGTCTGAGTGTTTTGTCACAGGAATGGAAGACAACTAGAACATGATACTGAAATACAAATCATATGTAGGGCCCAGCTATGCAACACGGAAGTCAGTCAAGGATATGTGGCAATGTTCTCCAGGGGAGTTCCCCCATTTGGTTAGTTCCCCAGCAATGTGGCAGCACTAGAGTGGACATTGTGGAGGAGGACAGGGTCAGAAGGCAAGCACACAGTAGCATAGGAGACAGGGATTTCAGTGTGCTTCAGTCATCTCTAACCGCGAAAACATTTTACTTTCCACTGGGACCAGAGGCTGACAGTCAACAGAGTTTTAGAAAGCCAAGCTGTTCCAGGAAAAACAGATTAAGGGGAGGATGGGCGTCCCCTCTCTTATAAATAGAGCAAGGTCAAGCAGAGAAACTCCTGTGTTCCGGTCCATCTCCTTAGCTCCAAAATAATTGCTGTGCCTTCAGCTATAAAGAAGGATAGAATGAATCAGCTAAAATACTCCTTAAATGAGAGACATGCCTTTACTATAAAGGTTAGCAGTTGACTTAAAATAATAGGAGAAGCCAGGTATGGTTGCAGCACTAACCCTTTAATCCTACCACTGTGGAAGGCAGAGACAGGGGATCTTTGTGGTTCAAGGCCGGCTGGGTCTACAGAGTGAGCTCCAGGACGCTGGGGCCACACGGGAGGACCTTGTGTCAAAAAGACCAAAAAAATTAAAATAAAATAAAGGAAATTCATCAGGGTGGATAAACAGTAATGTCAGACTTTACTCCTGCTTTTGTCTTAGGAGCCCAAATAAAACTGTCTTCTGTTAAAGGACACTTTATTTTTTTTTGTGTGTTATGGAGTGTATGTCACTTGCATGTAAAGTGTACCTGGGTGTGTAACGTGTAACCAAGGCTCAAAGAAGGTGGTGTCAGACCCCCCCTTGAACTGGAGTAAAAGTTCGTGGTTCGCTACCATATGGGTGCTGGAAACCTACTGGGTCCTCTACACGAGCAGCCAGTGTCCTAACCTCCGAGACATCTCTCCACCCTCAAAGACACTTCTAACAGGCTGGTTATGAGACACAAATCTTTAACAAACACTAAATTTAAACTTGTTGATACAAAAAATAAAAGGGCCTGGAAAAAATGGCTCAGCAAATAAGAGCATCGGCTGCTATTGCAGAACTCTCCAGGTTCAGGTTCCCAGCATCCACACAAGGGTTTTTTTGTTGTTTAAACCCTGATAATTCCAGTACCTGGGAATTCATGCCCAATGTCTGGCCCCAAGGACATTGCATGACACAGGTTTTGGCATTTTGCATGCAGGCAAAACACTCCATACATATTAAAAAGTAAAAAATAAAGGCTGGGCATGGTGGCGCACACCTTTAATCCCATCACTTGGGAAGAAGAGGAGTGGAATCTCTGTGATTCAAGACCAGCTGGTCTGTAGAGTGAGTATTCCGGACACTAGAGCTGACAGGGGAAACCCTGTTCGAAATGACTCAGATATATTAATTCGTTAAGAATTAAATTAAATATTTAAAATATTTGATTTAATTAATTAATATTTATTTATTATTTATTTTTTTATATTTATTTTGTGCATTGTGTTGAATGTATTGTCTGCATGCAGGTTGTTGACCCTGTCGTGCCATTGCGCGGAGGTTCAGAAGAGGGTCTCGGTACTCCCCTGAACTGGGTTCTCCTGGATTGGAGTTTCAGACGGCTCTTCGGCCGCCATGTGGGTGCTGGGGGATCGGAACCCGGGTCCTCTTGCAAGGCGTCGGTACTCTTAACCGCTAGGCCATCTATCAGCCATAACTTTCTATTTATTTTTTATGTGTATGAATGTTAATGTCGCATGTAGGTTCTGTGGAACCCGTGTCCGTGCATGCCCGGAGGTCAGAAGAGGGCCTCAGATTCTCCATGGCAACGGTGTTAAGATGGTCCTCAGCCACCATGGGGTGCTGGGGATCGACCCGGTCCTCGGCAAGGCAGTTGGCGCTCGTAACTGCTAGGCCACCTCTTCCAGCCCCTTAATTAATATTTTTTTAAGGGAAAAAGACAAACTATGCCCAGGATTCTTAACATGTTAAGCCTGTATTTATATACTTATGTAGTTTTTCCACAGATACAAAATGCCCATGTTTTTCTATATTTTCTTATAGAACTCCAGTTTCATTTGGAAAATGAACTTCTTCTGGTGAGTCGGCCGAAAATATGTCTGTGTGCTAGATGCCCCGGAGGCCAGAATGAGGTGTTGTGGTTCCTGGAGCCTGGAGTTCTAGGGCAGCTTTGAGCTTCCCAACATGGCTACTAGGAAATAAACTCTGGTCCTCTGTGAGTTATCTTTCCAGACTCTCTTTCTTGCCTTAAAATTTTTTGCCGGGCAGCACTTCAGAGGCGGAAGAGGCCCTTGGTCTTTGTGAGTTCAAGGCCGCCGGTCTACAGAGTGAGTTTCCGGACAGCTGGGGCAACAGGGAGACTCTGTCCTTGAAAAGACCAAAAAAAAAAAAAAATGAAGGCCGGAGGCCGGGTGGCACACGCTTTTGATCCTAGCACTCAGGAGGCAGAGGCAGGTGGATCTTTGTGAATTCAAGGCCAGCGTGGTCTACATAGTGAGCTCCAGGACAGATGGCGCTATACCCTGACTCAAAAAAACAAAAACAAAACAAAACACAATGCAAAATGGAACTATCACATAAGAAAAAGCAATATATGGGCTAGAGAGATTGGCTCAGTGGTTAAGAACACTGGCTGCTCTTACAGAGGACATGAGTTTGATTCCCAGAATCCACATGGTGGCTAAGAACCATCTGTGACTCCAGTTCCAGGGGAACTGTGACTCCAAGTGCAATGCATGTACAGGGGGCACTTATACACATGCAGGCAATACATGCATACACATAAAATAAAAATAATAATAAAATATTAAAAAAAATAAAAAGCACATATAAAAAAAGAAAAAGAAAAAGCAATCTAAAACTTGTAGATCTAAAATGTATGTTTGGTGTAAAAAAAAAAGGCTAAAGAAAAATGAAATATCGAGGTGGAGAGATGACTCAGCAGTTAATAGCACTGACTGTTCTTTCAGAGGATTAAGGGGTCAATTTCCAGCACCCATGTGGTGACTAACAACCATTTATAACTCCAGTAACAAGGGATCAGATGCCCTCTTCTGGGTTTGTGGACCTTACCCAACACAAGTATACTTAACATACGTGCCGACAGAACACTCATACACATTAAAAACTTTTATTTAAAGAAAAATGAAATGCTTATACATATGAATAAATTTTGTGAAGTAAAATAGATTTTCTTCTAGGCTAAAAGATAACTTCAAAGTGAAAACTAACAGGATAAAACTAGAAAGGTAAAATGTGTTGTTATTATTATTATCTATCATTCTCTTTTTGAGATAGGGTCTCCCCTATCTCCTCGGCTGGCCTGGAACTCACTATGCAGACTAGGCTGGCCTTGAACTCAGTGGTCTGTCTGCTTCTTGAGGATTAAAAGCACGTGCCACCACATCTAGTGTGTTGTAGAGCAGGGCTAGAGAGATGGATGACTCAGAGGTTAAGAGCATGTACTGGGGCTGGAGAGATGGCCTAGCGGTTAAGAGCACCAACTGCTGTTGCAGAGGACCTGGGTTCGATTCCCAGTACCCACATGGCAGCTAAGAACCGTCTTTAACTCCAGTTCCAGGAGACTCCGACGCCCTCTTCTGACCTCCACGGCATTGCATGACATGGGTGCACTGCCCTACATGCAAACAGTACACTCATACACATTAAAAAAAAGTTACCTGCTGTAACTCAAGCATCAGGGAATCTGATGAACTCTTCTGATTGCCACAGGAACACACTTATGTGGCATAAACACACACAGACACACATACATATAAATAAAATTATTCTTAAATGTTGTAAAAGCTTGTAAAAGCTAAAACACAAAGATGGCATGATTATAGCCAAGATAGTATAATTAAAGATTATTCAAAATTCCTAAGGGCGAGACTGGATAGAAGCCTCAGTGGTTAAGAACACTATCTGTTCTTCCAGAGGACGCGGGTTCAATTCCCAGCACCCACATGGGAGCTGATTATTTATAACTCCAGTTCCAGGGGATCCAACGCACTCTTTTGGCCTCCATGGTTTTGCACAGTGGGTGGAACGAGCTACTTGCAGGCAAACCCCTCATTGCATAGAAAGTAAAATAAATACGTCAGCCGGGCATGGTGGCGCACGCCTTTAAGCCTAGCACTTGGGAGGCAGAGACAGGCGGATCTCTGAGAATTCAAGGCCAGCCTGGTCTACAGAGTGAGATCCAGGACAGCTGGGGCTACAGGGAGACCCTGTCTCAAAAAATACCAAAAAAAAAGTCAAACATTTTTTCTCATAGGATGCTTTGGTAGGAAAGATAACACATTTCATTAACATTTCCCACCCAGAAGATTGAAGCTCTTGGGCACAGTGAAAATTTTGTACAATAAGCCAAATTTCACAAACTGTTTTAAATATTTGTCCACTAAAATAAATTTCATGGGGCTGAAGAGATGTCTCACTGGTTAAGAGTACTGGCTAAGGGCTGGAGAGATGGCCTAGCGGTTAAGAACGCTGACCGTTCTTACAGAGGACCCAGGTTCGATCCCCAGCACCCACATGGCAGCCGAGAACCGTCTGAAACTCCAATTCCAGGAGAACTCCAGTTCCAGGGGAATCCGAAACCCTCTTCTGACCTCCGCGGCATTGCACGACACGGGTGCACAAACTTGCATGCAGACGGTACATTCATACACATACAGAAAGAAATAAAATTAATAAATAAAAATTAAAAAAAAAAAAAGAGTACTGGCTGCTCAGCTGGTTGTGGTGGTGCACGCCTTTAATCCTAGCACTTGGGAGGCAGAGGCAGGTGGATCTTTGTGAGTTCAAGGCCACCTGGTCTACAGAGCGAATTCCAGGACAGCTGGGACTAAAGGGAGACCCTGTCTCAAAAATAACAACAACAACAACAACAACAACAACAACAACAACAACAACAACAAAAGCAATTTGGGAGCTAAAGAGATGGCTGCATGGTTAAGAGCAGTTGCTACTCTCCCAGAAGGCCCGGATTTGGTTCCTAGCGCCTACATGGCTCCTGACAGTCATCTGTAACTCCAATTCCAGGGATCAGATGCCCTCTTATGGCCTCTAAGGGCATTGCACACAGAACTCTTGCACTCAAAATAAAAACCTGTCCAAGTTCCAGGTCAGTGTGATGATCCTAAATGACATCACACCCCTTTTTGCAAAGCTAAAGGCTGATTTGCTAGAGACTTTGTCTTTGTCTGTGTTTTTACTGTGTGTATGTCGGGGGAAGGGGGTGGGTTAATCAGTGGGGTCAGAGAGATGTTCTGTACTCTTTGTGTCAGCAATAAAAATCCAGGGTTGGGTGTGGTGGCCTAGGCCCCTAATCCCAATACTCTGGAGGCAGAGGCAAGCAGATCTTTGTGAGTTCAAGGTGAGCCTGGTCTACATAGCAAGTTCCAGGCAAGCTAAGGTTAAAGGCCCTGTCTCAAAAAACACCAAAAAAAAAAAAAAATCAGCCCAGGAATTGATGGGATTTGCTTGCTTGCTGAACTTTGTACCCTTCTGTAGAAATAAAACTTATTGCCTTCCAGAAGTGCTTTGACTTTGTGATTATTTTCTTGGGACCCCAGACCCATTCCTAACATCTGGACTCATGGCTATGAATGTTGACCACCAGCTAGCTGTTTTAAAGCGAGAACGTGGGTAGAGCCTTTCCTACTGGAAGGTTCTCTGACAGTGTGAAGAGACTGAAAGAGAAAGAGAAACAGACTAAAGTCTGAGGTGCCTGCCAGGGGAAAAGATTGTCTCTGGCAACCTTCAGTAGCCCACGAGGCCAGACTAGAATCTGAGCCCCAGACAGCTGCTCACTACCCACAACCCTCCCCTCCAGCCTGACAGGGAAGGAACAGGATTGACCAGGGATAAGGCTCAGTGTAGAGCTGTCCAAGCACACACACAGGTGGTAGCCACTGTCACTGATGCAACCAGAGCTGGATAGTCAAGAGACAATGTTTTTCTTTTTTTCCATATTATTATTATTATTATTATTAAACTTTTTCCATAGATCGAATCTAGAATTGCTTCCCTTTCCATGTCCCCCAGCCCACCCAAGTCCCTGCACTCTGCCATACATGTCTTGCATCTTTTTCCGAGTCTTTCTGAAGTAAGAACTGAAAAAAAAAAGACTATTTTTGAGAAAGCCAGGCTGTCCCAGGAAAGGCAGACTGAGGCTGGAGTAGGTGTCCCATCTCCGTGACTAGGGAGGTGTCAGGCAGAATACTCCCGCACCCAGTCCTTCTGCTCAGCTCCAAAATAACATATCTCTGTGCCTATAAGACAGAATAAGTAGAATACTCCTATATGAGAAACATCCTTACTACAAGGTAAACAGTTGACCTGAAAGCAAAGGAGACCAAAACAGAGTGGAAACAGTAATATCTGCCTTTAATCCTGCTTTTGACTATCTTGGGAACTCAAATAAAAAGATTATTGTTGGGGCTGGAGAGATGGCTCAGTGGTAAGAGCACCAACTGCTCTTGCGGAGGACCTGGGTTCGATTCCAAGCACCCACATGGCAGCTAACCACCACACCAGGCTGAAGATATTTATTATTTATTTATTTATTTATTTATTTATTTATTTATTTATTTATTTATGTCTTATGGAGACAGGGTCTCCCTGTAGCCCCAGCTCTCCTGGAATTCACTCTGTAGACCAGGCTGGCCTTGAATTCACAAAGATCTGCCTGGCTCTGCTTCCCAAGTGCTAGGATTAAAGACATGCACCACCATGCCTGGCTGAAGACTTAGACTTTTAACAAAGAGTAAATTTAAGTTTGTTCTTAAGAAAAAATAAAAAAGTATCTTAGACCCTTAATATGTTTTGCCTATGTTTATAACTGTAAGATAATCAAGATAAAATGTGCATGTTTTCTGTATTTCTGATACACGCGCACAGTTTTCATTTGGAATATAGTTAATTTAATAAGAAAGAGTTATTTCGAGCTGGGCGTAATGGTGCATGCCTTTAATCCTGGCACTTGGGAGGCAGAGGCAGGNTGTGCTTGCTTGCTGAACTTTGTACCCTTCTGTAGAAATAAAACTATTGCCTTCCAGAAGTGCTTTGGATTTTGTGATTATTTTCTTGGGACCCCAGACCCATTCCTAACAACTGGACTCATGGCTATGAATGTTGACCACCAGCTGTTTTAAAAGCAGAGAATATGGGTAGAGCCTTTCCTACTGGAAGGTTCTCTGACAGTGTGAAAAGATTGAAAGAGAAAGAGAAACAGACTAAAGTCTGAGGTGCCTGCCAGGGGAAAAGATTGTCTCTGGCAACATTCAGTAGCCCATGAGGCCAGACTAGAATCTGAGCCCCAGACAGCTGCTCGCTACCCACAACTCTCCCCTCCAGCCTGACAGGGAAGGAACAGGATTGACGAGGGATAAGGCTCAGTGTAGAGCTGTCCGAGCACACACACAGGTGGTAGCCACTGTCACTGATGCAACCAGAGCTGGATCGTCAACAGACCATTTTTTTTCTTTTTTTCCATATTATTATTATTATTATTATTAAACTTTTTCCATAGATCAAATCTAGAGTTGCTTCCCTTTCCATGCCCCCCCAGCCCACCCAAGTCCCTGCACTCTGCCGTACATGTCTTGCAACTTTTTCTGAGTCTTTCTGGAGTAAGAACTGAAAAAGAAAAAAGACCACTTTTGAGAAAGCCAGGCTGTCCCAGGAAAGGTAGACTGAGGCTGGAGTAGGCATCCCATCTCTGTGACTAGTCCTTCTGCTCAGCTCCAAAATAACATATCTCTGTGCCTATAAAGAAAGAATAAGTAGAATCCTCCTATATGAGAAATATCCATACTACAGGATAAACAGTTGAACTGAAAGTAAAGGAGACCAAAACAGAGTGGAAACAGTAATATCTGCCTTTAATCCTACTTTTGACTTTCTTGGGAACTCAAATAAAAAGTTTATTGTTGGAGCTGGAGAGATGGCTCAGTGGTAAGAGTGCCGACTGCTCTTGTAGAGGACGTGGGTTCGATTCTGAGCACCCACATGGCAGCTAACCACCACACCCGGCTGAAGATATTTATTTATTTATTTATTTATTTATTTATTTATTTATTTATTTATTTATTTACGTCTTATGGAGACAGGGTCTCCCTGTAGCCCCAGCTGTCCTGGAATTCACTCTGTAGACCAGGCTGGCCTTGAATTCACAAAGATCTGCCTGCCTCTGCCTCCCAAGTGCTAGGATTAAAGGCATGCACCACCATGCCTGGCCGAAGACTTAGACTTTTAACAAACAGTAAATTTAAGTTTGTTCTTAAGAAAAAATAAAAAAGTATCTCTTAGACCCTTAATATGTTTTGCCTATGTTTATAACTGTAAGATAATCAAGATAAAATGTGCATGTTTTCTGTATTTCTGATACAGGCGAACATTTTTATTTGGAATACAGTTAATTTAATAAGAAAGAGTTATTTCGAGCTGGGTGTAATGGCGCACGCCTTTAATCCTGGCACTTGGGAGGCAGAGGCAGGCGGATCTTTGTGAGTTCAAGGCCAGTCTGGTCTACAGAGTGAATTACAGGACAGCTGGGGCTACAGAGAGACCCTGTCTCAAAAAGACCAAAAAAAAAAAAAAATAGTTACTTCATAAAAAAAAACAAAAAAAAACTGGTAGCCGGGCATGGTG
The DNA here is from genome assembly GCA_009823505.1 of Rhizomys pruinosus. Classification (NCBI taxonomy): domain Eukaryota; kingdom Metazoa; phylum Chordata; class Mammalia; order Rodentia; family Spalacidae; genus Rhizomys; species Rhizomys pruinosus. The sequence goes on from VZQC01009936.1 coordinate 2,000,913, forward strand.
GCGCATGCCTTTAATCCTAGCACTTGGGAGGCAGACACAGCCGGATCTTTGTGAGTTCAAGGCCAGCCTGGTCTAGAGTGAGTTCCAGGACAGCTGGGCTACAGAGAGACCCTGCCTTGAAAAGACCAAAAAAAAAAAAAAAATTGTTAACAGGAAAAAGAAGGTCTGGAAAGATGGCTCACTTGTTAAAAGTGGATATTCTTCTTGTAGAGGACCAGACTAAAGTTCCTAGCACCAAGGTGGTCAGCACAACTGCCTATAACATAACTACAGCACCAAAGATCCAACCCCCTCTTCTGGCCTGTGGGCACCTGCAATCTCTCTCTCTGTCTCTGTCTCTGTCTCTGTCTCTGTCTCTCTCTCTTTCTCTTGCTCTCTCTCACACACATATACACACACACACACACACAAAATTTGAAAATAAAGTAATTCACTTAAAAATATTTTACTCATAAAAATATTTTACTCATTAATTTTTTAAAATTTTATTTATTTTTTATGTGTATGAATGTACCTGCATGTAGGTTTGTGCAACTGTGTCTTGCAATGCAGTGGAGGTCAGAAGAGGATGTCGGAGACCCCTGGAACTGGAGTTAAAGATGGTTCTCAGCTGCCATGTGGGTGCTAGGGATAGAACCCGGGTCCTCTGCAAGAGCAGTCGGTGCTCTTAACCGCTAGACCATCTCCTCAGTATTTTTATTTTACCTGTATGAGTATATTGTCTGCATGTGTGTAAACGCACTTATGTCATGCAGTGTGTCCTTAGAGGTCAGAAAAGGGCACTGGATCCCTGGAACTGGAGTTAGAGACAGTTGTTAGCCACTATGTGGGTGCTGGGAATTGAACCCAGGTCCTCTGTAAAAGTAGTCAGTGTTCTTAACTGCTGAGCCATCTCTCCAGCTCCCAAATAATTCACCTTTTTAAAAGGTAAAAAGGAATTATCAAGGAAGAAAAAGCATCTAAAATGTACTTTGGGGTTCTGGCAAGACGGCTCAGAGGTTAAGAGCACTGGCTACTCTTGCAGAGGCCCCGGGTTCAATTTCTAGCACCCATATAGCAGCTAACAACCATCCATAACTATTTCCAGGGGAAACTGACACCCTCTTCTGACCTCCAAGGACATTGCAGGACACTGTGTACTTACATACATGCAAGTATAACACTCATACACATAAAATAAAAATAATAAATAAAATATCTTCAAAAGTGTTTTGGGGGACTAGAGAAATGGCTCAGTGTTTAAAGCACTGGCTACTCCTCCAGGATCAGGATCATTTCCCACCACCCACATAGCAGCTAATAGCCATCTGAAACTCCAGTTCCAGGAAATCTGAAACCCTCTTCTGGCCTCCACAGGTACTACATACACTTACATACATGCAGACAAAACACTCATACACATTAACCAAAAATAAGCAAATAACAAAATAAAATGTATTTTTGTTAAAGAAGGCTAAGGAAAAATAAAAGATTATGTGTATGTGTGTATGTGAGAGAGAAAGAGGGAATTTTGTATGGTAAAGTAAAATTTTGTGTAAAACAAAAGGATGAAAAATAAGGATGAGAGCTGGGCATGATGGAGCACGCCTTTAATCCTAGCACTTGGGAGGCAGAGGCAGGCGGATCTTTGTGAGTTCAAGGCCAGCCTGGTCTACAATGTGAGTTCCAGAACAGCTGGGGCTACAGGGAGACCCTGTCTCGAAAAGACCGAAAAAGAAAAAGAAGGATGAAACTAGAAAGGTATAGTAAATTGTAGGAAGTTAATACAAAATAAAGATGACATGATTGTAGCTAAATGAGCTGTAATTAATGGTTATTAAAAATGCCTAAGGTTGAGGCTGGAGAAATGGCTCAGTGGTTAAGAGCACTGTCTGCTCTTGCAGAGGACCTGGGTTCCATTCCCAGCACCCACATGGTGGCTAACAACCATCTGTAATGCCAAGGTATCCTACATCCTCTTCTCGCCTCCAAGGGCATTGTATACACATGATGTACTTACACAGATTCAGGTAAAACACTCAATATACCCTCAATTAATTTTTTTCAATTCCTAATGCTAATTTTCAATATCATTAGTCAGGGGTGGTAGCATACACCCTTAATCCCAGCACTTGGGAGGCAGAAGGGGCAGATCTCTGTGACTTTGAGGCCATCCTAGTCTACATAGTGAGTTCTAGGATAACCAGGGGTACATGGTGAGACCCTGTCTCAAAAATTTTTTTGATTGCAATATGCTGTTAAAACTGGTTCTTCATTCTATTTACAGTAAAAAAAAAATGTGTTGCTTTGTTTTGTTTTGGGTTGTTTTTGTTTTTTGAGACAGAGTCTCCCAGGAGCACCAGTTGGCCCAGAACTCCTTATGTAGACCAGGTTGGCCTTGAATTCACAGAGATCCACCTTTCTCTTCTGGGATTAATGTATGTGCCACCACACCCAGTTATTAGTTTTCTTAAACACTGATATACTGTTATTAACATTTATAGAAATGTACTCTTGCCAGGGGTGGTGGTGCACGGCTTTAATCCTAGCACTTGGGAGGCAGAAGCAGGAGGATCTCTGTGAGTTAGAGGCCAGCCTGGTCTACAGAACAAACTCCAGGATAGCTGAGACTAAAGGGAGACCCTGTCTCAAAAATACCAAAAAACAAAAAAGAAATGTACTCTTTAAGTTTTTCCTTTCATTGAATGAATCATTTAAATCACCAAATTTAAATTTTTCTCCAAAAAATTTTAACCAAACACTAATTTTGCATTTTTCCTCTCTGGCAAAGCCTGCTGTATACCTGGGATAGTCACTGTCTTAGCAATAGGAAAAAGTCCTTTTAAATGGCTGGCATCATTCTGGCCTGAAGATGAAGCTTAGCTGGTAGAGTGCCCACCTGGCATGCACCAGACCTTGTGTTGGTTGGATCACTTGGCATATGTCAGGCATGGTGCCCACACCTACATCCCAGCACTAAAGAGATGGAGAACAGTAGGGTCAGGAGTTCAGGGTCATCCTTGGAGCTGTGGCTGTCTCAGGACAGCATGGGAATACATGAGACCCTGTCTCAAAACAAAAATAAACAAAAAGAATCATTTTTCCTACTTGAGACATTCTGATAAATTACATGCTAATAATGAAACTTATTTTAATGGATAAATTGTTAAAAGTACTTGTAGGGGCTAGAGAGATAGTCTAGCAGTTAAGAGCACCGATTGCTCTTGCAGAGGACCCGGGTTCGATCCCCAGCACCCACATGGAGGCTAAGAACCGTCTTTAACTCCAGTTCCAGGGGAATCTGAGACCCTCTTCTGACCTCCATGGCATTGCACGACACGTGTGCACAAACCTACATGCAGACAGTAGACTCATACACACACACAAAAAAAAAGTATATGTAAAATGTACTCAAACAGTAAGCCAAAATAAACTCTTCCCCAGTCAAGTTTCTTCTTGTCAGGTACTTGGTGACAGCCATGAGAAAACTAATACAGCTCCCAAAGCCCCCTTTCTTACTCTGTCTTTGCCCTGCTTCCAAATTCCAGGCTCCAAGCTTGGGGATATCAACCATTGTCATCTATACCGTTGTCTCCTATCACTGAGGACCTCTTCACACCCAAGTCACGCCATAGTCTTGTCTTCAACTTCCTGTGATAACCATGCCTTCATTTTCCCTAAATATGGCTCAAACCTTTCTATCCCTTACAATCTTACATACCTATTACAGATGAGCATCACCAAACAGGGCCCACAAGGTCCCTTCTCAGCTACAAAGCAGTTCCAGAAGGAAGTAGGTCTTTGCCCCTTTGTCGGTGATTTGACCTTGCTGATTCATTGGGGCTGTATTACAGAAACAAAAAGGTTAGAATAAAAGAGGCAAAAATAAAAAGCAAAATCCCCTGACTCTGACAATCAGACCCTATCTATTTTGATCCTGACCAAATGACTTAGATGCCTTATATAAACAGTCAGAGACAAATTCCTTATGGCCCCCAACCCCTCATCTCAAATGGCCAGGCTCAGGGAGCAGAACTGTTATAAACTTTACTGCCTTAAGCCAGTGAGATGGCTTAGTGGGTAAAATTCTTGTCCAGAAAACCTGATGACCAGAGTTTAATCCCTGGTTCCAGGTAGAAAGAGGAGAAAACTGCCGGGCCTGGTGATGCAGGCCTTTAATCCTAGCACTTGGGAGACAGAGGCAGGTGGATATTCGTGAGTTCAAGGCCAGCCTGGTCTACAGAGGGAATTCCAGGACAGCTGGGGCTACAGGAAGACCCAAAATGAAATAAAATAAAGAGGAAAAAACTGTCCTCTGACACCACACAAAAACAGACCCCCCCACAGACCTTATATACACACATACACGAATTACACATACATATCACATACACACATCAGGCACATATGCATATCATATACACAAATCACACAGCATACACATACAAACATATACATCATATACATCATGAGTAACTTTTTGGGGGGTATACATCATATACATCATGAGTAACTTTTTGGAGGGGTCTTTTTGAGACAGGGTTTCCTTGCAGTCCCAGCTGTCCTGAAACTCTCTATGCTTTTTAAATTTATTTATTTATTTATTTATTTAGTCTTTTTGAGACAGGTGTCTGTTCTAGTCTGTCTTCATTTGCTGTGACAAAAACACTCTGACCGACACCACTTGGCATATATAGGGTTTATTCAGGCTTACATCTCCTGGGTCACAGTTGATCACTAAGGGAGCCAATCTAAGAACTCAGGGCAGGAATCCTGAGGCAGGAGCTGAAAGCACAGGCCATGGAGAAATGCCTGTCCACCGGGCTGCTCCTGGCTTGCGTCTCTGGCTCATGCCCACCTGCCTTCTATACTGTCACTGCTCAACAATCAAAGAAAATACTACACAGATGTGGCCATAGGCCCATCCAATGGAGCAAATTCCCCAATTGAGGCTCCTTCAAGCCCAGTGGTGTCAAGTTGACAATAAAGCAATCCAGCACAATTGACACATTGTCAACTTGACACACACCAAAACCAAGCACATCATTATTAAATCACCACCTTTCCCATTCTTATCCCAAAATAATGATGTTAACATGAATCACAACCTAAAACAGTACAAACTCACAGAGCCACACATTCCTTAAAATTTCCAAACACTTAAAAGTCCAGTCCATTAAAAGTCTCCTAACTGTGGCTGCTGCAAAATCCAAAACAAGTATGTCTTATTTCAAAGGGAAAAATCAGGCACTCTCAAAAAACCTAAATCCAGCAGTAGCTCAAGGCTGGACCTGGGATCCACTCACGANCGACTCTGACAATCAGACCCTATCTACTTTGATCCTGACCGAGTGACTTAGATGCCTTATATAAACAGTCAGAGACTAATTCCTTATGGCCCCCAACCCCTCATCTCAAATGGCCAGGCTCAGGGAGCAGAACTGTTATAAACTTTACTGCCTTGAGCCAGTGAGATGGCTTAGTGGGTAAAATTCTTGTCCTGAAAACCTGATGACCAGAGTTTAATCCCTGGTTCCAGGTAGAAAGAGGAGAAAACTGCCGGGCCTGGTGGCGCAGGCCTTTAATCCTAGCACTCGGGAGACAGAGGCAGGTGGATCTTCATGATTTCAAGGCCAGCCTGGTCTACAGAGGGAATTCCAGGGCAGCTGGGGCTACAGGAAGACCCAAAATGAAATAAAATAAAATAAAATAAAATAAAGAGAAAAAAACTGTCCTCTGACACCACACAAAAACAGACCCCCCCACACACCTTATATACACACATACACGAATTACACATACATATCACATACACACATCAGACAAATATGCATATCATACACACAAATCACACAGCATACACATACAAACATATACATCATATACATCATGAGTAACTTTTTAGAGGGGTCTTTTTGAGACAAGGTTTCCTTGCAGTCCCAGCAGTCCTGAAACTCTCTATGCTTTTTTATTTAATTAATTAATTAATTAATTAATTTAGTCTTTTTGAGACAGGGTCTCCCTGTAGCTGCAGCTGTCCTGGTACTCACTATGTAGACCTAGGCTGGCCTTGAACTCACAGAGATCCACCTGCCTCTGCCTCCCAAGTGCTAGGATTAAAGGCGTGTGCCACCACGCCTGGCTTAAATGTATTTTTATTTCATGTGTATAAGTGTTTTGAATATGATCCCCTGAAATTGTAGCTACCACTGTTAGCTGCTATTTAAATCCTGGGAACCAAACCCAAGTCCTCTGCAAGAGCAACCAGTGCTTTCAACAGCTGATTTTGAGCCATTTCTCCAGCCCTTTTAGGTAGATTAGATAGATAGATAGATAGATAGATAGATAGATAGATAAAGGGAATTTATTAGATTGGCTTACTTCCTATGGTCCAGGTAGTCCAACAATCGTCCACACTGGAGAGGCTGAGAATCTGCTCAGTCTACAAAGCTGGTTGACTCAGCTTTCCCAGTATGATGCTGGAGACCTGGAGGATTCCTAGACAGCTGCTGGTTTTCAGTCTACACTGGAATCTGAAGAATTTGGTTCTAATATCTGAGAAGGAATCTACAGTAATAGATAAACACAGCAGAGTGAAGGCAGCAGGCAAAGCAGCTTCCTCCCACCAAGTCCTTTATCTGGGCTCCACTAGGTGGCAGCCATCAGCCTTTAGGACGTGTCTTCCCTCTGCATACTCTGATCAAGTAAGTCTCTCACGGAAGGCATATTTGTTTAATTTTTATATATTTTTACATGTATGAATGTACTGTTTGCACGTAGGTTTGTGCACCCGTGTTGTGCAATGCCACGGAGGTCAGAAGAGGGTGTCTGATTCCCCTGGAACTGGAGTTAAAGATGGTTCTCAGCCGCCATATGGGTGCTAGGGATCGAACCCGGGTCCTCTGCAAGAGCAGTCGGCACTCTTAACCGTTAGGCCATCTCTCCAGCCCCAGAAGGCATATGTTTTAGTGAATTCTAGATCCAGTCAAATTAAGAACCAAGATTAGCCATCACAATATCATACATAAATCATACACATCAAAATCATATGGACACACAAACACACATTATACACACACATATCATACAGATACTTCATGCACCATACAAACATACATATCATGCAAACACACATCATATACACACATCATCCACATACACTTCACACAGAATACAAACACACACACATCATATACCTTCACACATTACACATATCCTACACACACATCAAACACACACATAACAATAAATAACAGTTTTTACATTTTGCTACCTCAAGATAATGACCTCCCCTCTTGAACGAGATTCAAATATGATCCTATGGGGTGGAGAGATGGCACAACCATTAAAGGCTAACAACCAAAAATTCAGATATGATCCCACAGAAACAGCCTAAGAGACAGTCCATATAGCTTCTCTTAACTGCCATGAAAAGGACCTATATTCTCTCTTCTCTCTCTTTGAGAATTAGCCCACTGTGACTAGTCCTTATTAAACTGTTTAAAGTTTAATGTGTATATGCATGGGTATGCAAGTATATGGAAGCCAGAGCACAACCGTATGTGATATTCTTTAGGCATCATCCATCTTTTTTTTTGTCTTTTCGAGACAGGGTCTCCCTGTAGCTCCAACTGTCCTGGAATTCACTCTGTAGACCAGGCTGGCCTTGAACTCACAAAGATCAGCCTGCCTCTGCCCCTCAAGTGCTAGGGTTAAAGGCATACACCACCACGCATGGCATCCACCTTTTTTTTTAAACTTTTTTTTTTTTTGAGACAGGGTCTCCCTGTAGCTCCAGCTATCTTGGAACTCACTATATAAACCAGGCTGGGTTGGTCAGCAAGTTCCAATCACGTGCAACCATGCCTGGCCTTTTTATTATTATTTTTTGCATGTGCGCGTGCGTGCATGTGTATTTGTATGTATGTGGCATATTTCCGCATGTAGGTGCACATGTGTGTGTGTGGAAACCCAAAGTTGAGATGAGGCTTCTTTCTCTCAGTCGTTCCCCACTGTGTTAAAGTAGGGTCTTCCAACTGAACCCAGTGCTCCAGGGTTCAGCTGATCTTAGGAAGCAAGCTTGCTCTTTGGACTCCCTGTCTCTGCCTCTTAAGTCCCAGGATTCTGGGCAGCTGTCACACTTGCTGAGCATTTACTCAGGACATCTAACTCCAGTCCTCACTGGTGTGCATCAGGCACTTTGTCCACTGAGTCGTCTCCCTAGCCCATGTGCCTGGCTTTCTAAAGTGGATTCTGGGAATGAAAGTCAGGTTCCCAGGTTTTCAAGAAAAGTACTTTACCAACTCAGCCATCTCCCCAGCCCTTTATCAAAACTTTTATATNTAGATAGATAGATAGATAGATAGATAGATAGATAGATAGATAGATAGATAAAGGGAATTTATTAGATTGGCTTACTTGCTATGGTCCAGGTAGTCCAACAATTGTCCACACTGGAGAGGCTGAGAATCTGCTCAGTCTACAAAGCTGGTTGACTCAGCTTTCCCAATATGATGCTGGAGACCTGGAGGATTCCTAGATAGCTGCTGGTTTTCAATCTACATTGGAATCTGAAGAACTTGGTTCTAATATCTGAGAAGGAATCTACAGCAATAGACAGATAAACACAGCAGAGTGAAGGCAGCAGGCAAAGCAACTTCCTCCCACCAAGTCCTTTATCTGGGCTCCACTAGGTGGCACCATCAGCATTTAGGATGTGTCTTCCCTCTGCATACTCTGATCAAGTAAGTCTCTCACGGAAGGCATATTTTTTTTAATTTTTAAATTTTTATTTATTTTTACATGTATGAATGTACTGCCTGCATGTAGGTTTGTGCACCCGTGTTGTGCAATGCCACGGAGGTCAGAAGAGGGTGTCGGATTCCCCTGGAACTGGAGTTAAAGATGGTTCTCAGCCACCATATGGGTGCTGGGGATCAAACCCAGGTTCTCTGCAAGAGCAGTCGTCACTCTTAACCGCTAGGCCATCTCTCCAGCCCCAGAAGGCATATGTTTTAATGAATTCTACATCCAGTCAAATTAACAACCAAGATTAGCCATCACAACATCATACATAAATCATACACATCAAAATCATACAGACACACAAACATTATACACACACATATCATACAGATACTTCATGCACCATACAAACACACATATGCAAACACACATTATATACACACATCATCCACATACACTTCACTCAGAATACAAACACACACACATCATGTACACTCACACACTACGCACACATCAAACACACATAACAATAATAAATAACAGTTTTTACATTTTGCTACCTCAAGGTAGTGAGCTCCCCTCTTGAACACGATTCAAATATGATCCTATGGGCTGGAGAGATGGCACAACCATTAAAGGCTAAGAACCAAAAAGTCAGACATGATCCCACAGAAACAGCCTAAGAGACAGTCCATATAGCTTCTCTTAACTGCTATGAAAAGGACCTATATTCTCTCTTCTCTCTCTTTGAGAATTAGCCCACTGTGACTAGTCCTTATTAAACTGTTTAAAGTTTACTTGTTTAATGTGTATATGCATGGGTATGCAAGTATATGGAAGCCAAAGGATAATCATATGTGATATTCTTTAGGCATCATCCACCTTTTTTTTTCTTTGTCTTTTCGAGACAGGGTCTCCCTTTAGCTTCAACTGTCCTGGAATTCACTCTGTAGACCAGGCTGGCCTTGAACTCACAAAGATCCGCCTGCCTCTGCCTCTCAAGTGCTAGGATTAAAGGCATATGCCACCACGCCCAGCATCCACCATTTTTTAAAATAATTTTATAACTTTTTTTTTTGAGACAGGGTCTCCCTGTAGCTCCTGCTATCCTGGAACTCACTATTTAGACCAGGCTGGGTTCGTCAGCAAGTTCCAATCACGTGCAACCTTGCCTGGTCTTTTTATTATTATTTTTTGCATGTGCGTGTGCATGCATGTATACTTGCATGTATGTGGCATATTTCCACATGTACGTGCACATGTGTGTGTGTCGAAACCCAAAGTTGAGATGAGGTGTCTTTCTCTCAATCACTCCCACTGACACTCTTCGTGGCTGGGAATTAAATTTGCGTTGTAAATCAGCCAAACGTATAATAAGGGCTCCAGTTTGATTTTCTGCCGCTTTAGCTCTTTGGCTGCTGGAGAGAAGATTCTCTTCCAGAGCACACTTGGAAACCTTTAAACTGTTGTTTCGAATCCGGAGCTGGTCATTTTTATCACTGAGCTCCTTATTTTCCTCTATCACTTTATCCAGA
>VZQC01009936.1:2012050-2029886 GCA_009823505.1 Rhizomys pruinosus
TTCTTCTTATTCCTCTTATTCTTATTACACTTTTTCCATAGATAGAATCTGGAGTTGCTTCCCTTTCCATGCCCCCCCGCCCCACAATCCCCTGCACTCTGCCATACATGTCTTGCATCTTTTTCCGATTCTTTCTGGAGTAAGAACGAAAAAAAAAAAAAAAAGACACTTTTGAAGACAGCCAGCGTCCCCAGGAAAGGCAGACTGGGCTGGAGTAGGCATCCTCTCTGTGACTAGTCCCGTCTGCGCAGCTCCAAATAACATACTCTGTGCCTATAAAGAAGAATAAGAGAATCCTCCTATATGAGAAATATCCATACTACAGGGTAAACAGTTGAACTGAAAGTAAAGGAGACCAAAACAGAGTGGAAACAATAATATCTGCCTTTAATCCTGCTTTTGACTATCTTGGGAACTCAAATAAAAAGATTATTGTTGGGGCTGGAAGAGATGGCTCAGTGTAATAGCACCGACTGTCTTGCAGAGGCCTGGGTTAAATTCTGAGCACCCACTGCAGCTAACCCCACGCCCGGCTGAAGAATTGTGAATTTAGTTATTTAGTTATGATTTATTTACTACTTTATTATATTTATTTATTATTATGCTTATGGAGACAAGGGTCCTCCCTGTAGCCCCACAGCTGTCCTGGAAGTCACTCTGCAGACAACCAGGCGGGGCCTGAATTCCCCCACAAAGATCGGGCCCGGCCTGCCCCTCTCTATCTCTCTCGCTCTGCCTCTTCCTCTGCCCCCTGCTTCTTCTGCCCGCCCGCCTCTGGCCGCCGCTTCCACTGCCTCTTGCCTCCTGGCCTCTCTGCCTTTGCCTGGCTCTGGCACGTTCCAAACCCAAGTGCTAGGATTAAAAGGCATTCAATACCACTGCCTGGCTGAAGACTTAGACTTTTAACAAACAGTATATTTAAGTTTGTTACGTCAGAAAAAAATAAAAAAGTTTCTCCTGTAGACCCTTAATATGTTTTGCCTGTGTTTATAACTGTAAGATAATCAAGATATAATGTGCATGTTTTCTGTATTTCTGATACAGGCTCACAGTTTTCATTTGGAATATAGTTAATTTAATAAGAAAGAGTTATTTCGAGCTGGGCATAATGGTTTCACATGCTTTAATCTTAGCACTTGGGAGGCGAGAGGCAGGCGGATCGTTGTGAGTTTAAGGACAGTCCGGTCTATAACAAGGTGAAATTCCAGGACAGCTGGGGGCTACAAGAGAGACCCCTGTTTTGAAAAGACCAAAAAAAAAAAAAAAAAAAAAAAAAAAAAAAGAAATAGTTACTTCATAAAAAAAAAAAAAAACTGTTAGCTGGGCATGGTGGCGCATGTCTTTAATCCAGGCACTTGGGAGGCAGAGGCAAGCAGATCTTTGTGAGTTCAAGGCCAGCCTGGACTAGAGTGAGTTCCAGGACAGCTGGGGCTACAGAGAGACCCTGCCTTGAAAAGACCAAAAAAAAGTTGTTAACAGGAAAAAGAGGGTCTGGAAAGATGGCTCACTTGTTAAAAGTGGATATTCTTCTTGCAGAGTCCCATACTAAAGTTCCTAGCACCAAGGTGGGCAGCACAACTGCCTATAACATAACTACAGCACCAAAGAAACAACCCCCTCTTCTGGCCTATGCGCATCTGCAATCTCTCTCTCTCTCTCTCTCTCTCTCTCTCTCTCTCTCTCTCTCTCTCTCTCTAATATTTGTGAAGAATCTACAGCAATAGACAGATAAACACAGCAGAGTGAAGGTAGCAGGCAAAGCAGCTTCCTCCCACCAAGTCCTTTATCTGGGCTCCACTAGGTGGCAGCCATCAGCATTTAGGACGTGTCTTCCCTCTTTGCATACTCTGATCAAGTAAGTCTCTCACAGAAGGCATATTTTCTTTTAATTTTTAAATTTTTATTTATCTTTACATGTATGAATGTGCTGTCTGCATGTAGTTTGTGCACCCGTGTTGTGCAATGCCACGAAGGTCAGAAGAGGGTGTCGGATTCCCCTGAAACTGGAGCTAAAGACGGTTCTCAGCCGCCATATGGGTGCTGGGGATCAAACCCGGGTCCTCTGCAAGAGCAGTTGACACTCTTAACCGCTAGGCAATCTCTCCAGCCCCAGAAGGTATATGTTTTAATGAATTCTAGATCCAGTCAAATTAACAACCAAGACTAGCCATCACAACATCATACATAAATCACAGACATCAAAATCATACGGTCACACAAACACACATTAGACACACATATCATACAGATACTTCATGCACCATACACACACATATCATGCAAACACATATCATATATACACAGCATCCACATTCACTTCACACAGAATACAAACACACACACACATCATGTACACTCACACACTACGCATATCCTATGCACACATCAAACACACACATAACAATAATAAATAACCGTTTTTACATTTTGCTACCTCAAGATAGTGAGCTCCCCTCTTGAACACGATTCAAATATGATCCTATGGGCTGGAGAGATGGCACAACCATTAAAGGCTATAGAAAGTCAGACATGATCCCACAGAAACAGCCTAAGAGACAGTCCATATAGCTTCCCTTAACTGCTATGAAAAGGACCTATATTCTCTCTTCTCTCTCTTTGAGAATTAGCCCACTGTGACTAGTCCTTATTAAACTGTTTAAAGTTTATTTGTTTAATGTGTATATGCATGGGTATGCAACTATATGGAAGCCAGAGGACAACCGTATGTGATATTCTTTAGGCATCATCCACCTTCTTTTTTGTCTTTTCGAGACAGGGCCTCCCTGTAGCTCCAGCTGTCCTGGAATTTGCTCTGTAGACCAGGCTGGCCTTGAACTCACAAAGATCCGCCTGCCTTTGCCTCTCAAGTGCTAGGATTAAAGGATTATGCCCGGCATTCACCTTTATAACTTTTTTTTTTTGAGACAGGGTCTCCCTGTAGCTCCAGCTATCCTGGAACTCACTATATAGACCTTGCTGGATTGGTCAGCAAGTTCCAATCATGTGCAACCATGCCTGGCATTTTTGTTATTTTTTGCATGTGCGTGTGCATGCATGTGGCATATTTATGCATGTAGGTGCATGTGTGTGTGTGGAAACCCAAAGTTGAGATGAGGTGTTTTTCTCTCAATCGCTCCCCACTGTGTTAAAGTAGGGTCTTCCAACTGAACCCAGAGCTCCAGGGTTCAGCTGATCTTAGGAAGCAAGCTTGCTCTTTGGACTCCCTGTCTCTGCCTTTTAAGTCCCAGGATTCCAGGCAGCTGTCACACTTGATGAGCATTTACTCAGGACACCTAACTGCAGTCCTCACCGTTGTGCATCAGGAACTTTGTCCACTGAGTCGTCTCCCTAGCCCATGTGCCTGGCTTTCTAAAGTGGATTCTGGGAATGAAAGTCAGGTTCCCAGGTTTTCAAGAAAAGTACTTTACCAACTCAGCCATCTCCCCAGCCCTTTATCAAAACTTTTATATCGCCGGTGGTGGTAGCGCTCACTGGTAGGATTTGCTGAAGGAGGCAGAGGCAGGAGGATCTGGAGTTCGAGGCCAGCCTGGGCTACACAGTTTAAAAAAGAAAAAGAAGAAGAAAAAAAAAAAGGACAAAAAAAGAAAAAGAAAAAAAAAAGAAAGAAAAAAACTTTTATATCAGCTTGGTGTGGTGGCACATGCCTTTAATCCCAGCACCTGGGAGGCAGAGGCAGGTAAATCTCTGAAACTAAAGCCAGCCTGGTTTACATAGCAAGTTCTAGGACAGCTGGGGCTACAGCTGGGGCTACAGGGAGACTCTGCTCAAAACAGCAACAACAACAACAACAACAACAACAACAACTTTTTTATCAATTCTGATCAACAGATACATTTACTTCTGTACCTAGAGTTCATTCTAGGAACCAATATTTAAAAAAAAGGGGGGGGGTGCTGGAGAGATGGCCTAGCGGTTAAGAGCGCCGACTGCTCTTGTAGAGGACCTGGGTTCCATCCCCAGCACCTACATAGCGGCTGAGAACCCTCTTTAACTCCAGCTCCGGGGGAGTCCGACGCCCACTTCTGACCTCCGCGGCATTGCATGACATGGGCGCACAGAACTACATGCAGACAGTACGTTCATACACATAATAAAATAAATAAATAAAAATTAAAAAAGCAAGCATGTGCCTATGCCAGACTAGAAAGGAGGACAGGCAGTCCTCTGTGTTGACCCAGCAGTGGGTATTCACTGAGTACCTACTGTGTAACAGCACTGTGACTACAGGGCACAGAATGAAGTCTTCCAGACCTCACCACAAACCCAGTTCCGAACAATGACCAGATGACCAGTGTCCCTGGGGACACACAGCAGAGATGGTGTGACCTTCCAAAGATGGAACCTCAGAGTAGGTTCTCTCAGATCCCACCCTGTGCCTGTCTGTCAGTCAGAGAAAATTCAAGGCAAGAACTTGACTCCTTTAAAGCAAACTGCTGTAGTTTCATTTTGTTCCTGTGATAAAACACCCTGACCAAGCAACTTGGGAAAGAAAGAGTTTATTTGATGGACACTTCAGGTCATAACCCTTCATGAGGGAAGTCAGGGAAGGAAGAAACTCAAAGGAACTGAAACAAAAAAACAGAGAGGGCTGGGTGTGGTGGTGCATGCCTTTAATACCAGCACTTGGGAGGCAGAGGCAGGTGGATCTCTGTGAGTCTACATATTGAGTTCCAGGCCAGCTGGGACTACAACAGGGAGACCCTGTCTCAAAAAGACCAAAAACAAAAGCGAAGAGAAAGTTGCTTACTGCTTCACTCAGTGGCCCATGTTCAGCTTTCTTTTTCTGTGTGTGATGGTCTCACCACAAAGGTCTAACTGGCCTGGAGCTCACCTCCCTAGCCATGGCGCTGTCCACAGTGGGCTGGCTAGGCCCTCCAGCATTAGCCCTCAGTCAAGACAGTCTCTCACAGATACGGCTTTAGTCCAATGTGATGGAGGAAGTCCTTTAATTGAGGTTCCCTCTTCCCAGGTGACTCTCTAAGTTGGGTCAAGGTGACAATCAAAGCTAACCAGGACACTCCATGCTTTGTCAACTTGATATGCAAGCTCACCATTAAACCACGACCTTTCCTTTCTGTTTGTCCCCATGCTCTCATCTAGTTTCATGATATAAAATACAGCACAGCTTTAGAGGTCGCACAGTCAGTCAGGCTTGGTGGCGCACACCTCTAATCCTGAACACTCGGGAGGCAGAGTCAGCTTCAGTGCTCTTTTGCCATCCTCAGTCAAAGCTCTTGGGAGCAAAGCACCAGACACCTTCATGCCCCCTGCTGGTGGAAATAAAGACCTGCATCACTACACCTGCTTATGGTGATTTTTATTTATTATTATTATTATTATTATTTTTGCCTTTTTTGAGGCAGGGTCTCCGGGTAGTCCAGCTGTCCTAGAACTCACTATGTAGACCAGGCTGGCCTTGGACCCACAGATCCACCTGCCTCTGCCTCCCAAATGCTAGGATTAAAGGCATGTGCCACCACACCAAACAATGATGATTTTTTTAAGCAGAGAATAATTTCATTTCTACCAATAAAGCTTTGTCAACTGAGCAAATGTTTCTTCTCCCCTTCAGTGATCCAACCCAGGGCCACCGAGTATCACCACTCCTACTAACAGCCTGAGAAATACCTTAAAGAGACAAAGCCAGAGAGAACAGATGTACTTCTCTGGGATTCTGATGGTAAGCTCAGTATGGCAGTAGGACTGAAAAGAGTGTAATGTTAGCCAGGAAATACAAGGTCATGACCAAGGATAAGGAGAGACTGGGCCATGATCTGGTGCTGGGCAGCCCCTTGAGCCAAGAAATAGTGTGGGACTCAGGCTAGGCCCAGGCTTTTTCATTAGTCAGAGTTCTCTCGAGGAAAAAAAAAACTTATAGAATGATCCTTATTAAAAAGGAATTTATGCCGAGTGTGGTGGTGCACTCCTTTAATCCCAGCACTCAGGAGGCAGAGGCAGGCGGATCTCTGTGAGTTCAAGGCCAGCCTGGTCTGCATAGTGAGTTCCAGAACACCTAGGGCTACAGGGAGACCCTATCTCAAAAAGACAAAAAAAAAAAAGGAATTTATTAGCTTGGCTTACACAATTTAGTCTATGTAGTCAACAATGCCTGTTTCATACTGGAGAGGCTGAGAACCCAGTAGTTGCTCAGTTGGTGAAGCTAGATGTCTCAGCATTACCAATATGGTGCTGAAGGCCTGCAGTTCTTGGGTTGCTGTTGGTCTTCAGTTTATGTTGGAAGCCTGAAGAAGCTGGTTCTAGTATCAGTGAAGGAATACAGCATCAGGACAGATGAGCTTGCTTGCCTACAAAGTGAACGGCACTTATAACAATTCCCTTCTCCACATTTGCATCCAGAGTCCAGAATGGATTCTGTGACCTCCACCCATGATGGCAAAATGGCAAGTGCAGGGGCTTTTATATGCCCTGGCTCCCCCCATGAAACATGTCACCAGCGGCATCCCAAAGTTCCCAGGGAGTGTGTACTCAGTGGCTTGGCTTTGCCTTTAGCCCCTCCCTTTACATAAACTAGACTCCATTTTGTATTTCGAAACTTGTCTGATGATAAGTTCACTTCAAAAGAAAGTGTATTTTTATCCCAGAGAGAGAGAGAGAGAACTACCATGAGAGGAGAGTGGCAGAAACAAAGAGCCTTCAGAGAAAATCCTCCCAAACAAAAGAGATAATTGATTTTTATAAATTTTCAGGGGCTGCCAGGTTTTACATCATAATAGCCTTGGAGGAACTAGGTACTGTAGATTAAGAGCTCACAGCCATACACAGTTCCTTAACTCTGTCCCAGAAAAAGACCTGCAGGGTGACGCTCCTGACTTTTTCTTTATTTTATTTATTTTTGTATGTGTATGAATGTACTGTCTGCATGTAGGTTTGTGCACCCGTGTCATGCAATGCCGTGGAGGTCAGAAGAGGGTGTCGGATTCCCCTGGAACTGGAGTTCTCCTGGAATTGGAGTTACAAACAGTTCTCAGCCGCCATGTGGGTACTGGGGATCGAACCCAGGTCCTCTGCAAGAGCAGTCAGCACTCTTAATCACTAGGCTATCTCTCCAGCCCTGCTCCTGACTTCTTTAAGCTGTGTGATTTGGTTACTTAGAGTGACCAGTTTCTTAAAGTGTCAAGTCATTATCTCCTCTGTGTGTGTGTGTGTGTGTGTGTGTGTGTGTGTGTGTGTGTCCAACATCATGCATGTGGATGTCAGGGGACTTATGGGAGTTGAATATGGATCCAACCTCTGGAGCCTGGCCAACCTGCCCAGCCTCATAGCCTTAAATAAAACTGACTCTTCCACTCTGAGCAAGTATCAGCTGCCAATAGTTCCTCAGCTTCAGTCTTCTTACTCACCTCTCCCCACCTGTTGAAAATTATTTGGCTTGAGCTGACACAGGTGTGTGCACATTGTCACAATCGCTGCAAATTCATATGAGTAACTGCCTTGCTGTCTGGAAAACAGTTTCCATGTGGTCACCCACCACCTCTGGCTCTTAATAATCTTTCTACCTCTTCCACTGAGCCTTGGGAGGCAAGGGTTTGATATATGTGTCCCATTCAGGGCTGAGCACTCTGAAGTCTCTTATTCTCTGCCCATTGACCAGTTGTGGTCTCTGTGTTAATTACCAATTGCTACAAGAAGAAGCTTCTCTGGTGAGAGTAGCTTCACTAATCTATGAGTATAACAATATCTCCTTCATATAGGCACTGAGGATTGAACTCAGGTTGTCAGGCTTAGTGGTAAGCATCTTACTTGCTGAGCCATCTCACCAGCCCTGTTCTTCAACATTTTAACTCCATAATCACAAAGTTCAGTCTTTTGGCCTTGCAGAATCTTTGACACAGGTTTGGCCCCTCCCTGCCCTACCCCAAGCATGGAAACTTTAGTTCACATAGGGAAAGAGCTGACAGACCGAAGAAAGATTCTCCAAGTCCAACTTGGTCAATTAATACGTGTATTGGGGTTTCAGGAGCATGAACAACTCACAGACAACCACTGAAAAGGCTCACTTCTACTCAGCTTTTTACTTCATATACTTTAGTATTTTTTTAAACATGCTCTCATATAGCCAAGGCTAGCCTCAAACTTGCTATGTAGCTGAGGCTGGCCTCAAGCTCCTGATCTTTCTTCCTCTGTTTTTCACATGCTAGAATTACATGCCTGTGCTACCATACTCAGTCTTACTTTGGTATTCTAAGGTTCTATATAGCTGGGGCAGGAGGGAATGGTGGCCTAAGGAGGGTCTTGTGACCCTCTCTCCACCCTTTTAGAAGAAATATAAACAACTCCATTACCATACTTATTGCACAGTATTATTTATTTGGTTTCCATGATGGCATGCAAAGGTTTTCCTCATAGCTAACCACAGCAGCTCTGTTTCATGATGGTATTGATCATGTCAAGCCCAGAGGAAATAGCTGTATCACAGTGTCCTACACTCTGCGGCCCCCAGGGGTTTATTTATTCATTGGAGACAGGTACAGGACTTTGATGAGGTCCAAGCTCCCAAGCCAGGAAGATGGAGGGTCCAAAAAGGCCTGGAGGGTGAGGAGAATTCAAGGAAGTGTACGCAGATGAGACTCACTTTATTTAGTGGCACACAGGCACACAGGCACACAGATAGACTAGCACACAGGCCACACACACAGGGGAAGGCAAAAGGCACTCCAGATGAATGCACTTCCCTCTGATCTCAAGAGCATGTTTACACAAAACTTACAGAAAAGTGCCATGCCGCCATCAGGAATCAGCCATCATTAGCCAGCTCAATCTCCTGGATGTTCTCAGTCTGGATATCCATATCAGTGCCATGTTGTCTAAACCTAAATTGGTCCTTATGGTCTACTGTTCTCTAGAGAGTTTCTTTGAAAGAAATGACAAATGGTTTGTGTATACCTGCAGTCCCTGTTACTCTGGAGGCTGAGGCAGAAGGATGACTTGAGTCCCAGACTGGGTGGGTTATATACAATATTTAAATTTTTTTTTAAAAGACAAGAAAAACAAGTGGTCTCCTATCTTCTGCCAGAGAAAATTGGACAGGCAGAAAGATGACCCAGAACTGAGTGTTCACTGAGTACCTCCTATGTATGAAGTCCCCACAAAACCCAGCCCCACCTAGGGACCAATGTCTCCAAACATGTAGTAGAGATGAAGCAACCTTCAAAAGGTAGAACCATATCCGGCTTGAAAATGTGTCTTTAACATCTTAAAATAACCTACTTGAAGTAGCATTTAGCTGGGCTCTTTTGCTATGAAGAATACGCTCATTCACAGATATGGATGAATGGTGTGATGGTTAATCCTGGGTGTCAACTTGACTGGACTAAGGGTCTTCTGATTGGACCACCTCAACCCGGTTGGCCCACCCCAAATGTGGGCATTAATTTCTGCCGGCAGGCAGTATTTAAGGCCATGGCAGAAGGAGCTGGTCCCTTCTTTTCTCCTGCAGCTTGCCTCTCTCATCTGGTGAGTTTGTCTTGCTGCTGTGATCAACCTTTCAGATCCCAGCGTGTACTGAGACTGGCAGATCTCCTGGAATCCATTCGGGCCTTCAGCACTGGATTGGGACTACTGAGACATCCAGCCTTGCGGACTGAGCAGTTCCTGGATTCTCTCAGCCTTTCCAGTGTGGTGCAGCTACTGTTGGACTCCTTGAACTCTGTCACGTGAGCAAATCAATAAATTGTATATAGCTATATATTCGTCCTGTTACTTCTGTTTCTTTAGAGAACCCTGACTAATACCAAATGGTTTGTAAGTTTTTCAAGTATTGAATGAATGATACCCTATATACATGTATACATGAATTTGAAAAATATCTGAGATTCCAGATGTACTTGATCTTTTGTTGTTGTTTTTTTTTTTTTTTTTGAAGCAGTTATTCTAAAGAGGGCATCTAAGGCTCTGGCTCATGAATCATATATAGGTATCCACTCCTAGACTCTAGTCACACATTCATGACAAGTCTCCTCCTCTCCACTTCAGATATCATGTAAGTTTGGGCGTTTGTTTGGAAGGTCGTCTAGGTAACATGACATGCTGGTGCTCATAGTGTTGGTTGAAGTAATTGTCTGGAAGTAGATCTAGTAGGATATCATTTTTTCAGACCCACTTCGACCCACAGGCCATGCAACCATGAAGGGGAAAGCAGGTGCAGTGGCCCACATCTTGCCTCCAGCTGTACAATGACTCAACGTGAGCTGTTTTTTTCCTCATCTCTCTCTCTCTCTCTCTCTCGTCTCTCTTCTACTATCTACATCGTCTTTATTATCTTTGATACTTTTAGGATAAGGTCTTTTCCCTGCAGTCCCAGCTGGCCTGAAGTTATCCTTGTGTATGACCTAGGCTGGGCTTGAACCCACCCGTACGCTCTCTGCCTGCTACTCCCTACCTAGTTGCTGGGAGCTTTAAAGGTGTGCAAACACTACAACTGGCTGGCTATTTTGCTGACGTCTTGTAAGGGACAGATTTCACAATGGTCTATGTACTGAACCTAGAACTCATTCAGTAGCCCCAGTTTGGCCTGGACAAAGGTCCCTTGAGTAACAAACTACAGTCTTGACAATCGCGCCGATTTCAGTGGACCTCAAGGTTGGATTAACTGGCATCCATAGGCATAAAATTCTATGATATCCTTCCCGCCCTGTGTTCCTTGCCCATGCTGCCTGGCGGGTAAATTCTCAACCATACTGTATATCAAACTTTGTATCAGCGAGATTGCTCCTGTTTCTTTTCCTCTACATGTGTGTACAGCACTCCAGTGCCTGACCATTTTGTCTGTTAGGTCCCACAGAGTGGGCACAGATAACTTCACATCCAAGACCAACAGGCTGAGAACCCGAGCCTAGGCCTGGTGGTTCCCTTCTGCCCGAAAAGAGAGAGTACAGATGGAGGTTAACAGCCAAAGATAGTGGGACTTGTGCTGAAGAGAACAGTTTATTTAATACTAAGTGGCAGACTCTCCCCCGGTCCTTTAAAAATTTATTTTACCACCAGGATTTGGTGGGGCATGCCTTTTTTAATCCGTAGCACTTGGGAGGGCAGAGCAGTTGATCTTTGGAGTTTCATGGCCCAGCCTGGTCTACAGACGTGAGTCCAGGACAGCATGGGACTACAGGGAGACACTGTCTTGAAAAGACCAACAAAATTTTTTTTTTTTTTGTGGTGGTGCACGCCTTTATCTTAGCACTTGGGCGGCAGAGGGCATCAGAGGCAGGCAGATTCTTTGAGTTCAAGGACCAGCCTGCTCTACAAAGTGGGTTCCAGGTGACAGCTGGGGCTACGGGGGAGACCAAGTCTAAAAAACAAAGAAAAAAAAAATATTGTAAAAAAAAAAAAAAAAAAAAAAAAAATTATATATAAAAATTTTTACTCTATATATAAAGTATATATATTATTTAATCTATATTAGTGCCGTCTGTCTGTGGGTAAAAAATTTTTTCTTTATATATAAAGTACATATATATAATATTATATTAAGTGTGTTCTGTCTTGGTCTGTCTGTGGGGGGTGCCCACAGAAGCAAAAAAGGGTGTTAGATACCCCTGGAAATGGAGTTAGACGGTGGTTGTGAGCTGTTCATCATAGGTCCTGTGTAGTAACTGGAACTCAGGTCCTCTGGAAGACAGATAGTACTCTTCATCCGAGCATCTCCCCAATCCCCCAGCGACCTTTTAGTTTTTCATTTTTTAATGTTGTTGTGTATCCATCTAATACCTTTATATGTAAGTGCACTCATGTTTCATTTGCAAATCCTGGAGGTCAGCAAGAGGCATTGGTCCCCAGGAACTGGGAGTCATGGACAGTTGTTAGCCGACTGGTCACTCCACTGTCACCCACTGGTCACGCTCCCCGTCACTCACTGGTCAGCTCCCACCGTCACCCACTGGTCAGCTCCCACCGTCACTCACGGTCAGCTCCCACTGTCACCGCACTGGTCAGCTCCCACCGTCACCGACTGTAGCTCACGTCCTCCGGCACCCACGTCACTCACTGTCACTCCAGTCCCAGGTCACCTACGCCCCCGCCTCCACTTCCCACTGGTCCCCTGTCACTCAGCAGTTCCCACCGTCACTCACTGGTCAGCTCACTCACTGACTGGTCAGTCCACTGTCACTGGTCAGCTCACCCACCCTGGACCTCCACTTCCACTGGTCAGCTCCCACCGTCACTCACTGGTCAGCTCCCCTGTCACTCACTGGTCACTCCCACGTCACTCACTGGTCAGCTCCCACCTGTCACTCACTGGTCAGCTCCCCACTGTCACCCACTGGTCAGCTCCCCCGTCACTCACTGGTCAGCTCCACTCTCACTGCATCACGTCACCCACTGGTCACCTCCACTGTCACCCACTGGTCACCTCCACTGTCACCCACTGGTCACCTCCACTGTCACCCACTGGTCACCTCCACTGTCACCCACTGGTCACCTCCACTGTCACCCACTGGTCACCTCCACTGTCACCCACTGGTCAGCCCACTTCCTCACTGTAGTCACTCCTCACTGGTCACCACTTCCCACTGGTCACCTCATGCCCGACTGTCAGCTCCACCTCACCACTGTCACCCTCACTCACTGGTCACCTCCACTGTCACCCACTGGTCACTCACGTCCTCACTGCTCCACCCTCACTGGTCAGTCCCCATACCCACTCAGCCCCCTCACTCACTGGTCAGCTCCCACTGTCACTCACTGGTCAGCTCCCTCTGTCACTCACTGGTCAGCTCCCACCGTCACCCACTGGTCAGCTCCCACTGTCACTCACTGGTCAGCTCCCACTGTCACTCACTGGTCAGCTCCCTCTGTCACTCACTGGTCAGCTCCCACCGTCACTCACTGGTCAGCTCCCACTGTCACTCACTGATCAGCTCCCTCTGTCACTCACTGGTCAGCTCCCACTGTCACTCACTGGTCAGCTCCCTCTGTCACCGACTAGTCAGCTCCCACTGTCACTCACTGGTCAGCTCCCACTGTCACCCACTGGTCAGCTCCCACTGTCACACACTGGTCAGCTCCCACTGTCACTCACTGGTCAGCTCCCCCTGTCACTCACTGGTCAGCTCCCACTGTCACTCACTCACTATAGTAAAGGACAATCTAGGTTGGTTCCCCTTCTTTTATCCCTTAGACTCCTATTCCTAACATATTGGTGCCAAAACACAGGAGCATCTTCTGAACAAAATCCTCTCTCTAATTCCCCTTCTCCTCTCCTTCTTTCCTTCTCCTGCACTGGACTTCCATCACCCACCCACCTCCAACCTGCTTGGCTAAATGGCAGCCAGTATACAGCCCAGAGATCCCCTTCCACCTGGGGGCCATGACTTCCTGCAGCCTCATTGCAGGTAGGTGTAGCCTTCGTCCTGAAGGTCGTCTTCCTTGCAGTGAGGAACCTGCACAGGAAATACCTAGAGCTCCTTGTATCCTTTCTCTCTCTGTCCTACCCACCTCCCACCCAGAGGCCCTTTGCCACTCGCTGTGAGCCACAGCCAACACCTTTTCTGACCCACACAACAGTGAGGGAAAGGATATGACGTGTTCAGAAGTGCCATGAACGTCTCCTTCCTGGACCCTGGGGGGCGCTGTCTTCCTGTTTCAGTCCTTAGCCTTATCCCCATGTCAGATGCCAGCCACTGTCCCTAGTGCAGCTCATGCTGTAGTCAGAGGATAACGCATTCAGAGAAAGCTTGTCTGCTTAGAAGGCAGCCGAGACCTGGGTGCTTGTACATTGCCTCCCTGTGTGCAGCAAGGAGGTAGGGCTGAAAACTCCTGTGTCCAATCCAGCTTTCAGCCCTGCCCCTCAGGGGCATTGAATGACAAGGAATATAATTAAGGGACACAGGTAGATTGGCAGGAATTTGACATCAGGCCCATCTAGGTCAGTTGTTTCCAAGATAAAAATTCACCCTTGAACTAAGCAAGGTACCTCATGCCTGTAAACCTAGCATTTGGTAGGTTGAGGGAGGAGGATTGTGTGGAGTCTGAAGGCAGCCTCTGCTGCATCCTTGAAGGTGCAGTTTGGCTGTTGCCACTGTCTCAGAAAATACCAGCAGGACATTCATCTACACAGGTGTGTGCTGGGTAGCCTTAGTGTGGACTTGACACCCCTGGGTTGAAGGAGCCTCATGTGGGAATTGCCTCCATTGGACTGGCCTGTGGCTATGTCTGTGGGATATTTTCTTGATTGTTGGGTACTGTGGGGAGAGCCGCCCCAGGGAAGGTGGGTCTATGCTGTATAAGAAAGTAGACTGAGCATGGGCCAGGAGAGCAAGCCAGTAAACAGCGCTCCTCCCTGGCCTGGGCTCCAGCTCCTGCCTCCAGGTCCTGCCCAGGTTCTGATCTTGGGCTCCCTCAGTGATGAACTGTGACCTGGGAGATGTAAGCTACATAAACCCTTTCCTCTCCAAGTTGATGTTGGTTAGAATGCTTTGTCACAGCAATGAAAAGAAACCAGAACAATGTGTATGAGAAAATGATCTAAATCCTCAGAAGATCTGATGTCATTATAACGTTCTGTGCGTTGTGGCTTTGAATCCCTCCCATTTTGTAGAGATCACGGAAGAAAATACCTTAAAGGGACATCAGGTCCCTCGAGATTTGGCAGTGAAGAATGGTCATCTAACCCAATGAATGTCCCACCCATTTTATAAATACTCATAATTACATTTTCACATCCACAACAACACAGAACCCACCGGAGCATTTCCCACCTTGGAGTAACCCACTGCAATCTCTTCCAAGTGCTACCTTTGCTTAGCTGGGTTCTACTGCTTTACTAAGTAAACTTCTGCTCAGACTGTCTGTGTCGATTGACTGAATTCATTTGCTTGAAGACAACAAGAAGCGAGATTCCCCTATGCCATCTGCCACACTCCCACATGGAAAGGAACTTGACACAGATACAGATGGCTCACCGCAGGATTAGAACTGAAAGGCTCTGCAGTGTGAGGACACCTGGATTCTGTCCCCACACTCATCTGGCTGTCACAAACAAGTGGGAACTTGCCCTGCTTACTGGCAGTGCTGCCCACAGTCCAGGCTCCCGGAAGCACTGTGGGGCCACTGAGGCCAGATGTCCTCCACAAAATGGAGCTGGCTATGGTGACTCACACTTCTAATCTCAGAACTCAGGAGGATGAGGCAGGAGGATGGCAATGAGTTCCAGGCCAGTCTGGGCTACAGAGTGAGTTCCATGACAGCTTGGATCCAGAAGAAGATGCTGTCTCAAAAAATAAATAAACAAGAACAATTGAACATAGGAGTTAAGTTGCCACAAGGCTCCCAAGCACATCTCTATAGCCTCAGGCTCTCAGTCAAGCTGGTTGTTTGGACAGTTTGCCCATGAAGATGACGAAGCTGCTCACTCAGGCTTGTTCCTGTCTCAGGCAAGACTCTGCCCCTCGGCCACTGACCTCTCCATTCACAACTGTTGTAGATGATTTTGTGGTGGGGGACAGAGAGGCCCATGCAGACCAAAGAGATGTCCACATCCGACGTCAGTTACACTGAGAGCAGAGCAGGGATCCCAGGCACCTCCCTGCTCCCCTAGGTCCCAGGCAAGTGTAGTCTGGGAAGAGTAGGAACTTAGAGGATAAGAATGAAAGCCAGGCAGGCCAGGTAACCGAGCCTTTGATTCTTTCTTACCAGGAGCAGCCAGACCAAGTGTAGACCAAGAAGAACAGAGCACTGGTGGAGGGAAGGTAAGTCCATGTAAAGGAGATCTCAGCCCAGGCCATGGAAAGCCCAGCTGAAGCTGAGGAGAACAGACCATGGCAAGCTGATCCAAGGCTCATCCTGTGATATCATCTGGGACTTAAAGCCAGGGCAAAATCCTGTAGCTGGAGAGGTCCTAGGCCCAATAGGGAAACCGTTGCCGTTGTTAAAAGGGTATGATGTGCTGGGCGTGGTGGTGCATGCCTTTAATCCTAGCACTTGGGAGGCAGAGGCAGGCAGATCTTTGTGAGTTCAAGGCCAGCCTGGTCCACACAGAGAATTCCAGGCGAGCTGGGGCTACAGGGAGACCCTGTCTCGAAAAGACAAAAAAAAAAAAAAAAGTATGATGTGCCGATCAAATTGCCTTCAGTCTGCTGACAAATAAGCAGCTGGTGCTGTGGCATAGTGGCCCACAGCAAATGGAAGAACCGATCAGACGTCTGTATGACCCACACCAAGGCTCAGGGTGCGCTGAAGCACAAGGCAAAGGAAAGAAGGAAGAGCTGTAGGAAGGTGCAGTGTGGAATCTGTCTTCTGGGCACGGAAACCATTACCATCTGCATCAGAGCAGCTGTGACTGCTTGCAAAAAACCCTCAAGATCATACCTGCTGATGCTCCCTCGTAGGTGGAGGGAGCAGTGGCGAGGGTCATCAGACCCTCACCTGACCTTGGCCACTCTCTCCTGTGCCTCCCAACCCCATGACTGGAATTCTGCCTGCCTGCATACGCCTTGTGGTTCAGGGCATGGTAAAGTACAGAGTGAAGTTTAGCCATAGAGAGAGCCCGTCTTTGCACCTCTGGGGTGACACCTCTTGCTGATGTGGCTGTGCTGGAGTTGCTCATGCCTGTAGGTAAAGCCCTCACTGGTTCAGAAGGTTGCCCTTCATGGCACTTATTGCTCTAATCTGTTGTTTGTGCCCTGTCAAACAAGGGAACAGACACTTGTTCCCATCACCCAGGTTCACCCAGCTGGAGCCTGCAGCACTCACAACACACTACATGCATTTCTGCCCAGAAAACAGAAGGAAGAAATCCAGGATGATGGGACTAGAGAGATGGTTCAGAGTTAATAACACTGACTGCTCTCACAGCTTCCATTCTCAGCACCCACATGACAGCCAACAACTGTAACTCCAGTTCCAGGGGATCTGGCACCCCCTTCTGACCTCCTCAGGAATTTCATAACATGGGTGCACTTACACACATGCAAACAATACACATATACACATAAAAATAATAAATAAAATATTTTTTTTAAACTAAGAGCACAGTGGCCCAGCTAAGTGAGAGTCAAGGAAACTCATCTATAAGCTTCTTATGGATCCAGATGAGGTTCCCCAAGTGTCTGTACTCATGGGAGCAGAGACACTGATTCCACTGCCACCAATGTCCTGGGGAGTTGTTTTTAGAGACTTCCCTTCTAGCAAAGCCAGATCTTTGCCTTCATCATGGAAAAGAATTTCAGAATGAGCCAGTATGCAGCAGAGGTGGAGTGCATGACAGGGTATTTTTGTGATGGTGTGATGGCACAAACAATTAATTCCAGAACTTGGAAGGGAAAGACAGGCAGATCTCTATGAGTTTGAGGTCAGCTTTGTCTACACAATCAATTCCATGCTATCCAGGTGTGATGGTTAATCCTGGGTGTCAACTTGACTGGACTAAGGAACAAATAAGAGAAAAAGGATGTTTGGATTGGACCACTTCAACCCGGATGGCCCACCCCAAATGTGGGCATTACCTTCTTCTGGCAGGCAGTATAAAAGGCCATGGCAGAAGGAGCTGGTTCCTTTTCTCCTGCGCTTGCCTCTCTCATCTGGTGAGTTTGTCTTGCTGTGATCAACCTTTCGGATCCCAGTGTGTACTGAGACCAGCAGATCTCCTGGAATCCATTCGGGCCTTCAGCACTGGATTGGGACTACTGAGACATCCAGCCTTGTGGACTGAGCAGTTCCCTGGATTCTCTCGGCCTTTCCAGTGTGGTGCAGCTACTGTTGGACTCCTTGAACTCTGTCACGTGAGCAAATCAATAAATTGTATATAGCTATATATTCGTCTTGTTACTTCTGTTTCTTTAGAGAACCCTGACTAATACAG
>VZQC01009936.1:2033376-2043485 GCA_009823505.1 Rhizomys pruinosus
ATCTGGTGAGTTTGTCTTGCTGCTGTGATCAACCTTTCGGATCCCAGCGTGTACTGAGACCGGCAGATCTCCTGGAATCCATTCGGGCCTTCAGCACTAGATTGGGACTACTGAGACATCCAGCCTTGTGGACTGAGCAGTTCCCTGGATTCTCTCGGCCTTTCCAGTGTGGTGCAGCTACTGTTGGACTCCTTGAACTCTGTCACATGAGCAAATCAATAAATTGTATATAGCTATATATTCGTCCTGTTACTTCTGTTTCTTTAGAGAACCCTGACTAATACACCAGGTTATACAGTGAGACCATGCCTTTACAAAAAAAGGGGGGGTAGCATTTGCCATAATGGTGCTATATTCTTATCACTCCAGGAGTTCAGGGATAGCCTCAACTACATAGCAAGTTCAATGCCTGGTCCACATGAGAGCCTGTTTAAATACAGAGCAACATGAAATATTTAAATATGTAAGGGACTAAAAAAAGCTGGCTCAGCAAGGCATGGTGGCACACACCTTTAATCCTAGCACTTGGGAGGCAGAGGCAGGCAGATCTTTGGGAGTTCAAGGCCAGCCTGGTCTACAGAGTGAGTTCCAGGCCAGCAGGGGCTACAGGGGGACCCTGTCTCAAAAAAGACACACACAAAAAAGGTATGATGTGCTGATCAAATTTGCCTTCAATCTGCTGACAAATGAGTGACTGGCACTGTGGCATAGTGGCCCAAAGCTCAACGGCAAATGGAAAAAAGCTGGCTTTAATTGCAGTACTTGGAGCCAGAGGCAGGCAGATCTCTGTGAATTCAAGGCCAGCTGTGTCTACATAGTGAGGTCAGCTGGTGATACAGGGAGGCCCTGTCTCAAACGTGTGCTCACACACACGCACGCACACACGCATGCACGCATGCACATGCATGCAGAGCTGGGTTGTTTCTGTGAGCAGCTGCTGGAGTTGCCCATGCTTCCATAATTGACACTGGAAAATTCATTGTCTCATTAGTTTGGGTCCAGGTGACATAAACTTATTTGTACATTTTGTCCCCAGTTGGTGGTGCGATTTGGGGAGATTTGAGGAGGTGTGGCTTGCTGAGAGGAAGCATGTCACTGGTGGTGGGCTTTGACGGGGAATGACAATTGAGGAATTTCCTCCATCGAACTGGCCTCTGTGTGTGCGTGTGTGTGTGTGTGTGTGTGTGTGTGTGTGTGTGTGTGTGTGCCCACGGGCTATTTTTTGAAAGGTAATTTGATGTGAGGGTGAGAGAACCCAGCCCATGGAGGTGGTGCCATCCCTGGGCAGGTGGATCTGGGTTACATAAGAAGGTAGCGGGGCTGGAGAGATGGCTCAGCATTTAAGAGCACCGACTGCTCTTGCAGAGGACTCGGGTTTGATTCCTAGCACCCACATGGCGGCTAGGAACCATCTTTAACTCCAGTTCCAGGGGAATCCGATGCCCTCTTCTGACCCCTGAGGCATTGCACGACATGACACGGGTGAACCAACCTACATGCAGACAGTACACTCATACACATAAAAAATAATAACTAGCCGGGCGTGGTGGCACACGCCTTTAATCCCAGCACTCGGGAGGCAGAGGTAGGTGGATCTCTATGGGTTCAAGGCCAGCCTGGTATACAGAGTGAGCTCCAGGACACCTGGTACTAAAAGGGAGACCCTGTCTCAAAAATACCAAAAAAAAAAAAAAAGGGTAAAGCTAAAAATAAATAAATAGCTGGGCGTAGTGGCACACATCATTAATCCTAGCACTTGGGAGGCAGAGGCAGGCAGATCTTTGTGAGTTCAAGGCCAGCCTGGTCTACAGAGTGAGTTCCAGGACAGCTGGGGCTACAGGGAGACCCTATCTCAAAAAAACCAAAATAAATAAATAAATGAAAGAAAGAAAGAAGAAAGAAAGTAGCTGAGCCAGCCAAGGACAGGGCCCACCAAGCAGCTGGCCTCCATGATGCCCTCCTTGGTGCCTACGTGAGTTCCTGCCTTGACTTCCCTCAATAATGGACTGTGATTGGGAAGTGTAAGCCAAACAAATCTTTCCTCCCAAAGTTGCTTTGATCACTGTGGGTGTTTCAGTGAGAATACCTGGCTATAGGCCACAAGTATTTGTCCCCAGTTGGTGGCACTCTTTTGGGAGGTTTAAGGAGGTGTGGCTTGCTGAGAGGAAGCCTTGTCAGATTTCCTTTGCTCTCTGCTTCCTGAGCCTGCACTGAGATATGATTGTTTGGTTTGCTACTCTGGCCAGCTCCTTTGCCCTGCCTTCCTCACCTATGGACTAATCCTCTGGAATGTAAGATCAAATAAACCCTTCCTTTATAAACTGCCTTGGTCAAGGTGTCTTATCACAGCAACAGAACAGTAACTAATATAGTAAGTGTTGTATTAAAGCAACAGAAAACAAACTAGAACACTCAATAATTTACTAGGCTAGATTTGATGAATCTTTCATCTGTCAGCTTTTTCACAATTGGCCACAAAATGTTTGTCTGTTAGAGAAGATTGAAAGCAGGGTCATGAGTCCTTTCAACTTAAATCAACTTTTATTAAGGAGGACAGGGCAAGAGGGAATACAGGGAGAGCCTGAGGGATCAAGGCAACCTCAGGCAAAGCAGGGGAAGGCGGTGCTAACATTCTTGCAGGAGGCCAGAGATCCAGGGCTTCTAGAAACTCATATAGATCCAGTTGTCCACCATGGAGTGGAGGAACTTTGCAGAAAGTTGCATATAACTCTTTTATAGACCTTATCACTTTTCCTGAGACATCTAAAGCATCTATATATTTTTCTGACACACCTTTTTTTTTTTTTTTTGCGGTGTATGGTTGTTATGCCTGCATGCTTGCAAGTACACCTGTGTTGTGCAATACCTGTGAAGGTGACAGATCCCCTGCTACTGGTGATATGGACAGTCGTTAGCCACCATGAGGGTGCTAGGAACCAAACCTGCATCTTCTGCAGGAGCAGCCAGGGCTCTTATGTTAATCATATCCACATTTTTTTATGTGTATGAGTGTATTGTCTGCATGTAGGTAGGTGCACCCGTGTCATGCAATGCTGTGGAGGTCAGAAGAGGGTGTTGGATTCCCCTGGAACTGGAGTTAAAGACAGTTCTTAGCTGCCATGTTGGTGCTGGGAATCGAACTTGGGTCCTTGTCAAGATTAGTTGGTATAATATCTACACAATTGGGGCTGGAGAGATAGCCTAGTGGTTAAGAGCACCGACTGCTCTTGCAGAGGACCCAGGTTCGATCCTCAGCACCCACATGGAGGCTAAGAACCATCTGTAACTACATGCAAACAGTACGCTCATTAAAATAAATAAAATTTAACAAAAAAATATCTACAATTTTTGGACACATCGAAAGACATCAGCAAATCCTTCCATTAGGACACTTGGGACACATGGAAGGACATCAGCAAATCCTTCCATTAGGGCACTTAGGACACATGGAAGGACATCAGCAAATCCTTCCATTAGGGCACTTAGGACACATGGAAGGACATCAGCAAATCTTTCCACCAGGAGCTCAATCTTCTCCTTGATGGCTCGCTCCCTCTCAGCCCTGGCTTGCTCCTTCTGCTTCCTCTCAGCCCTGGCTCCCTCCCTCTCAGCCCTGGCTCCCTCCCTCTCAGCCCTGGCTCCCTCCCTCTCAGCCCTGGCTTGCTCCCTCTGCTTCCTCTCAGCCCTGGCTCCCTCCCTCTCAGCCCTGGCTCCCTCCCTCTCAGCCCTGGCTCCCTCCCTCTCAGCCCTGGCTCCCTCCCTCTCAGCCCTGGCTCNATGCTTTGATGATATCTCATGTTACCATGCAGGCAGTGGACAAGTGGAGCTGGGCATGATGGTCTTACAACTGTAATTCTAGTAAATGGGTTTGTTGCTAAAATGCCTTCTGGGAGGTATTTGGAGTGTTCCACCTCCTCTTCTTCCAGTCACAAAGGCAAATTGAGATACAGATTCCAAAATTCACAAGTTTGGAAATTCTAGGGAGTTTAATTTGTCTTGCCTACAGGGTGAATGGGTGAGAGGGTTTTTTTGGGGTTTCATTTTTTTCTTTTTTTTTTTTTAGGTCTTTTGGAGACAGGCGGTCTCCTTTAGCCCCCAGCTGTTCCTGAATCACTCTGTAGACCAGGTGGCTGACTCACCAACGATCCGCCTGCCTCTCCTCCTGAGTGCTAGGATTAAAGGTGTGCACCCCCCTACACCCTGGCTGAGAGGGTTTCTTATAGGAGGTTCCGTGCTCCCATCCCTCATGGCCATACAGGAAAGTTCTGGTCTTGCCATGGACCCTGCGACCTCCTCTAGGAGAGGCAGCCTATGGCATTCTCTGTTTATATAAAAACAGCCCCTCCCTCTTTTACAGCCAAGGCCAACAGGCTGGTGGGGAGGGGGAGCTAACTGCCCTGGCTCCTCCCTTTTCCCTCAGGAAGCCAACTGTCAAGTTTATAATCCTGGGAAGCAGCTGCCCCTGAGCATGGAACGGCATTTGATGTCCAAGGTCAGTCTTTCTTCCAGAGGACCATTCATGCTACAGCATGGCTGAGGCAGGAGCCTAGCAGGAAGTTTCTAGGCCAGCCTTGGCTACACAGTGAGTTGTAGTTGTTAGTAACGCAGTGTGACTACCTCAACTCACAACAGAGAACAGAAAACAAAGGAACTTAAAGTACACTGGGATTCTTGCAGGTAGATTCTGATAGAAACCCCCATGGGTGCTCAGGGTGGTAGGCAGTACCATCCAGTATAACTGACTTCAAAGTGAGTTTAGGCCTCACATGAGGCCAGCAGCCTCTCAGAGGAGACATCGTTTCTGTGGAGCTGTTGTCAGAAAATTGAAGTGCACGTCTGTGCCCAGGATTCACAAGCACCGAGGAGGCCACACAAGCATTAGAACTTGAGTGGGCCTGGCCAGGCCGCACAGCTCGAGCCCTTCAGATCCTGAACTCCTTCTGTCCCCACAGAACTCAACTCCCTCATTTTCAGAAGAGGAGGAAGAACACTGTCCTGATCTGAATAGGCGCTCTGCCTGCCACTTGGAAGTGGAGGACTCAGGCACCCAGGACTGGGAAGAGAGCTCTGAGGATGAGGTGGGAGGATGACAAAGAGCTATTTGGTGTGCTTGCTGAAGTGATGGGTCGTGAGATGCTGGACTCTGTACTGAGACACCAGAGTTTCATGCGGTGTGAATCCTTGCCTGAGTTCTCTTGCAGTACTAGCAGGTGATGCATGTGTAGGTAAACCTTGGGTATAGATCTTTGGACTGGTGAGGTGGTAGAGAACCATTTCCAGCCCCTTACTTGTACCATGTCCTGGCTACAGCAGTTATGGGCCTTGTAGAGTCTGGATAAGGGGGGAGCTTGCGTAGGAAGGAGCAGAGGCTTGTGGTAACATCCGTCCGCTGTTATTTTTTGTTATGTTGGTTTTTGTTGTTTTGAGTTTTTTTTTTGGTGTTTTGAGACAGGCTCTCACGGCTGTATCGCCTCAGACTGGAGTCCTGAAAAAACCACTAATGAAGAACCAGGCTGGACTCTATTATTCATTGAGATCCTGCCTGCCCTGCCTTCCAAGGTACTGGGATAAAGGTGTGCTCCACCACACATGTATGATAATTTTTTTTTTTTTGGTCTTTTCGAGAACAGGGTCGCTCCGCTGTAGCCCCAGCTGTCCTGGAACTCACTGCTGTAACCAGGCTGGCCTGTGAAACTCACAAAGATCCACCTGCCTCTGCCTGCCCAAGTGCTAGGATCAAACATGACAATTGGAAACAAAAAAGAAATTTTTTTTTTTTAATCGTGATGAGTGTACCATCTGCATGTAGGTTTGTGCACGCCGTGTAGTGCAATGCGGAGCAAAAAGAGGGTGTGGTTCAACTGGAACTGGAGTTTAAAGACAGTTCTTAGCTGCAATGTGGGTGCTGGGAACAAACCTCAGATCCTGCTGTAAGAGCAGTCGGTGCTCTAACTGCTGAGGGCATATCTCCAGCCCCTGTATGAACATTTAAGAGCAAGAGAGAATGAGAGAGAGAGAGAGATAGTAGTGGAAAAAAAAGAGAGAGAGAGAATTTATATGTATGTGGGTGGTTTAGTGGTATGTGGGTGAGCGAGGTGTGGTCCAAGTTGGCTGTTTTGGGCCAAGGCATATGGATCTACCTGGAAGGTTGGAGTTATAGGTGGTTATTGGGACATGGGTATCTGGAACTGAACTCTAGCCCTCGGAGGCAGCAGTAACTGTTCTTAAACATGGAACTGTCTGTCCAGTCCAAGATGGAGATTTTAACCTTTTCTTCTTTCCTATCAGGACCAGTTGGACAGAGCCGAGGCCAAATACAATAGATCCATTGCAGTGAACAGAGCCAAGGCCGTGAAGGCCAGAGGCCATGCTGAGAAGTACCGAGCTGTGGAGAAGGCCCTGGCCAGGGCTGAGAGGGAGCAGAGGGAGCGAGCCATGGCTGAGAGGGAGCGAGCCAGGGCTGAGAGGGAGCGAGCCAGGGCTGAGAGGGAGCGAGCCAGGGCTGAGAGGGAGGGAGCCAGGGCTGAGAGGGAGGGAGCCAGGGCGAGAG
Source organism: Rhizomys pruinosus (assembly GCA_009823505.1). Lineage (NCBI taxonomy): Eukaryota > Metazoa > Chordata > Mammalia > Rodentia > Spalacidae > Rhizomys > Rhizomys pruinosus. The sequence goes on from VZQC01009936.1 coordinate 2,039,927, forward strand.
GGAGGGGAGGGAGCTAAGGCAGGCCCAGGGCAGAACTGTAGCAAGAACCAGGGTTTCCAGAAATGTCTGTAATTTTTTAACCCTCAAACAAACTAAGGACATCTTGCCAAGCTGGCCACAGTTGCTGGGTCCAGTGGTCCTGGTTTTTGCTTTTCTTTCTTTTTTGCACCCTTGTCGTGCAATGCCACAGAGGTCAGAAGAGGGTGTCGGATTCCCCTGGAACTGGAGTTAAAGATGGTTCTCAGCTGCCATGTGGGTGCTGGGGATCGAACCCAAGAACAGTCGGTGCTCTTAACCGCTAGGCCATCTCTCCAGCCCCGGTTTTTGCTTTTTAAAGACCGGGTCTCACTGTGTAGCCCAGTTTGCCCTATGTACACCAGGTTGGTGTGGAACTTACAAGGCTCCACCCATCTCTGTCTCCCCAGAGTTGGGATTAAAGGCCTGGGCCACCTTGCCTGGCTGTTCTTGCATATTTTTTGGTCTGGTAGATTAAAGTCTGTCTAAGGCATCTTATATTTATATTTTATATTTTATTTCCAACAACTCCTGGCACTGAAAACCAAACAAAATCTTGATTTGGTCCTACAAGTGAGGATTGCAGGAAGAGATGAAGGGAGGCAGCAGGGATGGCAGGTGCGCTGAGAGGAACCCAAGCAGGTGCATGCAGGGAACTGCACCCCCCATAACACTGACAAGCTTCTGCTGCAGCTGCTGGGTTGGGGGAGGCAGAACCTCCCATTCTGGGGCACACCCTTGGAACAGGGTCTGGGAGGTGAGAGTAGTGACTGCAGCCATGAAGTTCTGTCTGGGGACATTAAATTTCCAGTGCTCAGGAGGACTGAAGGCAGCAGGAACCCTCTGCCCAGCTATGCGTCTCCTGGGACCCACCTGGGCCGATCAAGGTGGACTGAAGTGGGTGAGGGGATCCTTACCAGCACCCACAGGAAGGCATCTGTTTCTGGGTCCCTCCTGGGACACAGAGGACCACCATGACTCACACTGCCTTTGCGGTGGGATCATGCCCAAATCCACCACTGTTTTGTTTGTTTTGTTTTGTTTTGTTTTGTTTTGTTACAGAGTCTTACTATGCAATCCAGGCTGCAATCAACTGCCCAGAGTTCGGATTCAAGATGAGGGAATGGGATCTGCATTTACAAATGCCCATGAGGGGATTCTAGAAGCAATGATCTATGTCCTGAATCTGTGAGAACGTTTAAGTGACCTGACCCAGGGAGACCCTATCTCAAAAATACCAAAAAAAGAAAAAAAAAGAACTGTGAATGTGGTCACTGAGAGGGTTCTGTCCATGCCTTGCCCAGCAGCAGTGGGGAGATGGGATGTGCTAGAAGGAAGCGGTGGTCACTCCACGGGGCAGTAGGCAAAGGTGCNAGAATGAAAGCCAGGCAGGCCAGGTAACCGAACCTTTGATTCTTTCTTACCAGGAGCAGCCAGACCAAGTGTAGACCAAGAAGAACAGAGCACTGGTGGAGGGAAGGTAAGTCCATGTGAAGGAGATCTCAGCCCAGGCCGTGGAAAGCCCATCTGAAGCTGAGGAGAACAGACCATGACAAGCTGATCCAAGGCTGGCCCTGGGAGATCATCTGGGACTTAAAGCCAGGGCAAAATCCTGTAGCTGGACAGGTCCTAGGCCCAATAGGGAAACCGTTGCCATTGTTAAGAGGGTATGATGTGCCAGGCGTGGTGGCGCATGCTTTTAATTCTAGCACTTAGGAGGCAAAGGCAGGCGGATCTTTGTGAGTTCAAAGCCAGCCTGGTCCACAGAGAGTTCCAGGCCAGCTGGGGCTACAGGGAGACCCTGTCTCAAAAAGACAAAAAAAAAAAAAAAAGTATGATGTGCCGATCAAATTGCCTTTAATATGCTGACAAATAAGCAGCTGGTGCTGTGGCATAGTGGCCCACAGCAAATGGAAGAACCTGATCAGACGTCTGTATGACCCACACCAAGGCTCACGGTGCACTGAAGCACAAGGCAAAGGAAAGAAGGACAAGCTGGAGGAAGGTGCAGTGTGGAATCTGTCTTCTGGGCATGGAAACCATTACCATCTGCATCAGAGCAGCTGTGACTGCTTGCAAAAGACCCTCAAGATCATCCCTGCTGATGCTCCCTCTTAGGTGGAGGGAGCAGTGGCGAGGGTCATCAGACCCTCACCTGACCTCGGCCACTCTCTCCTGTGCCTCCCAGCCCCATGACTGGAATTCTGCCTCCCTGCACATGCCTCATGGTTCAGGGCATGGTAAAGTACAGAGTGAAGTTTGGTCATAGAGAGGAGCCTGTCTTTGCACCTCTGGGGTGACACCTCTTGCTGATGTGGCTGTGTTGGAGTTGCTCACGCCTGTAGGTAAAGCCCTCACTGGTTCAGAAGGTTGCCCTTCATGGCACTTATTGCTCTAATCTGTTGTTTGTGCCCTGTCAAACAAGGGAGCAGACACTTGTTCACATCGCCCAGGTTCACCCAGCTGGAGCCTGCAGCACTCACAACACACTACATGCATTTCTGCCCAGAAAACAGAAGGAAGAAATCCAGGATGATGGGACTAGAGAGATGGTTCAGAGTTAATAACACTGACTGCACTCACAGAGGGCCCAGCTTCCATTCTCAGCACCCACATGGCAGCCAACAACTGTAACTCCAGTTCCAGGGGATCTGGCACCCCCTTCTGACCTCCTCAAGAATTTCATAACATGGGTGCACTTACACACATGCAGACAATACACATATACACATAAAAATAATAAATAAAATATATTTTAAAAACTAAGAGCACAGTGGCCCAACTAAGTGAGAGTCAAGGAAACTCATCTATAAGCTTCTTATGGATTCAGATGAGGTTCCCCAAATGTCTATATTCATGGGAGCAGAGACACTGATTCCACTGCCACCAGTGTCCTGGAGAGTTGTTTTTAGAGACCGCCCTTCTAGCAAAGCCAGATCTTTGCCTTCACCATGGAAAAGAATTTCAGAATGAGCCAGTATGCAGCAGAGGTGGAGTGAACAACAGGGTATTTTTGTGATGGTGTGACGGCACAAACAATTAATTCCAGAACTTGAAGGCAAAGACAGGCAGATCTCTATGAGTTTGAGGTCAGCTTTGTCTACACAAACAATTCCATGCTATCCAGGTTATACAGTGAGACCCTGCCTTTACAGAAAAAGGGGGTAGCATTTGCCATAATGGTGCTATATTCCTATCACTCCAGGAGTTCAGGGATAGCCTCAACTACATAGCAAGTTCAATGCCTGGTCCACATGAGAGCCTGTTTAAAAACAGAACAACATGAAATATTTAAATATGTAAGGGGCTAAAAGAAGCTGGCTCAGCCAGGCGTGGTGGCACACGCCTTTAATCCTAGCACTTGGGAGGCAGAGGCAGGCAGATCTTTGTGAGTTCGAGGCCAGCCTGGTCTACAGAGTGAGTTCCGGGCCAGCAGGGGCTACAGGGGGACCCTGTCTCAAAAAAGACAAAAAGAAAAAAGGTATGATGTGCTGATCAAATTTGCCTTCAATCTGCTGACAAATAAGCAACTGGCACTGTGGCA
>VZQC01009940.1:0-20734 GCA_009823505.1 Rhizomys pruinosus
TGTCTTCCTCTAAACAGAGACTCGCCTAAGGCCAGGGAAGTCCTCACTGACTCTTTGGGATGGCCGCTAAATTTGTTACAGAGTATTGTAACACAGTTGACATGAAAGTGAGCTCCCAGCTCTTCTGCTGTTGCACCATAGTCTACAATGCCAACGTAGACAAAGCAGGCATCAGCCTCCCATCTTCTGAATAGACATAATCACCGGCCAGCATTGCCTGGAAGCGGACTCATATTCATCAGCTTCCCTACCTCCTCCTGTAGCTTCTCAGCCTCTTCCTCCATCTTCCTAGCTCCAGGTCCTCACTTCCACGGTTCCCGGGGTCGCCCTGTATGCCCCCCCCCCCCCCCGCCCCCCCGCCCGCAGCTCCTGGGACTGCTACTGTCACTACTGCCCTAGCTGCTCAGACTGGGTAGCCTGTTCAGTATTCACTTCTAAAGATGTGCTGTTAGCCTCACCAGATTTGCCGGGGAAAATGTTAGTTAAACTCTAGGATTAATTCCTCGAGGTGTGGATCCAGCAATCTTCTTAGGCTGGAGGTTTGGAAAAACACTTTGGTCTGGAGAACCACAGTTTTTTGCTTTATTCTTTGGTCTATCCATTTACATATGTCGCCAAAAGTTGCTTGTCATTTCTAGACTGAAATTTTCATTTTGGGGGAGAAAAAAACGACGTAAATTTGAGAATCAGTCATTGGGATATTATAGTATTTCTGTTGAAATTGCAAAACTGCCTCCATTTTGTTCTCACTGACTTGGCTTATCCTGTATTTCTGCCCAACCATTCCCTCTGCAGGCAGCCAGCCATGAGGGCCCCACCTATAGTTTCAGGATTGTTGTCTCACTAGGGGAAACTTCAACTAGTTCTCTGTACATGTCCAAGGGAGTCAGTTTATTCTCTTACCGTACCTCTTGTTATCCATGGGCATTTCGCTTGTAATTCTGGAGAACTTTTTTTCTACTGAAACTTTATTAATGAAAATCTCTTTTGTTGCCTGATATAGCCTTGTCTGATGTAACTATTGGTATTATTAGGCTTTGGCCTTGGTCATGGTGTGGATTGTAATTTTAGTACTGGGTCTTAAACTCCCCATCCTGCCTTCCTTTGGGTTGTAGGTTCTTTGGGTATTGTGTTCTACTCTCTTGGCCACCATTCTAATAAAGGACTCCTAATTCCTAACCATCACTATGTGCACTCCTCTGTGCCGCTCTATCAGCGTTACAGTGTGACTTAGCCAATGGTTTATGAGTGCTGTCTGCAAGAGAAGTTATATTCCGATAAGATTTCTCAAATAAGAATAGTATGTTGGATGCATGGAAGGGTGTATGTACTTTTAAATTCCCAGCACTGGAAGAAAGGAAGGAGGAAGGAAAGGAAAAAGAGGAGGAAGACAGAGGAAGGAAGAGAGACGAAGAGCAAGGAAGAACAGGAAGGAATGAGAAGGACGAGAAAGGATTGAAGTAAGCGAAGAGAGAGTAAAGGAACAGAGAAATTGAAGCCGATGCTTCGTAGCTCCCCATTGACAGGACCATTTCAGTAAATGCCAGTGCGCTGTCCTACCGTCCGACTTCTATCCACTTTCGACGTACCCGGTCACTCCTCGTCTCTCCTCCTCCCCACAATACTCTCTTGGTTCTTATCCTAGTCCAAGTCCTTCGTTTCCCCAACCGCCCTACTACGCCTGTTAAATAACTCTGGCACGTAACTGTCCTTAATGATAGTCCCCATTTGGGCTGAGAATCCCGCGCTTCAGCCACTGTCTACACTTTCCAGGCTCACGGGCTGCGCGCACCCAGCGGTTGAGCTAACTCCCTCCGGCACTTTCGCAGGGCCCAGGTTCGATATTTATTCCCAGCACACCACACTGGTGGCTAAGAGCCATCTCTAAAAACTCCATTCCAGAGGAATACAATGCCCGCTTCTGACCCATCCGTGGCATTGCACCACACAGGTAGGCAAACCATCTACAATGCAGACAATACAAACTCATCCAATCAACATGAAAATATAAAATTTTAAAAAATATTAAAAAAAAAACAAAAACAAAACAAGCCAAATCACCCTCATCATCCCTGTGGATGCTAGTGCCAATTACTACCACGATGTATAATGTTTTCGTTTGTAGGGGGCCCCGAAGGGGGAGGGAGGAGGAAGGGGTGGCCCTCGGGGTGGGGCCCAGGGGCCCCAAGCTTTTGTACAAAACAGGATGGGGCGTACTGCATTTTGGAAACAACAACAACAACACAGAGAAAAATGCAATCAAGACACCGGACTGAAACAAGTGAAAACTTCTGGCTCAAAAAACAGATCAACTTCCCCTTCCCATGGAGAATAAATGGAGAAAGCTAAGAGATGAAAGCATGTTGTGGCAGAATGCATGGCCTGCGTGTTGCGGGGTTGGCGTGGTGAAATGGGCGGGAAAACACGGAGTCTAGTTTTTAAAAATAATAAATTAATTAAAAAAAAAAAGAAGTGAAAAATCTGAAGATGGGGCAAGAAAAACAAATATTAAAAAAATAACCAGCCTCATACTAAAGCCCATAGATTAGTGGCTTCAAGGCTAAGTGTATGATAAAATATTAATATTTAGCTATCTATTTAATATGATAAAATAATCACCAAACTACTCAACCAGATGGTAAAACACCATTCAAACTGTTTATTTTAAAAAATTTACAAAAGGAGGGGGTGGGTGGGGAATTGAGAGATAGCCGCAGCAGTTCACTGTCCAGCATTACCTAGGCACCCAACAATGGTGGCTATGAATGGCTGTCCTTAACTCTAGTTCCTAAACACCAATTCTTCTGACCCGCAAGACAGTACAGACACGGGTTAGCTACAGAAGAAAGCAAAACAAATCAAAAAAAAGAAAATAAAAAATAATAATTTTAGAAAGTAGGGGGCTAGCCAGGCATGGTTTCTCCCAGACCTTACATTCTCCCGCATATGGGGAGAGAGGCAGAAGTTTCCTTTTGAGATCAGGCCAGCCTGGTTGACAAAACAGCAGTTCAGGCTGGCTATGGCTATCAAGGGACCCGTCTAAAAAAAAAAAAAAAGAGAGAAGAGAGAGAGGAAAGAGAGAAGAGAAAAACAAAAAATACAAAAGAAGTACGGTGCTGGAGATATGCTCGTGGTTAAGAACACTTTTTTATGCGAGGTAACCAGAGTTCGATTCCACCACCCAAGTAGTGCATCTGTTAACACAACTTCTGTAAAACCATCAGCCTTTCAGAGGGAACCCCTCTGACGTCTCAGGCTACTGCACTCACATGCACAAACACATATACACATTAAAAAAAAAATCAAAAGGTAAAAGTGTCACCAAGGTGTAAAGTAGTCCATGCAGGGTGTAGTGGCATGAAGTTGGAGTAAGTGGATCTCTGAGTTAAGGTGCATCTCTTTGGAGTTCAGAGCCCGTCCTGGTCTTGCAAATAAAGCAAGGCCATATGCAACAAGGAGCTATATATAGCAAGACCCTGTCCCAAGCCTGGTGGCACAACCTGTAATAGTACAAGGTGGACTCCAGAAGGTTAGAAGTTCAAGACCAGGACTCAAGCTACCTAGTTGTAAGGCCTAACCAGTTCAATGCTAGCGCTATTGGCTACATTGAGACCTTATCTCAAGAAAGCAAAAACAAAAAGAACACAATAGTAGTATATATCCAAGTGTCAAGGGTGGGCATCTCAAGAAGATATAACACAGCTATAAAGGTATGGAGCCAGGCGTTGTGGCACTGTCCTTTAAATCCTAGCACTCAGGAGGCAGAGACAGGCTATATCTCTGTGATTCAATGCCACCTGTCTACAAAGTGGAGTTACCAGACATGGCCGTAGCGCTTACGAAGACTACCCTGTTCAAAAGATATGAAATAATAAAACTTAAAAAATAAACCCAGGAGAGAAACGAAAAAAAAACCCTGTCTCAAAAAAAACAAACAAAAACAAACAAGAAAAAAACAGAATTACCATTTACCACCTGTAATTGCAGCACTTGGAAGGTTGAGGCAGGAGGATTGAAATTCCAGGCCCAACTTGGGCTACACAGTGAATTCTAGGACAGCCTTACACAATGCAATGCTGTCTTAAAAAGCAAAACCTAATAGCTATATATACATATATATGATTTTGTAGTAAGTACAAAAGAAAGTGCCATTAGTCTACATTTTCAAAAATATGTAAAAGGGATTTTACTTGAAATTCTTTAAAGGTTTAAAAAGTTGAATAAAAATATCTTATTTTTATCTTAATAGCTCATCTGTAGTGAGACCGTAAGAGGGGTTATGAGGGTTTACAGGCTGTAAAGTGAAAACAAGGTCAGAAAACGTCAAAGGGATTCTTGCTATTCATAAGTCACATGGCAGTGAAGACATATTTTGACACAGTTCATAATCTTCTGTGTGAGATTTTTCTGAGAAAAGGGATTATAGCTCTTTGCAGGGAGTTTGGAAATTCTTGACTTACAGATGGCTGCATAAGCAATTCTTTTCCCTTCCTCTGTCCCCCTAATTTTCCTTGCCTTTCTGTTCTTCCTCAAAATGAGCCCAACCTATGCCTTGCATTACACATACAAAAGCTTCAGTACCAGGAATTAGTAATTAGATGTAAAGATATGATAAAAAATAAGCTTGTCTTTACTAATAAATATCCTTCTCTGGAGTCTATAAATAAACAAACAAACAAACAAACTTAAACCTTGGCACCTAGTAGACAGGAGAAAAGCAAATTTATATCTAAGAGCCACAGTCCAGTTTTCACACAAGTACTGGGTGATCTCAAAGAACCTCAAGCTGGAGGCCACAGAGATGACTCCTCAGTTAAGAGCACTGGCTGCTCTTGCAGAGGACCCAGGTTTCATTCCCCTGCATCCACATCTGGCAAACAACCAACTGTAACTCTACTTCCAGGGGATCCAATGCCCTCTTCTGGCCTCCATGGGCACTGCATACACATGGTGCATTTAAATGCAGGCAAGACACTCATACATATCATTTTTTTAATTAATAAAAAAAAAGCTAGAAAGAACCTCAAGCTGATAATGATTTTTACTGATAATGGTCTTAGATACCTGACAATCAAATGCCAACTTTCTCTAGAGGAACTTATCTTCATCTGAAGCTTTAAAATATTATTAATAGGGCTGGAGAGATGGCTCAGAGGTTAGAAGCACCAACTGCCCTTGCAGAGGATCCAGGTTCGATTCCCAGCACCCACGTGGCGGCTAAGAACCATCTTTAACTCCAGTTCCAGGGGAATCCAACACCCTCTTCTGACCTCTGCAGTATTGCAAAACATGGGTGCACAAACCTACATGCAGACAGTACACTCATACACATAAAAAATAATAAATAAAAAATACTAATAATAAAATTCTGAGAAAAATTATTTGCTCACATTTTTAAAATAATGAGAAAATAAACCAAGCATTAGTGAATATTTCTAATATAAGATAATAATAAAAGATTTCTGTTTGTTGCTTTTGTGGGGGGTGGGGGGTGTGTTTTGTTTTTGTGACAGTCTCCCTGTAGCCCTAGCTGACCTAGAACTTGCTGTGTAGACTAGGCTGGCCTCCATCTCACTGAGATATGCCTGCCTCTGCTTCCTGAGTGCTGGTACTAAAGGCATATACCACCAGGCCCAGCAAGAAAAGATTATTGAAAGACTTCGGATTCTGGATTTATGAAGTTCAAACAGTAAAATAACAGTAGTAAATATGCATAAAAGACAAGCTTGGAAGTGTGTGCAGAGAACAAGAAACCATAAACAATGGAGATATTTAAGAAAACAATATTTTTTCCTGTATGTGTGTGAAGGTGTGTGTTTGAACATGTGTGCATGGTTATATGTATATACATATATACATGTGCAGGCCTCGGGTGTCATTCCTCAGGAGCCATCCACCTCGTTTTCTGAGACAGGGTCTCTCATTGGCCTGGACTTGCCCATCTGTCTAAACCGGCTGGCCATGGAGCCCTGGGAATCTGTCTGTCTCTGCTTCCTCAATGCTGGAATTGCAAGTGGACATCTCCTTTCATGTGAGTCTTGGGGTCCTAATGTTTGCATGGCCAGCACGTCACCAACTGAACTATTTCCCCAGACCAACAAGTAAAATTTAAAGAACTGAAGAGTATATTTACATATACTTAAGAAATATAAGCTACAGGATGAAAGAAATCCAAATGCAATAGAAAAAGTGAAACAAAAAAGGTGGTAGANTAAACCAAGCATTAGTGAATATTTCTAATATAAGATAATAATAAAAGATTTCTGTTTGTTGCTTTTGTGGGGGGTGGGGGGTGTGTTTTGTTTTTGTGACAGTCTCCCTGTAGCCCTAGCTGACCTAGAACTTGCTGTGTAGACTAGGCTGGCCTCCATCTCACTGAGATATGCCTGCCTCTGCTTCCTGAGTGCTGGTACTAAAGGCATATACCACCAGGCCCAGCAAGAAAAGATTTTTGAAAGACTTCGGATTCTGGATTTATGAAGTTCAAACAGTAAAATAACAGTAGTAAATATGCATAAAAGACAAGCTTGGAAGTGTGTGCAGAGAACAAGAAACCATAAACAATGGAGATATTTAAGAAAACAATATTTTTTCCTGTATGTGTGTAAAGGTGTGTGTTTGAACATGTGTGCATGGTTATATGTATATACAGGCACATGCATGTGCAGGCCTCGGGTGTCATTCCTCAGGAGCCATCCACCTCGTTTTCTGAGACAGGGTCTCTCATTGGCCTGGACTTGCCCATCTGTCTAAACCAGCTGGCCATGGAGCCCTGGGAATCTGTCTGTCTCTGCTTCCTCAATGCTGGAATTGCAAGTGGACATCTCCTTTCATGTGAGTCTTGGGGTCCTAATGTTTGCATGGCCAGCACGTCACCAACTGAACTATTTCCCCAGACCAACAAGTAAAATTTAAAGAACTGAAGAGTATATTTACATATACTTAAGAAATATAAGCTACAGGATGAAAGAAATCCAAATGCAATAGAAAAAGTGAAACAAAAAAGGTGGTAGAGAGGTGGCTAAGCAGGTACGAGCACTGACTGCTCTCTTTCAGAAGACCCAGGTTCAATTCCCAGCACCCACATAACAGCTAACAACCATCCATAAGTCCAGTTCCAAGGGATCCAATGCCCTCTCCTGACCTCCGTGGGTATTGTAAAACATACATGCAGGCAATACACTCATACACATAAAATGAATAGTAGTAGTAGTAGTAGTAGTAGTAGTAGTAGTAGTAATAGACTTGCAGGGGAGGTGGTACATGACCATAAACCCATTATTGAGGAGACGGAGTCAGGAGGATCAGGAGTTCAAGGCCATCCTCAGCTATATATCGAATTATAAGCTAGTTTGGGCTACCTGAGTCTTTATATCAAAACAAAAATCAGGGGGCTAGATAGTTGAGTTAGTGGTTAAGACCGCATACTGCTCTTGCAGAGGACCTGAGTTCAGTTCCCAGAATCCATACCTGCAGACTCACAACCTTAACTCCAGCTCCAGAGGATCACCTCTGGCCTCCAAGGACACCTGCATTTATGTGTACATATACAGACACACAAACATACACATAATCAAAAATAAAATCTGAAAAAGAAATGATGGCTCAGTGAGTGAAAGCACTTAGTGCACAAGCCTGACGACCTGACTTTGGGCTACCAGATCCCATATCAAAACTGGGTAAAGTAGTACTCGTCTGTAAGACCAGCACTTCTGTGGCAAGACAGGAGGCAGAAATAGGAAGATTACCTGTAAGTTCCTGCTTAGGCCAACTAACCTCAAGTGCTCAGTGAAGCAACAGAAACAAGGGAGACCTGTCTCATAACAAGGTGGAAGATGAGAACCAACTCCAGAAAAGTTGTTCTCCAACCTCCACAGGTGCATCATGGCACATGTGCACCCACCCATGCACATCACACACGCACACACACACACACACACACACACACACACACACACAACACACACAGATTTTAATTTTTAAAATTAAAAAGAAAAAAACTAAAAAGACTTTTGTGATTATGCAAACATAATACATATAAAAGGATTTAAGTGACAATGGAAGACATGGTGAGATTTAAAATGAACCTAATTATAGCTTTGAAAGACAACCAAAAAAGACAATGGGCAGAGCAGTATTTGACAGGATAATTATTGAGAACTTTTCAGAACCAATGCTAGACTCCAACCCACAGACTTATGAAGCCCTCCAAATCTTTTTTTTTTTTTTTCCGGTCTTTTTGAGACAGGGTCTCCCTGTAATTCCAGTTGTCCTGGAACATACTATGTAGACCAGCTGGCCTTGAACTCACAGAAATCCACTTGCCTCTGCCTCTCAAGTGCTGGGATTAAAGGCGTGTGCCACTACACCTGGAAGCCCTCCAAATCAGAAGTGAATCGAACAATATATCCTCACTTAGATACACCACAGTGAATTTGCAGAACACCCCCCCCAAAAGAAAGCTTTAAAGTAGAAAAATAAAACAAAACAAAAACAAGAAAACCCCATACTTTTTATCAGTAGCAATAGAAACCAGAAGACTGTAGGATATGTTCAATTGGCTGAAAGAAAATGACTCTATGGGCATGGTATGGCAATCCCAGCATCCAGAGACAGAAAGGAGAGGACTTAAAAGATGGAGGCTAGCCTGGGCTATATAGAGATGTTAAACAAAAACAAAGACACTGACTTAATTCTTAATACCATGAAAAGATCTTTAAAAAGAAGAAAGAAAGAAGAAAGAAAGAAAGAAAGAAAGAAAGAAAGAAAGAAAGAAAGAAAGGAAGGAAGGAAAGAAAGAAAGAAAGAAAGAAAGAAAGAAAGAAAGAAAGAAAGAAAGAAAGAAAGAAAGAAAGAAAGAAAGAAAGAAAGAAAGAAAGAAAAAAAAAAGCTAGGCTAGGCCTGTATGATGGTGCATGCCTTTAATCCCAGCACTTGGGATACAAAGGCAGGTAGATCTCTGATCTCTGTGAAAGATATACCAGCCTGGTCTACATAGTGAGTTCCAGTCCAACTGGGGGATACAAAAAAGACCCTGTCTCAAAAAAGAAAAAGAAAGGAAAAAAGAAAGAAACAAGGAAGAAGAAAGAGAGAGAGAGAGAGAGAGAGAGAGAGAGAGAGAGAGAAGGCTATCCCTGCTTGGTGGCAGAGGGCTATAATCCTAGATATTGGGGAGAATAAGGCAAGAGGTTTACAAATATAAGGCCTGCCTGGGATACAGAGTGAGTTCAAGATCAGCCTAGGCAACTTAGTGAGACCCTATTTCAAATGAGCAAATACATAGCTGCAGAAATAGCTCACCCCTACAGCACTTGCCTTGAATTTGAAAAGCCCTCAGTTCAACCCCTAATACTGTAAAAAATAAGTAAATAAGCCTAGTACAGCAAAAATAAGTATTCTCTTTTTTATTTTTATTTTATCTGTATGAATGTTTTTTGCACTATTGTTTGTATGTAAGTAGGTACACCCAGGTCCTACAATGCCCATAGAGATTAGAAGAAGACATCAGATACCCTGGAACCCGAGTTACAGGTGGTTGTTAGCTGCCATGTAGGTGCTGTGAATCAAATCCCAGTCCTCTGAAAAGAGTAGTCAGTGCTGTTAACTGCTAAGCCATCTCTCCTGCCCCCAAATAAGTATTTTCAGGCAAACAAAAGAATTGTACCAAAGTTAGCAACAAAATAGAAGGCATTAAAGGAAAAATATGAAGAAATTTCTTTTGTTCATCAGAAAACAAAATGATCCCAAATGAAAGGCCTGTGCATGAAGAATAAATGTAAAGCACTGGAAGCGGTACATATATGCAAAAGTCTATTTTATTTTGAGACAGATCTTTTTTTTTTTTTTTTTTTTTTGGTCTTTTCGAGACAGGACAGGCTACAGGGTCTCCCTGTAGCCCCAGCTTGTCCTGGAACTCACTCTGTAGACCAGGCTGGCCTTGAACTCCCAAGTGCCTCTGCCTCCCAAATGCTAGGATTAAAGGCATGCCACCACGCCCAGCTTTGAGACAATTCTTATCCAAGTTGTTTTCAAACTCACTGTGAAGCTGAGGGTGACCTTGACCTGATCTCCTGCTTCCAACTGCTGAGTGCTGTATTGCAGGCATGAACCACCACATATGCATTACATGGTGCTGGGGATTGAACCCAAGGCTTCATGAAGTCTATGCAAGCTATGTACTAACTGAGCTAAATCCTCAGCCAATATTTGCAAAAAGCTAAACAACAACACTGACTTACAAAACCGTGGCTATTGTTAAAGTGATTCGCTACATTTTTTTTAATTCTTTTTTTTTGAGACAGGTTCTCCCTTTAGTCCCAGCTGACCTGGAGCTCCCTACGTAGACCAGGCTGGCCTTGAACCCACAGAGATCCGCCTGCCTCTGCCTCCCAAGTGCTGGGATTAAAGGCGTGCACCAACATGGCCAGCCTAAGATGGTTCTTAGCCACCATGTGGCTGCTGGGAATTGAACCCGTGTCCTCCTTAAGCGCAGTCAGTGCTCTTAACTGCTGAGCCATCTCTCCAGCCCCCAATACTATTTAAAAACAAAAAACAAAACAAAACAAAAACATTGCTCATCTGCCTAATGTCGGAAGTAGGTCTCTGCAGATGCTCACTACATGCCTGCTGTTAAACAGCACTCACCACAGCAATGTCATTTGTGCTATCATGTCCACCTCCTAGACGCCATAAAAAAGGGAAAATGTGCGGCGGGGGCGGGCACGCCTTAATCTAGCACACTTTGGGGGGAGCAGGCGGATCTCTTGTGGGTTCAAGGCCAGCCTGGTCTACAGAGTGAGTTCCAGGACAGCTGGGATTCAGGGAGACCCTTGTCTCAAAAAGGACCAAAAAAAAAAAAAAAAAAAAAAAGGGAAAGTGCTATTCATTTCGATGTGTCCTCTCTTCTTTTCCTATCCATGCAGGCAAGATCATATTAATATTCTATTGATGTCCTTTTAAAATGACTGTGCTACTGCAGCACAGTGTTTTTCTTCATAATGACATTCTTATTTCAAATTTGCATAATGTACCAATGAAAATGATTTATTATACAGACAGTAATTAGTATATATTTAGGAGCTGATGATTTAAAGCTATAAAAAAATCAGAATTATATGACTTTCACATAAGCATTGATGATTCCCACCATAGAAGTCTAAAAATGAAAATTCATCATAACAAATTATATAATTATGTATTCACAGGTTAAGAACAATTAAGTCTTATTGAAAAGCTCTGCCTACTCTTTCCACCCACATTGCCACTTCAAAATTAGACGTGCTACGAATTTTAACAGCCTGTCTATAAATAGCTAGAAATTTAGGCTCAAGGTATAAAGATTGACTCCTGAGTTTCAGTTCAACTCAGAAGACAGTCTAAATTCAAATTCTAGAAAGAATAAGAAGCCATTTGTGGTGGCTCATGCATATCATCCAGGACTTGGGGAGCAGACACAGGAGCTCACCTTAAGTTCTAGCCCAACCCGGTCAGCATAGTGAGTTCCAGGCCAGCCAAGGCTATATAATCATACTGCATCTCAAATGAACAAAACAAAAAGAATAAGAACCCTTTTTTTTTCTTCAGATTGTTACCTAGGCTAAACAGACATTCCCACATTGCAAATGTGTTTTTATTTTAGGATTGTATATAAAAAAAGAAACTTGCTGATCGTGGGTGCACTCTTTTAATCCTAGCACTTGGGAGGAAGAGACAGGCGGATCTTTGTGAGTTCAAGGTCAGCCTGGTCTACACAGTGAGTTCCAGGACAGCTGGGGCTAAGGAGAGACTCTGTCTCAAAAAGACCAAAAAGAAACTTACAAAAAATTTTAGGGGGCTGGAAAGATTGTTCAGCAGTTAAGAGCACTGGCTGACTCTCAGCACCCACATGGAAGCTAACAACTGTCTGTAAATCTAGTTCCAGGGGATGCAACACCCTCTTCTGTCCTGCACAGGCATTGCATGGCATGGGTGCACTTACACACATAGAGGCAATACATGCATACACATAAATTTAAAAATTAATTTTTTAAATATTTTGTTATATTTATTTTATGTGTATTTGTGCATTGCCTGCATATATGTAAGGCACCTGTATCATGCAATGCTCATGATGGTCAGAAGAGGGTGTCAGATTCTTTGGAAATGGTGTCACTGTTATGTGGGTATTGGGAATTGAACCTAGGTCCTCTGCAAGAGCAACCAGTGCTCTTAACCACTGACCCATCTCTCTAGCCCTAAAATCAAACATAAGAATATCATAATTCGTAGATTTCCAAAACTATAATGAATTATAGTGCAAAGAAACTGTATCTTACTTTTTTGGTTTTTTTTTTTAAATATTTTATTTTATATGTATGCATGTATTATCTGCATGCTTGTAAGTGCACCCATGTCAAGCAATGCCCACTGAGGACAGAAGAGGACATCAGATTCCCTGAAACTGGAGTTACTGATGGTTGATAGCAGCCAAGTGCGTGTTGGGTACCAAACCCAGGTCCTCTGCAAGAACAGCCAGTGCTCTCAACCTCTAAGCCATCTCTCCTGCCTAATTTTAAAAAAAACAAACAAACAAACAAAAAAAAAATCTCATCATGTAGTCCTGGCTGGCCTGGAACTCTCTATGTAGACCAGGATGGCCTCAAACTCATACAGATCCACCAGCCTCTGTCTCCCAAATGTTGTAATTAAAGGCACATATCACCATACCTGGCAAATAGACTTGTTTTTATTATTTTTATTTTATGTATATAAGTGTTTTACCTGCAAGTACTATTCACCACTTGTGTCCAGTGCCCAAGGAGGCCAGAAGAGGTGTCAGATCCACTGGAACTGGATGTAAGTTGTGCTGCTATGTGGTTGCTGGAAACTAAACCAGGGTCCTCTGTAAGAACAGCAGGTGCTCTTAGGCACTAAGCCATCTCTCCAACCAAACTTACCTTTTTATTTTTTAATTTATTTTTATTTATTTATTTTTTGAGACAGGGTCTCCCTCTAGCCCCAGCTGGCCTGGAACTCACTCTGTAGACCAGGCTGGCCTTGAACTCACAGAGATCCGCCTGCCTCTTGAGTGCTAGGATTGAAGGCATGTGCTAGCACGCCTGGCTTAAGGATGGTTCTTGGCCGCCATGTGGGTGCTGGGAATTGAACTCAGGTCCTCTGCAAGAGCAGTTGGTGCTCTTAACTGAGCCATCTCTCCAGCTCACCTTTTTAATTATTATTAAAATTTTATTTATTTTTTCTTTAAAATAACATGGGTTCATTCAAACTTTGAGATTCTTTAAACTTTGCCTATTTCTTTAATACATAATTGATAAAACCAAATCTGCAGAATGTCTAAATGACTTTTATTTAAGTCTTTTGTTTTCTTTTAGTTTGGTTTGGTTTCATTTTGGTTTTTGAGGCTGAGCCTTATGTAGTCCAGACTGCCCTCAAATTCAGTCTGTAGTGAAGAGGGTGAGACCACAGGTATGTGTCATCATACACAATTGGTGTATCAAAGACTGGGGATGAAACTCAGTCAGGGCTTTGTACATCCCGAGCAAATACTACCACCTGAGCCATATCCCCAGACCCTACGTCTTTTAATATACATAAAATTTTTCATATTATGTATATTTCAGTTGGTTACTAGTTGATGTAGTTATTAGACTATTTCAGTTAGCTTTGTCCAATCTGTATTTATACATACAAACCTATGAACTTCCTGAGAGATCTAAATTTCATAAGCTGTATCGTATATTCTTCCTATTTAATAAAGTTCCAGTTTTTACTGAGTCCTAGCCTTACCCTGTTCACACACACACACAAAAAAATGATCAACCATCTATATGCTATTCTACCTTTGCTCTTAAATAAGTCTAAAGGTAGCAAGAATCCTTAATCTGTAAGCTACAAGCATTTCAACCCTCATTTCTGCTATTCTCTGCTGAAGATACCATGCATGCTTTCACCATTACCAAGGAACAGCTATTTCTACAATTCTTATAATGGCGAGTCTACCTAGATGTCAGATATTTTAGGTGTATTTTTGACTCCACCCAAACTCAGGTGCTCAGAGATGACAAGGTAGAGAAACACAACTTTTTTATTTTTTTTAGTCTTTTTGAGACAGCGTCTCCCTGTCGCCACAGCTGGCTCTGGAACTCACTCTGTAGTCCAGGCTGGACTTGAACTCACAGAGATACCGCCTGCTTCTGCCTCCCAAGTTCTGGGATTCAAAGGCATATGCCACCCAGCCGCGAAACAACTTTTTAATTATATATATATATATATAATATATAATATATATATTTTTTTTTTTTTTTTTTTGTCTTTCGAGACAGGGTCTCCTTGTAGCCCCAGCTGTCCTAGAACTCTCTGTAGACCAGCGGACTTGAACTCACAGAGATCCGCCTGCCTCTGCTCCCAAGTGGTAGGATTAAAGGCGTGCGCCACCATGCCCCGCTTTAATTATATTTTATTTACTTATTTAGGGGTGGTACATGTGTATCCCTGAACAAATGTGCTCAAGAAACAACTTGTGTCCTAGTTTGTCTTCCCATTGCTGTGACAAAACACTTTTTTTTTTTTTACTGGGGGGAAAGGGTTTTTCAGTTCATCCCCCAGTCACAGTTCACACTTAGATGAGCCCAAGGCAGGAACTCAGGGCAGGAACCTGAGGCTGAGCTGAAGCACAGGCCATGGAGGAATGCTGTCCACTGGCTTGCTCCCCTGGCTCATGCCCAGCCGGCCTTCTTATACGTACACAACACCTGCCCAGGGTGGCACTACTCATTGTGGGCTGGGCCTTCCCACACTGCTCGACCATCAAGACAATACTCCACAGATGTGGCCACAGGCCAATCCAGTGGAGCCAATTCCCCAGCTGAGGCTCCCTCAGCCCAGGTGTGTCACGTTGACACTAAGCTATCTAGCACTACTTGTAGTCAGTTCTCTCTCCTTCCACCATGTGGGTCCCGGGAATTGAACTTGGGTTGTCAGGCTACAAAAAAACATTTCTATCTACTAAGCGATCTCACTGACCCGGGAAACACAACTTTATGTCCCAATAAAGTCCCTCTACTGTTTTCCTGCAAAGTTCACCCCTCTGTTCTGGGTTCTGTTAATAAACTTCCCTCTCTGTTTTCAATCATTCTCTATAGGAACCTTACTCTTTCTTTTTTATTGAATTTTCGTGAAATTCATATAATATATTTTAATCGCATTTAGAACCCCTCCCCTACCTGTATCCCTCTCTAGCAACCCCACTGGGCGTCATGTACTCTGTCATATATTTTAGGCCTATCAAGTCACCTTTGTGTCTTCTTCAGTGTACATCCATCCACTGGAGTCTGGTTAGCTCATCTAGCATCATGCTCTTAAAGAAAACCATCTCTTCCTCTCCCAGAAGTTATCTGTTTCCAACAGTTTATCAGCTAAAGTTGGGGCTTCTTACCCCTTCCATTGCTGAGAATTTATCTGGCTGCAGATTGCATGCATCTTGTGCATGCTATCACCATTGCTGTAAGTTCATATGAGTAAGTTCCTACTGGTCTGGAAAACTGTTGCTTGTGGTCATCAATCACCTCTGGCTCTTCAAATCTCCCCCTCCTTCTTTCCCACAATGATTTCTAAGCCTTGGGTGGCAAAGGTTTGATATGGCGTCCTATTTGGGGACAAGCACTCTGCAGTCTCTGCTTCTCTGCACTTTGGCCAGTGTGGCTTCTGGGTTAGTTGCCATCTGCTGCATGAGGAAGCTTCACTGCTGAGAGTTGAGAGATGCATTAACATTCTTTCCACTCCTTGTTCTGCTATGTTCCCTAGGCTTGGGTGTAGAGGTTGCATTGTAGATGTGTCACTAATTAGAGCTGGGCACCTCACAGTCACTTATTCTCTTTGTCTCACTAGATGTGGAAGCTTCTTTGATTAATGGTGAGAGGTACATGTGCATGTAAATATAAGAATACATATTTATCAGGCTGGAGAGATGACTCAGTGGTTAAGAGCTCTTGCAGAGGACTGGGGTTCAAGTTCCAGCACCCACATAATAGCTAAGAACCATCCATAACTCCAGGTCCAGTGGAATCCAACACCATCTTCTGACCTCCACAGGTACTGCAGGACATGGATACATTTACACACCAGATTGACTATTCCAAATCCAATGTCTGAGGTATATCCTGTCTTCAGCAGTAGGGTCTTACCTTCACGTTCTCAGGGACGATCAAGGACTGTGGTAATAGCTTGTGCTATTTTGGGCGTCTCTTGGACCTCCTGACCTGCAACTTGAAGAAAACTTCTCCTGCCTGGAACTCTGTTTTTGTTATATAATCTTCAGCTATACATATGCACACACACATTACGTATACATGTATAATGTATATTTTTCAATATATGTACATATATGAATATATGTACATATATGTGTATATGTGTATATATGTAATGTGTTTTTCAGTAGGCTTTTGAACTAGTACATAAGTGTTATCTATCTCTTCTTTCTCTCCTTCTGTTTAGCCCTCCCTATTTCTTCCCCAAATAAAGTACCCCCCACTTTCCCATGTCCCCCTTAACAAGTCCCGTTGCCTACTATTTTACTCTCTCGAGTTCCTTCTTCCCCTTTACCCCCATAGTTCCTTTTCATTTTCCTGCCTCCTGTGGTTACATCAAGACATATACTCAAATATAAAGATTTGGAGCTAAGATTCACAAATTAGGGAGAACATAAGTCATTTGTTCTTCTGTGTTACTTCACTTAATATAATAGTTTCTAGTTCTATCCATTCACCTTCAAATTTCAAGATTTTGTCTTTTTTTATTTTTTATTTTTGAGACAGGGTCTCCTTTTAGTCCCACCTGGCCTGGAGCTTGCTCTGTAGACCAGGCTGGCCTTGAACTCACGGAGATCTGCCTACCTCTGTCTCCCAAGTGCTGGGATTTTAAAGGGCATGAGAGCACCAACCTGGCCCACTTTAAAGGAGTTTTTAATCTCATTACCCACACTTACTAAAGATGTTTGAACTCACTTTTTTTTTTTTTTTTTGGTCTTTTTCAAGACAGGGTCTCCCTGTAGCCCCAGCTGTCCTGGAACTCACTCTGTAGATCAGGCTGGCCTTGAACTCACAAAGATCCGCCTGCCTCTGCCTCCTGAGTGCTAGGATTAAAGGTGTGAGCCACCACGCCCGGTGGCTTTTAAAGGTATTTCTTAACCATTTTTATTTCCTTCTTTTAAAAATTCACACAGTTCCAGGCGGATCTTTATGAGTTCAAGGCCAGCCTGGTCTACAGAGTGAGTTCCAGGACAGCTGGGGCTACAGGGAGACCCTGTCTTGAAAAGAGAAAAAAAATTCGCACAGTTCCATAGCACATTTTTTTTGTTTGTCTTTTTGAGACAAGGTCTCCCTTTAGTCCCAGCTGGCCTGGAGCTCGCTATATAGACCAGGCTGGTCTTGAACTCACAGAGATCTGCCTTCCTCTGCCTCTCAAGTGCTAGGATTAAAGGCGTGAGCCGCCATGCCTGGCTCATAGCCCATTTTTTAATTGGACCATTTGATTTCTTGATTCTTTAAGGGATTTTTTGTTTGTTTGATTGGTTAGTTGGTTAGGTTTTTGTGTGTCTGTTTTGTTTTGTTTTGTGATGTGTTGTGACATGATGGGATGGGACATGACGTGACAGGGTCTTCCTGTAGTCCAAACTGGCCTGGAACTCACTTTGTACACAAAGCTGGCCTCGAACTCTCAGAGATCTGCCAGCCTCTGCCTCCTGAGTGCTGAGGATGGGCATATGGCATTACTCACAGCTAATTCTGTTTTTTGAATTCTTTGTATATTCTAGACATTAATCCTCTGTCATATGTGTAGTTGGTAAAGATATTCTCCCAACAGGTTGGCTTCCTCTTCACTCAGTTAGTTGTGCCCTTTGTTGTATAGAAGCTTTTTAGTTTAACAAAGTCCCATTTGTCAATTGTTGACCTTAATTCCTGAGCAACTAATGTCTGATTTATAAAGTCAGTTCAAGCGTGTGTCACCAGGCCTGGTCTGCACTTTCATCTCTTAGGATACTGCTATGTTTTCTTCAAACAGTTTCAGTATTTCAGGTTTCACACTGGGTTCTTTGGTCCACTTGGAGCTGACTTTTGTCCAGGGTGATAGATATGGTTCTAATGTCATTCTTCTACACATGGAGATCCAGTTATCCTAGCACCATTTGTTAATAAAAATGCTGTCTTTCCTCCAGTGCGTTTTCTTGGCAACTTTGTCAAATATCCGGTGGCTAAATTTGTGTGCTCTCATGTCTGGGACTTCTGTTATGTTCCAGTGATCTACGTGTCTGTTTTTGTGCCACTATAGTGCTACTTTTATGACTATAGCTCTGTAATATAGTTTGAGATCTGGTATGATAATCCCCCCTGCGTTGCCCTTTGTGCTCAGGATTGCTTTGGCTATCTGGAGTCTTTTGTGATTCCATATGAATTTTTGGATGGTTTTTCTATTTCTGTGAAGAATGTCATGGAGATTTTTTTTTTTTGTCTTTTTGAGACAGGGTCTACCCTGCAGTCCTAGCTGTCCTGGAATTCACTCTGTAGACCAGGTTGACCTGAATTCACAGAGACCTGCTTGCCTCTGCTTCCCTAGTGCTGGGATTAAAGCTGTATGCCACCACACCTGGCATCATGGAGATTTTTATTAGGATTGGGTTGAATCTATACATTGCTTTGGTAGGACGGTTATTTTCACAATATTAATTCTACCAATCTATGAGCAAGGGAGGTCTTTCCATTTCCTTGTGTCTTCCTCAATTTCTTTCTTCAAGGATTTGACATTTTCATTTTGGAGATCTTGAGCTGGGTTGAATGAGAAGGTCCCCTGTAGGTTCCAAGTACTTGGACATTTTGTCCCCAGTTGGTGTTGCTGATTTGGAAGGCTTTGAGAGGTGCAGCCTAGTTGGAGGAAGTAGGTCCCTGGGATGGGCTTTGAGAGCTCTTACCTCTTGTCAGTCTCTCTGCTTCCTGTGCGTGCTTGGAAATAGGATTGCTCAGCTTTCTACTCTAGCTACCTTTGGACTCTGACCCTCTGAACCATAAGCTCAAATAAATTCTTCCCTCTGTAAGTTGCCTTGCTCACAGTGCTTTATCACAGCACCAGAAAAGTAACCAATAGATCTGTAATGTCTTTGGTTAGTTTTATTCCACTTTTGTCAGTTATTCTTACATCCATAGCTGAAGTCAGATTATCCATCCCAGTGCTATTAAAAAACCTTCCTAGAAATGGAAGACATGTCGTTGGTAACCCCTCTATTTAAAACCATCTTTGTTCTTCACTCTTTTGTTTTGTTTTTAATGTGTATGTATGTGATTTCATGAGTTTATGTGTATCACATGTATGCAAGTGCCCTTGGTGCACTGGAACTAGAGTTACAAGCAGTTGTGAGATACCTATGTGAGTACTGGAAACCAAACTCAGGTCTTCTGGAAGAGCTGCAAATGTTCTTGACTGCTGAGCCATCTCTGTAGCCTCATTTTTTTTTCTTCTTTTCTTTCCTTTTCTTCTGTTTTTCTCAGTCAGAATCTTGTGTAGCTTAGGCTGGCTTCAATGTCATTGAAGATACTCTTGAACTCCTGATATTGTTTCCACCTCCCAAAGGGCTGAAATTACAGGTATGAGCCACTACCCCAGCTCAAAACTTTACCCTTGAATGCCAACTCCTTTCTAGAATATAGCCACAAATTCCTCACCTTCATGATCTCACAGGGGGAGTTATTTCCAACTAATTTCACT
The DNA here is from genome assembly GCA_009823505.1 of Rhizomys pruinosus. Lineage (NCBI taxonomy): Eukaryota > Metazoa > Chordata > Mammalia > Rodentia > Spalacidae > Rhizomys > Rhizomys pruinosus. The sequence continues at coordinate 19,756 of VZQC01009940.1, forward strand.
TTGCAGTCAGCCACATCTTTAATCATTGCATTCTAACTGCTACCTCTATTTCTTTCAATTCCTAAAATGAAGAATCTGAATATATCTATCTAAACAAATGTAAGGAAAATGCTGCAGGAAAATGGTCTTTATTCAGTAACAGTAAAACAGGTCATGTATGCTGGCACACATCTGTAATCCCGGTACGTGAGAGACAGAAGCAGGCAGATCACTGCAAGTTCAAGGCCAGCCTAGTCTACATAGTGAATTCCAAGCTGGCTTGGGGTATATAGTGAGACTCTACTCGGAAAATAAAAAAGACAAAATGCCTTATAGGTCTGGAGACAAAATTCAGTTAGTAGAGTGTTTGCCTAACATACACAAAGCCCCATGTTTGATCCCAAGGTGAGGGAGTACACAATTGTAATCCCAGCACTTCAGAGGCAGAGGCAAGGAAGAAGCACTATGATTATGATTAAAGTAGAGCTATTGACTAAATGCAATGCATGTGCTTTTATTAGATTCCAACTCAAACCATTTTTGAGTCATGCATAGTGGTTTACACCTGTAATCCCAGCACTCTGGAAGGCTGGAAAATAATTTGGAGTTTGAGGCCAGCCTAGGTTACGTAGTGAATTCCAAGCCAGCCTGGGCTACAGAGTACTATGCTGCCTAAAAAAAAAAAAAAAAAAAGAAAAACACACATCAAAACAACCAACAGACGCACCCGCGGCTATATGTTTATCCACGACTTTTCGCTTATCCCCATTTTGCAATGTGTGGTATATGGAGTGGTGTGGCTTGTATGGTTATATGTCACACCTGGGTCCTCTGCAAAAGCAAGGACAAGCCCCTCTTCACTGTGCGTGACATGCAGTGGGGAAGCTGTCTGGTCGCCTGTTTTAGCGAGCTCTTCTTTTGATTTTCTAGCCTGGCTTTGTAATAATTCTATTATCAATCTTCTAATCTCCACATATCCTCCCAGGGCCCTTGATTTTTG
>VZQC01009942.1:0-97038 GCA_009823505.1 Rhizomys pruinosus
TGCATGTATGTCTGCAGTAGGAGAGTCTTGTGGGTACATTAAGCCCAGGAGTGGTTGCGGCGTCAGGTTGGAGGCTAATTTGAGTTCTTTAAGGGTTCTCCACCTTGCTTTCCACAGTGGTCATAGTTGAACTTACATTTCCACCAGTCAGTGGCCCGGCGCGCACGCGCGCGCGTCCCGGGGCGGCCGCGGAGCGACCCTCGGTTTGCGCGCCCGTCAGCGGCCGAGGCACGGGAGCAGGCCCGCGAGCACACTTGCCCCACAAACTCCGCCAGCAGGGGGGGGGGTCTGGTGGCGCGTCGGTAAGGGGTTTTAACAGGCCTGATCAGAGTGAGGGGAGGATCTGAGGGTAGAGGCGGTGTTTAATGTGCCCTTCCCACCCTTAGTTTAAAAACAAGTAATGATTACTGAAAATGGGGACGTAGGGTTTCGCAGCCCAGTCTTTACTTCCTCACTGTGATAGTCTCTTGTTCAAGCTTTACTTCATCTTTTGAGTAGGCTATTTGTTTTCTTATTATTATTCTTTGAGGAGTTATATATTAGGAAGTTTAACTGCTAATGTAAGATATCTCAATTTGGTGAAGTGTTTACTCCCACTCTGTGGGTTTTATCTGCACTTCCTTTGCTGTACATACGCTTTTGAGTTTAATGAGTGGTCTAAACGATCAATTGTCTGACCTTATTTCTCCTGCACAGCTGCTGTTCTGTTTGGAAGTCTTTCCTACTCTCCATCTTGTAGTGTGCTCAGCACTTTTCTTCTATCACCGTCAGATTTCGGTTTCTTGAGGTATTGAGTCCACCTGAGTTAATTTTTGTACAAGGGAAAGGTGGGAGGGTTTAATTTTGTTCTTCTACAAACAGTGATCCAGTTTTTGTCGAAGTACCATTTGCTTGAAGATGCCTATTTTTCCTCCAAAGAGCTTTTTTGCCCCTTTACAATATGGTGTGTGAAATTGTATGAGCTCAAGTTTGGATCTTCAATGTGTTCCATTGGTCAAACGGTATGCTTTTGTTGTCCAGTACCCAGGCGTCTTTATGACTATAGCCTTGTAATATAGCTTGAAGTCGTAAGTGATGTGTCCCCCCCCCCATTGCATTTTTTTCACTCAGGGTTTCTTTCTTTTCGGGGCCTTTTGGTTTTCCATGTGAATGTAAGGCTTTTTTTTTCCATGTTGTGAAGAAAATCATGGGGGTTTAATTGGGATTGCAGTAATCTGTGTATTTAATTTGGGTTAGAAGGGACATTTTTACATATTAATTTTCCAATCCATGAGCATGGGAGGTTTCCCAAATTTTGTGTCTTCTTTATCTCCTTCTTCAGGGATTTAAAATCTTCTTGTAGAGATCTTTGGTAGTGAAGTTACTGACAAGTAACACAGTCCCAAAACAACAATGGACATGGTTTCCCTCATTTGTGGAGCTAGTATCAATCCCCCATTGGGAAGGCAAGCTGAGACATATGTTATATTTCTTCTATCTTTGAAAGCACTGTTTGATGTATAATGTGAATCTTAGATTGGACCCAGCAATTCTTATCACTTATTTTCTCGGACCTGGTAATTAATGGTATATGGCAAGTTAAGAAGTTACTAGATTATATTTTATGAGAAATATAAAATTAAAGGGAAAAAAATGTGAATACCTAAACATCATATCAGAGTGTTATACATACAGTTTATTCCGTGAGGAACTAATTCTTGTATATATATGCATTTATAAGAATCTTTTGGGGCATTATAGGGATGGGTGGGAACTACTAGTAACATAAAGGGACTTTTTTTAGGTCAAAAAAGATGACTGATAAGTTAAATTATGTCCCCAAAATAAATCTTCAGAGAAAAAATTTTTAAAAGACTGGAGAAAGATGTAGGACAGTATGGCAGAATGCATGATCTGGGGTGGGGGGTGTGGGGTGGGAGAAGGGGGAAGGGGAATATGTCTAAATTGAACTGAAAAATGTGTCTAAATAAACAAAATATCAATAAATGTACTATTATATATAAAAATAAAATGATAAGTGACTAATGATCGTGAGACGAGAGGAGAGGAGAGAGAGGAGAGCAGAGAGAAGAGAGAGAAGAGAGAGATTCCCCTCCTGTCAGCCAGCAGATACGTGATTGCCTAGCAGGGTAGAAGATAGAATGTAGATAGATAGCCCAGCACAATACCCACCTATCGTTAAATTCTTCACCTTGGGGAGTTGGTGGAAGAAACACACAAGTAGTAGCATGCCAACCTGACTCCTCAAGGCATCTTAGAATTGCTGAGAAAATAATAATTAGAGAAGAATTAGAATTAAGAATATTCTGGTAAGCATAATTAACCATTTAAAAACAAATAATGCAAAAGTAAGTATGATTAATAGGAAATTAAATTAAACAGGGTTATGGAAATTAGAGCACACCTTGGTGAAAAAAAAAAGGATGACTATTGCTTACAGTTGAAAGATGGAGCAAGTTAAAATCTGCTCAGTTATTACTCAGAGTCACAGCAGAACTCCTGAGAACCTGAACAGATATGGTATCCTAAATTCAGGGAACTGATTAAGAAGGAATAAGGGCTGGAGAGATGGCCTAGCCGTTAAGAGAGCCGACTGCTCTTACAGAGGACGCAGGTTCGATCCCCAGCACCCACATAGCAGCTGAGAACTGTCTTTAACTCCAGTTCCAGGGGAATCTGACGCCCTCTTCTGACCTCCGCGGCATTGCACGACACAGGTGCACAAACCAAATGCAGACAGTACATTCATACACATAAAAATAAATAAAATAAATAAATAAATAAATAAAATTTTAAAAATATTAAAAAATGAGTTGGTTGCTATAATAAATGATAGGGCTTGGTTGACCTCTGAGGGCAAGGAACAAAGTTATCCCTTAGGTCCCTAGGTTAGAATGCAGGGACTCAGGTGGGGTGGGAGGCATGGAAAGGGAAGTGACTCTAAATTGATTGAAAAATGATGTAAGATTTATGGAAAAAGTTTAATAACAATAAAAAAGTGAAAAAAAGAAATAAAAAAAGAAATAAATGATAAGGCCAGCCAGCACGATCACATAACACAAGTATCTGATTTGCTTGAACCAGTTTCTCAACCACTGCACAATACTTATGGGTGGATAGTTCTGTGTACTTGGGGGGCTTTTCTGTGACTTGTAAGATGTTTAGCAGTATCTAGCCAGCAATGCCAGTAGTCTATGCCCTATGCCTCCATTTTAAATGGTTAAAAATAACTGCAGTCATTGCACCTATTTTTTGGAGACAGTACTAGGTTTGGTACCGGTATTCTAAAAGTCTTTTTGCCAGCACTGTTCCTGTAACATAAGAAACTAAGCAAGGTAACAGGGCATTTTCGCACTGTGAACTAATGAAAGGTCTGTCTTCTTAATAGACTCTGAGTTCATTATATCATTTACATTGTGGCTTTGACCCCTTCCAGCCTGTAGGCTTTTCTAAAGAAAGAAATACTCTAACATGCAGAGCCTACCTATTATGATTTGGATGAGAAAAAGGAGTCAATTTATTCCATCTATGCCAACTTATGTAATATGAACATGTCTATAATATAGACCTATTGGGTGCTTCAAAAATGTGCAGCTAAGTCCACCTCTATCTAACTGACTGCTTTTCTTTGCTAAGTATATACATGCATGTATAATATAGCCCATAGAGTCTAATTTATGTCACAAAATATCTTTCTTTTTCTTTTTCTTTTTTTTTTTATTTGGTCCTTTGAGCACTTCGGGTCTCCCTAGTCCCAGCTGCCTGGAGCTATGCATTGTGACCAGGCTGGCCTCTTGACTCACCCGAGAGATCCCCCCCATGCTCGCCACCAGTGCCCACTGGATTAAAAGGATTTAAGGTGAACACCACCATGGTGCTTTGGCTGAAACAAGTGACACTTTCATCAATGTTCCACACCGACTCCTGGGCCCCACTGAGAATCCCAACCCTGTAAAACACTCTCTCTCCTTCCCAGCCATCACTTTCCAAAAGTTCCTTATGTTGGGCTAGGATTTCTTACCCACTTCTTAATGTCTATGCTGGGATTTTCTCCGTTTTGAGCTTATATAGAATTTGTGCATGTGGCCACCATTGCTATGAGGTCATATGACTGCCCGGCTACTTGGAAAACTCTGTTTCCTTGTGCTCATCTACCCCTTCTGGCTCTTACAATCTCTGCCTCCTCTTCCACAATGGTTCTTGAGCCTTGGGGGGCAGAGGGTTTGAAACAGGTAGCCTAGTCAAGGATAAGCCTCTTGTTCTCTGCATTAGCCAGTAGTGGTTCTCTGTGTTAATCACCGTCTGCTACATAAGGAAATGTCCTTGGTGACAAATGAGAGATGCATTCATCATATGTGTAGATGAATTGTAGGTGACATTGTAGATGGGTCACTTAGGGTTAAGCACCTCACAAACAGTTATTCTCTGCATTTCATAAGTTCTGGAATTCTGTAATGGTCTTCATTCTAAGCTGAGTTTTTAAAACGTTTTGCTTTAGTTTTGAGAATTTCATGCAAATATACAGTGAAACATAACCATGTCTCCTCCCCATTCCCTTCTTCCAACTCCACAGAAATCCCAAGTCCCTCCTCCCAATTTTTTTTTTTTTATAATCCCCCTAAGCCCTGTCAGTCTGCCTATAGGTGCGCAAGCTTGGAGCCATCTGCTGGAGCATGGGAAATTTACAAGTAGTTGCATCCTCACAAAGGAACTGTTCTTCCTCCCCAGCAATTATTCCCTGTCAATAACTCCTCAGTAAGAGGTGAGGCCCAGAGGTCATTGCCCCAACTCTGCTAGAATTTTGGTTTGTTTAATCTTGTTCAGGTAACTATGGGTGCTGTGAATTCTGACAGTATATTATAGCATTCTTCCCCATCCTGTCTTCCAGTTCTTACATTCTTTCTGCCTCCTCCTCTGAAACTTTCCCACGCCATGGGAGGGTAAGGCTGATATGATTGTTCCATTTAGGGCTGAATACTCAGTCTCTTATTCTCCGTACTTTGACCAGATATGTGTCTCTATATCAACTGCTGAACCCTACAAAATGAGGTTTTTCTGACCAAGGTTGAAAGTGTTTGATATTTATGGGTATAAGCATAAATACTTAGCAGGCAACTTGAAAACATGATCGTTAACAAAATAAGAATAGCAGGTTTTAGCCTAGGGTCTGTGACCTCCCCAGCGATGAGCTTTTGGCTAGGATTAGAGTATAGACATGAAATTACCTCCTGTGCAGAAGGCCACAGATCCGAACAGGAAGCAGTTACTTTATAACAATCATGCCATTGTTGCACCAGGGGTCACATTTTTCCATTGTCTTTAGCAAACATCATAACCTCATGGTGAGACCCATTTGCTGAGAACACCTTACACTTTGAGAACAGAAAGGTCCTGGAACTCACTCTGTAGAGCAGGCTGGCCTTGAACTCACAAAGATCCGCCTGCCTCTGCCTCCTGAGTGCTAGGCTTAAAGGCTTGCACCACCACTCCCGGCTTACCAGGGTATTTTATCACAGCAATAGGAGGCAGAGCTGGGACAATTTGTTTTCTAGTATAGTAGAAAATATTCAGGTGAGAGGGGCAGCAAGGCTATTGAGGTTGCACAGGAGATGTCACATGTCACTCTTGAATAGAGATCAACAATATTAGTGGGAAGCTTAGTTCCAGAAAAAAATGAGGACATGGGGGGTTACTATGATCATAATTAGACATGGATTCTTGATATGGGACAGAATGACTGGCAATAAGTGCTAAGAATATAGTGACTAAACAGTTCTGCTTGAGGAGAACTTAGGGATTTGTGATTGTGATCACCCTGGATGTCCCAATCATTTTTATCTCAGGGCTTCTCTTCCTATCAGTTCACTGAACTTACCATAATATACCTGTTCAGAAGTTCAGAGATGTCTGGTTTCTTATTGTTGTTGCTTGAGGTGGGCTCTGCTCTCTCTGTAGCCTCAACTAGCCCAGAACTTGCTATGTAGGCCAGGTTTACCTCAGTCGAGCATAGATCCACCTGCCTATGCCTTCTGAGTACTAGGATTAAAGTTATGGATAATCAAGCTTGGAGAATTCTATTTATGACTTTGGTACACAGTATGCCATTGAATAATTTATTAAGAACGCCCTGGTAATGGCATGGTGGATGTAGGAAATAGTACTACACACATTCTCTTGAGTGGGAGAGGAATGCTTACCACCTCAGTAAAATATTTAGGGCTCTGATGGAGCATGCAGTATATCTCATTTAAGGCAAAAAACTGTTTCACGTTTCTCATTATGGAAAAGGAAGCAGATTATTTGGCATGCTTTTGGAACACAGCTTGCTTGGTACCAGGGAATACTTGTCAGTTTGGATACTGGTGCCAAGGTGTGAATGCAGCATAAATTGAGTGTGGCACTGAGCAAGAGTGACTGCTGCTTGGGCTGAATGTTGGACTGAGCCATATAATCTTGGAGATTCATATAACAAGAGAGGTGACAAGTAAAGTTTACTGGAAACTATTAGAATCACCATACAGAGTACAGAGGTTTTGAAACAAGTTAATATCGTATCATCCACATTGTTGGATAATACACCAGGGAAAATTTAGCTCCTAGTATACTCCTGGGCCCTGTTGAAGGAGTAGCATGTGAGTTATGAAACACGAACTGACCATGCATCTCTCATTGCCCATCATGCTCTAGAGTCTGTCAGTATCCAGGTCCAACTACTCCACTGTGAGTGGCATCAGTGTGAGTGCTGCATCTAACATGGATGTAAACATAGCTAAAGATGCAAGAAAGCTACATCCCCAGGAAGCCAGGAAGTAAAGTCAGTCCCTCGTGTTTTCTCCCACTCTTCATCAAACTTCTGTAAATATATACAATCCTTCACACACAACTTACAGATTATAAAAAATCTCTCTCTCTTTATCTCTCTCTCCCTCTCTCTCTATCTTGTTATTATAAAGCTTATGCTCAAATTTCTCATGTAGAAATGAAACATTGATACAATAAATCACACTTCTTTGTATTTACCCAAAAGACTTGATCATTTATGAATACACATAGACATGCACAATGACACTGATAGACACTTTTTAACCCTAAAGAAAAAATAAGCTAACGAGAAATGAAAAGAGATGTGTTTACATGCATAACACCCAGACAAGCTCTCAACATTCCAGGGTGAGGGAGAGTCTTAGGAGGCCCCACAACTTTCTGAAGCACTATTAGGAAATTATTTCTTCAGTGATGTAGACACTAATAGTTCATACCCCAGTTATTAACATCCCATCCATTATCATACAAGCCACCCTAATGAAACTCAGTGGGACAACACACACACACACACACACACACACACACACACACACACACACGCACACAACATGGAAGTAGGAGGGGAAGAAAAAAGGTTTATCAGAAGTGCAAAAAACGGGGCTGGAGAGATGGCTCAGTGGTTAAGAGTGCCAATGGCTCTTGCAGAGGACCCAGGTTCAATTCCCAGCACCCACATGGAGGCTAAGAACCATTTTTAACTCCAGTTCCAGGGGAATCTGATGCCCTCTTCTGACCTCTCCTCCGCGGATTTGCAGGACACGGGTGCACCAACCTACATGCAGACAGTACACTCATACACATAAAAAATAATAAATAATTTTTTCTGTATTAATAATTTAGTGATATTTATTTCAATTTAGAATAAGTTAGAACAATTCTAGCTCATAGCTCCAACATAAAGAAACTACAAATTTGAGAGCTAGAACAGCAGTGGACGTTACACAAGTGTACATGTATTAAAATGTCACACAGTGTTTCATGAACACGTAGAATTATGTGTCAGTCAAACTATGAAAGAGTCATGTGTTTTATTGGCATTTTATAAAAGTCATATCCACAAATCTTTTATAATCTGGTCCTTATCATATTTAGGGTAAAAATCTGTTCAGTGGAATATAGCCTTAAAATTCTTTTTTAAAAAAGCTTTAAAAAAAGATGTTCAAGAGGCATAAGAGAAGGTAACAGGAGTAAATTATCATCAAATTGCATTATATGCCTTGAGAAAATTGAAGGAGTTCTCATACTTCAACAGGGAACTAAAAGACACAAAAACCTTAAAGGTACATTACCAAGTGGTAGCAACAAATCCTTAATGTCTACACTCTATATGATTTCAATCAAATGCCTTTCTAGAAATGGAAAACCCATGCTGTCAGTAAAGAGCTGTGGCTCTCTGAGGTTAGAGGGGAAGGAAGGGATGAATAGATGGATGACAGAGTAGTTTTACACCAGAGAAAATATTTATTATTAGTATAATATTAGTCAAATATCATTATAAGTTTGTCCAACACTGGAATTCACAATGCCAAGAGTGAAGCCTATTGTAATTTATTGACCTTGAGTGATAAATATGGATGGTAACTGTAGTTCATCAACCATGACAAACACACTACTCTAGGGCAAATCGTTGATAGTGAAGGAGGCTAGGCATGTCAGGCAGGGGTTATATGGGCATTCTGTGTGCTTTCTGCTCTATTCTTCCATCAACCTGAAACTTCTATTAAAAATTGAAGTCTCTTTTAATAAAAGAAAAGGTAAGAAATATACTAAATTTTCTTTCGAATCTACTTCTAAGACCACTATCTTAATAAGATTCCCTTGTGATTTTGATTATCCAGTTTGGTTTGGTTTTTGAAAATAGTATAAAATTAGTTGACCTAGAAAATACAGGGGGGTAAAGGAATTTGTCTTAGAAATACCGTGGTTTATGGGCAAAATAGTAGCTGAAACTGATTCCAACATGGAGCCCCAAACAAGAAAGCTGTCTGGAATATGTGTGCAGCAGGCACTTCCTTGCGTTCTATCTCTTATATTAACCAATCCTTAATCTATGGTGGGTTTTGGTTGCTTACTAATATCTATAGTATACTTTTTAGGGAAATATCTGAAGCCTTACTCAAATTATTTTCTACCTTCCTTTATTACTATTACAACTTCAGTTCTATTCACAAAACACCTAAACTTCAATTTTAGCTCTCCAGATACATTTAAAACTAGAGATTTGCATAGAGATGCTGTTTCCCTAATAAGATAGAAGTGGAAGCCACAGGGTTGTGACCCTAAGAAGCCGATAACAGGGGGAAGCTAATGGCATGGAATTTATATTTTTCTTCTCAAAATTAGATAGCACACCTAGAGAAGGAATTAGTGTCTTGTAAGCAGGAGGCAGATTAATGCATACTAAGCAAGATGTTGTAAGGAATGGAAAAAGATTTTGTGCTTTGTCAGCCTAGGACCATTAATGTCTGAACTTCTATCATGTTAAAAAAAATTAAAAGTTAATCTGTTATATTCGGCTTTCTGTCTCATGCAGCCAGTGCCTTCTCTGCTTAACACTTCTTGGTTGTTAGCCTTAGCCTTTAACGGCTGCACTATCCCTCCAGCCCGTCTCTGCTTAACACTTCTACATGATCTTTCTCTGATAGCAGAAGGACATTTTTGCTGTTCTAGTGACAGGATCAAAACAGCTGTCCATAGATTTTCAGTTTATGTTAGAAGTCCAGACTGAATTCGAACTTCTTAGACTCAAGAACATGACTAAAGAAAAATCTGATTAATCTGGCTAATCAGATCAACAATGCATAGGGCCAGAATAACCTGTGAACATATGATTGACAGAGTCCCACCCTCTGGAAGGATTTGTTAGAGTTTATCAAACAGAAAGAAGAAAATATGAATCAATGGATAAAACAAACCCACAAAGCCCAAAGTTGCCAATGCCTATCTTCTGTTCGCCCACAGACTGTAGCTCTCACACACACATAGCAGATGGTCCCTGGCCATTCCTCTTAAAATTTTGTACTTCTGTACAGAAAGAGCATTTCTGGAGTTATGATCAAATGTGTTTATTGTAGGGTTTATAGTTTGACATATATTTTTCAAACTTCTTTCTATACATATATGCATATGTATGTCAAGTGAAACATTATCATGTGTCAGTTACACTTCACTGAGATCCTTGGAATTATTCTATGGTATATATGGTCTTATATACAAAGATATACACATATATATTAATATTTTTATTGAACTTCTATGTGTTTCATATATAATTTTTCAATCAGTCTTAATCACCTTTCTACTCTCTTCTCCATTGACACCCTCCTGCAGCACCCCCAGACCCCAGAGTTCACACATTCTGTCATTTGTGCTGTGTCCATTGCCCTAAACTACTCTCTGCACCCACCTCTCAGTGCCAGCTCATCCCCTAAGCTCTAGCCAACCTATCTGGAGTAACTTTGTATGTGTGAATGTGAATGAAATTGTGAGCTAAACTCAGGATGGTTTCTTTTTTTGTTGTCTTTTGTCTTTTTGAGACAGGGTCTCCCCATAACTCCAGATGTCCTGGAACTTGCTATGTAGACCAGGCTGGCCTTGAACTCACTTGCCTCTGCCTCCCAAGTGCTAGGATTAAAGGTGTACACCACTACACCTGGCCCAGGACAGTTTCTAGGAAGACATATACATACTTAAAGTGAACCACTCATATGTGAAAATATAAGTGACATAAATACAATATCCACATTTCCTTTGGTATAACTGATGCAGGAGATTAAGTTACAGACACAGCTTAATTAACAATACTAAATCCCAATTACTCTGCCTCCATTGTTGATTTCTAAAATAATTGTTATGAGGTCATATCCCTTGTCATTTACTTTTACTTACATGATCAATTTAAGATTTTAAAATCTATGATAGAGAATATGTGATATTTGTCTTTGTGACTCACTCAAGATGTGTTTCCAGTTCCATCCATTTACCTGCAAATTTCATAATTCTGTTTAAGAGCTGAGTAATTGTGGGTGTATACTACACATTCCTTATCCATTGATGGGTTGATGGTCATCTAGATTGTTTATAATTTCTTACTATTATGCAAAAAAGCAGTAATGAACACAAATAAACAGGTGTTTATGTAGCAGGGAATATAGTCTTTCTCCAAGATTAAGAATAGACAACTGTAAACATCTGATAGGATATATCCAAACACTCATAGTTGTAAAAATGAATAAATGATCTATTGAAATACTTTCTGATATTCTGTAATTATTTGATACGAGTGTAATCTACACCTGATACTTAATCTACACTTGATACTTAAATTTGCTAACTCTCTATAAAATGTCAAGTGAAAGATTGCCATGTGTCATTTGTACTTCATAACACTGAGACCCTTTATAATTATTCTGTGATATATATTTTACAATTGTTTATAGAAACACAATGTTGTATACCTTTATTCTGTACCTCACTTTATGTGTATAGGAGACTAAACAATATTTTGTGAATCTAAAGAGTATTTGTGAATTGTCATGATCTTTGTGATCTTCTTTTGATGTTCCATGTTGAGGATGGAACCTGGGGCCTCACACACAATTGACACACAGTCTACTACTGATTTATGCTCTCAGCTTTTCCATGTTTTTTGTTAGTCAAACTTGATAGCAATATTTTAAGAATTATTAGCCGGGTGTACACGCCTTTAATCCTAGCACTTGGGAGGCAGAGGCAGGAGGATCTCTGGGAGTTCAAGGCCAGCCTGGTCTACAGAGTGAGCTCCAGGCCAGCTGGGACTAATGGGAGATCCTGTCTCAAAAATGCAAAAAAAAAGATTTATCACTTAAAATTCATTTGTCCACCATATAGCCTCCTGTCATTATGTCATTCTTTTTATTTTGTTTTATTTTCCTTGGTCCTCCATTAAGTCATTATTTATTCATTCTATTTACTAGAGAATGTGGCAGGGAATGCTACCCAAACAAAAGTCCCTAGACTGGCATTTGCTAAGTAATTCCAAATGTGAAAATCTATGGAATAGCATATATTCAGAATGTACGAGAAAGACTGGAAGCTGGTTGTGTGTATGTTGTGTCTGGGGGTGTCACTTAACATTTCCACACTTTTCCTCATTATCCAAATTTGAATTGCTGGGAATCAAGCTTTGAAGATTATCTCTGACCAGGATGAAAAAAGAAAATGCTGAGTTCGAGGAGAATTTCCATTTTCTGGAAGGGTAACTTGGACCTTTGCCAACCTCACACCAAAAATATATAAATAAGCAATGGCATCTATCTATATGCAGCTGTATCGAAAATTGTATTCCATATGTGACAACATATTATTAAAACAGAAAAACCGTAGCTCCCATCTGCCTGTTGGGATGCACGGCGTCACTCTCCTCCCTGTAATGTTAGACTTTATTGCATTTGTCGGCAGCATATTCCATTTTAATATTTGATAAATAGATATGGGAGGAATTGTTTCAAGCTACAATCCTGTACTGCTTCAGCTGTTCGCCTCCTTTCTGAAGCAAACTCTCTATCCTCAAACTAATATCTCCCTAAAAAGAAAAATCAATTTAAAATGACTGTGAAAATGTGTTTATTTTTCTACCCTCAGGATTAAAAAGCTGAGAAATGATTAATAATAATTTGTCTGCAAAGATAATGCAGGCGTTTTAGGGAGTGGTGATTTTACATCTTTAATTTTCATCAGTGCTAACATTTTATCATTTAAACTGCATGAATATATATAGAGAAAGATAAAAGAAAAGGAGAGAGGTGGTAATACCTCATATCTCTTAGGCAGTATTTCCTATGTTTCAGATTTCTACATTGTCTGACCCCATTGCAGTCAATTTTCCATAGCCTGCCTGTCTCATATCCGCTGAGGGAACACACTAGTGCTGTGTTTATGCTAATTTTATGCTCTCTGAGTTGTGTCTGTTATTCAAAGCAGTTGAAGCAGTTATTGCCAGTAATCTTATTTCTGTGGGAGCCCCAGGGCAGACGAGGCCTCAAAATCAGGCCTGCAGACCGAGGCAAAGCCATCACAGCCTGCTGGTAAATGGCAGTTCTTTCCCTCCGAATCTGATATCAGTTACTTCGCAAACACAGTAATAAAATGAAACAAATCAGATTTTCAAGTAAATAAACCAGACTTCAGTGGGAAGCAACAATGGTCAGGGCAACAGGAGTTTAATAAGTGATACATAGGGGGAAATTCACAGCACGGTGGACTGTCCCTGTACTGTCATTATTTTAAAGCAGCCCCTAAACCTCTTCAATATCAAGAAAAGTATTTTAACTCAACAGCAAGGGATAGACAGAAAACAGAGCTGACCTGAAGTGAAACTAACAGCAAAGGCTAACTTGTACTTCTTACATAAAAATCAGGCCATGGTATGGAAAAAATGTATTATTTGTTCCTGAAAACTCTCAAAGTCGCAGTGCATATGAATGAATTGCAACTACAAATGATTGTGTCTATTCTCACTTGTCAATACTAACAACGACTTGGAATGCTCAACAAAATGGAAACACAGTGTGCTGCATGTCTTGAAGTGGGTGACATGAGGGGCCTGGGTGTGCCTACAGCAAAACACCAGACAGTCCGCCAGACAAGGGAATTGTCCACTAGGGAAATCATCTACTTCTGCCAACTTTTTCTTTATTTCTAGTCTGTTCTTAGTTCTGTTTATTCTAAGCCAGATGCGTACTCCATTTCCCTTCACTATTTCTTTTATTTTTTTCTTTTGTCTTTTTGAGACAGGGTCTCCCTGTAGCCCCAGCTTTCCTGGAACTCACTATGAAGACCAGGCTGGCCTTGAACTCCCAGAGATCCACCTGCCTCTGCCTCCCAAGTGCTGGAATTACAGGAGTGCACCACCATGCCCGGTTCCCTTCACTATTTTACTCATCTGTTGTAAACTATTGAAAACAGTAGACCAACAGTAACCAACAAGGATTGTCTAAACATTATTAGTATTGTGATAACTTTTCTTGAACTCAGTGATGAATGTCTTTCACTATTTTGAGTTCAATGCTATGCTTATAAACTTCTTTAATCTGCAACATCTAGATCTTGTAACAGTCCCAAAATAACTTGACAAAATTCTCTATCCATCCATCCATCCATCCATCCATCCATCCATCCATCCATCCATCCATCCAGCCATCCATCCATCCACCTAAACACCCATTCATCATTTCAGTCCATCCATCCATCCATCCATCCATCCATCCATCCATCCATCCATCCATCCATCCATCCACCTAAACACCCATTCATCATTTCAGTCCATCCATCCATCCATCCATCCATCCATCCATTTGGTAAACATTTTTGGTCCTTCTAGCAAAACTACTCTAGCAGGGGAAAAACTGGCACAGCATTGTGGGCCTGTCATACATTTAACTGCAATGAGCAAGAATGGTAGAAGCCATTAAGGGGACACAGAAGTTCTGGTGTGTGGAGGACTTTTTTCATTTATGAATTAAATTTTGTGTGAAAACTGGAAATTGTAATGAAGGGGAAAAAAGGAAAATATATTCTGTTAGAGGATTCAGGTCATTTTGAAAATATCACAGATATCCATTACAATTTGAAGTCCCATCATATTTTGTTTTGTTTTGTTGTTTTTTTTTTGTTTTTTTTTTTTGTTTGTTTTGTTTTTTTGGTCTTTTCGAGACAGGGTCTCCCTATAGCCCCAGCTGTCCTGGAACTCACTTTGTAGTCCAGGCTGGCCTTGAACTCACAAAGATCCGCCTTTACACAGGCACATTGGCATGTTGAGAATTTTAGTTTTATAAACATTACTTTCTATGGAGAGTAGTTCTTGAAAAGAAAATGTGTTAGCTGAAACAGAGACTACAAAAAACAGCACAAGGATATTGATCTATATGTGGTATGATACTTGCATGGAATCTGGATTTGAAGGGAAGCTTGAACCATATGATGACACTCTACTTCCAAAACAAAGGAAAAGAAGAAAGATTTTATTTTACTATAAAATCCAAGAAAAGATTCACGGAAAATGAAGGATAGGCCAGCTCATAATGGCATATTGAGTACTTTCTATTATAACAATGTTAAAATGATGATAAGGAAAAATATTTAGATCCATATAAATATAACAAAATAAAAATATACATATGCAATTTTATTAGCAGAGAAAAGAAATTAACATTGCAAAGAAAGCCCAATGAAATATGATATGCATTTGAAAACGACAGCAGGTTGTTAGTCTATAGAGAATATTTAGACTTTCTTACACTTTACCCAAGCTGAACAAAAAATAGAAAGCCACATTACCAAGAGGATGAATCAGAAAAAGTTTAACTCAAGCATATGAGTGGGTGAAATTAAAAACTAAGTACCTGGAGAGATGGCCTAGCGGTTAAGAGCACCAACTGCTCTTGCAAAGGACCCGGGTTCGATCCCCAACACCCACATGGCTGCTGAGAACCGTCTGTAACTCCAATTCCAGGAGAACTCCAGTTCCAGGGGAATCCGACACCCTCTTCTGACCTCCACAGCATTGCACGACACGGGTGCACAAAACAACATGCAGACATTACATTCATAAACATAAAAAATAATAAAGAAAGAAAGAAAGAAAGAAAAACATAAATGATAGACTACAAGAATTATCTCAAAATTACACAGTAAAAAAAAAAAAAAAACAAGAGTTGGGTTTGGTGGGTGAAGCCAAATACAAATAGAGGAATTATATTGGACATTCAGTATCCCACACGTGGAAGTAACAATGTAAATAATAACACAAACAAAAGGAAATTTATCAAACTGGGCATTGTGGCACACATCCCACATTTTGGAGGCTGAGGGAGGTAGATTTGGGTCTGCATAGTGAGTTCCAGGCTAGTAGGTAGGACTACGGTGAGACTCTATATCAAAAAAACAAAAGAAAACAACAGTAAATTACCAAAGAAAGAAATTTAAGATATTATGTCATACTTTATATTCACAAATTTCCAAACTGAAACTCCATTTCATTTCTAGAGTTATTAATGGCAAAATGTGTACAATGATGAATTTCAGAGCAACAATAATGTAGAAAAGCTTTTCAAAAGCTCCTCAAAAGAAGAGTTCAAAGTAGAGTAACACAATAAAAATCAATGTTGGAAGTTAGAAGGAAAGAACTAGGCCATTTAAAAATCTTTATTTTTAAAGTGTTATTTGTATGAGTATATTGCCTGCTTGTAGATAGGTGTGCCCATGTTGTGCAGTGCCCATGAAAGTCAGAAAAGGTCATTGGATCCCCTGGAACTGGAGTTAAGGGCAGTTGTTATCCACCACATGGGTGCTAGAATTGACCTTACGTCCTCTGCAAGAGCAGTCAGTGCTCTTAACCACTAAGCAATCTCTCCAGCCCCCATTTTTTAAATCTTGAATAAAGTGATTTCTACTCCATACACTGAATAAATAATAAACACATTAATGGTTTTCAGAAGCTGGCTTCCCCCAACACTGAGAATAGAGAATATGCCCCACCCAACAACTGAGTCAAGAAAAGAAAGACATGGGAGCCAGAAAACAAGTAACAAAAAGAAAGGGAACATTCAGGAAAACTGGGTAGAGACATCCCAAGATTTAGAGATTAAACAATTTAAATGGGAAGAATGAGCTCCAACTTCAGAGAGCATTTTCCAAAATTATACCAATTTTTAAAAAATATATTCAATTACTTGACTATAATCAGAGTACTCTGTGGTTTTCTTGGAAACTTGATGACTGGGCCAGTGCAGGAACAGGAACGGATATAAACAAAAGGTCAATTATTAACCTTTGGATATATAATCATAGCCAACAAGTATTCAGTACAAATTAGGAAAATTGTGTCTCTGGGGGGTGCTGATATGAGGAGATGGAATAATGAAGCAGTGGCTAATCATTGGGTTCAATTTAAATGTTTACTATGTAGCAAACCAAATACTCTGGGACATGCCTTTTAGATAACTTCTTTATTTATCACAAAAATTCCATGAAATATTAATAATGCTGACCTCATATAATGGCAGAACACTAAGGTGAAATGCCTTTTTAAAAATCATAATGGCAGGCCAGATGTGTTGGTGCACGCCTTTAATCCTAGCACTTGGGAGGCAGAGGGAGGTGGATCTCTGTGAGTTCAAGGCCAGCCTGATCTACAGAGTGAGTTCCAGGACAGCCAGTGCTACAGAAAGACCCTGTCTCAAAAAAAAAATCATAATGGCAAAGGGCAGACATGCTAATACTTATACCCATCAATATCCTGATTAAAACTCAATGCTCTATCCACATAATAGTTATCCCTGGTATTGTGTTTCTCTCCAAATAAGATGAGTTTGGACACAATATCTCAATACCTTCCTGGACCATGTATTGATAACATATTGAAACAATGAAAGCAGGTGCTGTTTTCATGTTATTCATGTCTCATTTGAGTCTCCTGAACACTGAGCTCATGTCCGGGTTGGGCCCTATTATAAGTTATTCTACCAACAGTCAGAAAATTACTAACTCCCCTTATATCTGGAAAGAAAGTCAGACTGAGGTGTTTGATATTTAACTTTTGTCTTTCCTTTCATTCTCTCACAAAGGTTTACAGCTAAAGATAATACTGTTCACAGGCTGGTGGGATGGCTCAGACAGTAAGGGCAAATGCCATCAAACATGAAGACTCGAGTTCTATCCCTGGAACCCACTAGGAGTATATAAATAAATGTGAAAAGAAATTCTTATAGGAAGAAAAATACTGTTTGTTCATTATACAATGGAGTGTGAATGCAAAGGTCAGTTCAATGTGTGACTTGCATATTTCTGCAAGATAATTATTTTGGAAGTCAATAGTAATATCATTTATTATTTACAAAACATAAATAATATGGAGAAAATGGAATAATCAATATAGGAATGTAAAAAATAGAAGCAATATAAAAATAGAAAAACAGAGCATATATACAGAAATATTTCTAAACATCATTTACATAGTTTAACAAGATTTAGGACTCTCTATAGGGCAGTTGTCTATTTTCCCTATACTAAGTTTTCTGAAACTCAGAACTTCCAAACTAAATCATGTCCCACAGAAACCAAGAATGGCTGGTCACCACACTTTGTTCAGATGATTAACTCCAGTATTCAAGGTTTGTGCCCTACTTAGCACAGCCATACCTTATTCATCTGTGGGTATGTGAGGTTGAGCCCCTAAATGTAAATGTCAACAGCAAAATATTCAGAAATATTTGGATGTGTATGAAAGAATTCTTTCCTTTGTCATTTCTTGGTTGGTATCTATGACAAAGACCAAAATGTTAGGGATAGTTCATCTTTGTGTATAAAAGTAGAAAGGCCAGAACTAAGGCTCATCTGCCCTGATGAGGCACAGTCACTCCAGAGTGCTGAATCAGACAGATTCCAAGAGAATCCCTGTGAAGAAACAGTATTTTCTGGCATTCTTTTAACTCATGGTCAATGTAGAACTATGAGGAAAACAAAATGACTGATAAGAGACTGCTCAGAATGACTTCATAGGCTGTCTTTATAGGTGATGATGAGGGCCTGGCGTGGTGGCGCACGCCTTTAATCCTAGCACTTGGGAGGCAGAGGCAGGCGGATCTTTGTGAGTTCAAGGCCAGCCTGGTCTACAGAGTGAGTTCCAGGACAGCTGGAGCTACAGGGAGACCCTGTCTCAAAAAGACCAAAAAAAAAAAAAAAAGTGAGGATGAGGAAGACCTGGATCAGTCAGAGCTAGAGATTCTGCCATGATCACGTCATCATAGACTACACAAGATTGAACAATCTGCTTCAAAGTGGTAACTTGGGGGTAAACATGGCAGTAAATGCTTTTAATCCCAACACTGTGGAGACAAGGCAGGCAGATCTATGTGAGATTTAAGTCAGCCTGGTCTACACAAAGAGTTCTGGGTCAGCTGAGTCTATAGGGAGACTCTTTCTCAAAACAACAGCAACCAAAATATTGACAAGGCTCTTTGGAAAATTGTACAGGAACTTTGCTGTTGATATATTTTGTTGCTGATGCTGTGGTTTCCCAAAATTATTGATTTTATCAACATGCTGTAAATTTCAAATTTAGTATTTCCTTTAAAAATCAGGACAATGTTTTAATTATGAAATTTTGTCTATAACAGTTTTTTTCATAAAATCATAATTTGTCATCTCAGTTCTAAACTGCATTTATCTCTATGCTCAGATTTATTTGAATAAATGGATAGATTCTGTAATGTAGTTTTTGTATGTTTGTTTCATAAAAACAAATACATATATTTCAGTGCTTTGATATATTGATATTAGTGTTTTAAATTGGGTATTTTTTGTTGTTTTGTTTTGTCTGAGACAGGGTTCTCTGTAGTCTCA
This sequence comes from Rhizomys pruinosus, assembly GCA_009823505.1. NCBI lineage: Eukaryota > Metazoa > Chordata > Mammalia > Rodentia > Spalacidae > Rhizomys > Rhizomys pruinosus. The sequence goes on from VZQC01009942.1 coordinate 19,207, forward strand.
GCTGGAATGAAACTTTCTATGTAGACCAGGTTGGCTTTGATATCACAGAGACATGCTTGCCTCTCCTGGGAATAAAGGTATGCACTGCCACTCTTAGCTAATGTTCTATGAAAATGTGAATGCAATTTTGATACAGATGACATTGAATTTATCTGTATATTACTTTGGGTAATTAATATGAATTATTCTGCTATATATAGATGGGCTATGTTTCTATGTATTTGTGTCTTCAAATTCTTTAATATTTTATATTTTACAGCATCCAACATTTTCATATCCGTGAATAAAATTATTTCCAAGTATTTTATTCTTTGCAATGATATTATACATAGGAATGATTTCTTAATTTTCATTTGGATACAGGTCATTATTGGTATAAAGCTACAACTAAATTTAGGTATCAAGTTTGTATTTTGTAACTTAACTGAACTCATTCATATATTCATTGATTTGAGAATTTCATATAGTATTTTGATCATAATCACACCCCTTCCTGTCTCCCCATTTCCATATGACTTAACATCTCACCTCCATTACATTATGCCTTCTATGAATTCTGTTCTATTGTCAATTTGGTGGGATTTTTAAAGGCCTATCCAATCTAATCCATTTTGATTTGCTGCTATCCCTTGGTGTCTGGCCAAGCTTCCAGGTGTCATGCAGTAAGAAAAATGGACTCTCCATTTCCCACAATCTATCAATTTCCAATAGAACCTCAGGTAGAACTGGTGTTTCCTGTCCACCTCCACCAACCATACTGGGTTGCTCTCTGGCATCCACATGTCTTGTGCATGCTGTCATAAGCAGTATGGTTCTTATGTAGACACAACCTATGGTGTGCAGACAGCACAGTTTCCTTATATTCATCTACCACCTTTGTCTCTTAGAATCTTTCCTCTCCCTCTCCCCAAATGAACCCTGAGCCTTCAGAGAAGAATGATACAGATATCCCATTTATGGCTGAGAACTTTGCAGGAAAATGGCTGGAGCTAGAGAACTCAACACTCTTTTATCCTCTTCCTGTTGACCATGTGTGAGTCTCTGTGCAAATAACCCTCAGCTGCAAGAAGTTTTGTGAGAGTTGAGAAATGCACTGTCTATGGGTACAACAATAAATCATGATGAGTCAGCTTAATATTATGCCTACTTAGTAGTATATTCTTCCCTATATGCTGTGACCTATCTAACTATAGGTTCTTGACTCTGATAAATGTCCTGTATGGATTCCATCTTGTGAAGCAGGCTTTGAATCCAATTAGAAGGTGGTTGGTTACACCCATAATATTCATACCACTATTGCACAAGTGGGCAGATTTTGCCAAGCCAATTGTTCTTGTAGTTCATAGTATTCATAGCTGAGTAAGTTTGACTATTACCTTCCTTTACCAGTAAAATGCATAGCATCATCTAGTAAGAAGTATCATTGCTGGTTCCTCCTTGCCAGGGAGGAATATGTGAGGACTGACCACAATTACCAGAGCTTTGACCATGAAAAACAACAACAATAATAGCAACTCATCTATCTCTGCCAACTAAAGTGAAAGGTGATTTTTTCCAATATCAATGTCCCTCAAGTGAGAAAGTTCAAACCAGGAAATAGCTGTTGCCTTTGTTTACTACACAGAAGCCAAGGTTCTCTATCTTTTTTTTTTTTTTTCAAGTTTGTATATACTGAACAAATTTTTTTTTTTTTACATTTTTTGATTGATGCTTTGTGCATTTCATACATCATTTTCCAATTCAGTTCAGGCATATTTCCCTTTCCCTTCCCCCCCACCCCACCCCAACCCAGATCATGCATTCTGCCATAACTTTCCTGCATATTTCTGGGTTTTTTTTTCATTTTTCAGCTATAAGTGATAATCCATGAGTACAAGCATCCTTCATTTAAAACCAATTTGCAGGCTGTTGTGCCCAAACCCCGACAGCCCCGCCTTCCAGCGGGGGGTGAGGGGTTGTATTTTCAATCAAGTTGATCAAATGAGTGTCCAGACTACATTGCTGTAGTTTCACCATTCACCCCAATCTCAGCCCTTACATTCTACCATGCCCCCTCTTCCGCAGATTGTTCCCTAGGTTTAGAAAAGGGGCACAGGTGGATGAGAAGCAAAACAGTCCACTCTCTCTGGAGCTGTTGTCTTGGACTCTGGTCAATTCTGTCTTTAACACAAGTACAGTCAGTGTAGATGAACAGCATAATAGTAGGAACCAGTGTAATTGAAATACTGACCCTCACCCCTTGGGAGCAAGCAACTGTAGTCACCTTCCATAAACCTGAGGGTCCCTTCCTATGAACTACGAACTTGGAGCTGTGCTTCTCTTCTCTGATCCTGGAACTATGATTGTCTCTCAAGAGCCTGGAGATGTGATCCCCTCTCATCAGCAGAAAACTGTGGTTGTCTCCCATGAGAATGGAAATATGTTCCCTATTGTTACATGAGCTGTGCTCCAGAGCTGAGGTTCCCCCCCAAGAGCCTCAAATTAACATTCCCTCCCATGAACCTGGAGCTGTGGTCTCATCCTGTGAACCTGCACCTGAGGTCTCCTCCCAGGAAACTGGAGCCAGGACACCCTCCTGTGAGTCGGAGGTGTAGTTACCTTCTGTGACCAGTTAGCTGTGGTCCCCATTCAGTGAGCCGAAGCTGTGCTCTCTTCCCAATAGACTGGGTTTTGGTCCCTCCCGTGAACATGATGTCATGGTCCCCTCTCTTGAGCTGGAGCTGTGGTCCCTCCTGTGAGCATTGTGTCATGGCCCCCTCTCTTGAGCTAGAGCTGTGATTCCCTCCTGTGAACATGATGTCATGGTTCCCCTCTTGAGCTGGAGCTGTGGTCCCTTCCTATAAGTCAGGTTCCCCAAAGGGAAAGCTGTGGTCTCCTCCAGGAAACCTGGAACTATACTCTTGTGAGCTGAAGAGATGATCCCCTCCTGTAAGCCAGGAATATATCAACCTGGAGCTGTGGTACCCTCCCATGAACCTGGAGTCATGATTCCCTCCAGTGAGCCAGAGTTGTAAACTCATTTTTCACACCTGCAGTTCTGTAGCCCTCCTATCAACTTGGAGCTGTGGTCCCTTATCATGAACCTGGAGCCATGCTCTCCTTCCTTGAAACTGGAGTCATGGTCCCCTCCTGTCACCTAGAACTGTAGTCTCCTCCCTTGAACATGGAACTGAAGTCCACCATGTGAAATAAAAGTGTGGTACTCTTCTTCTCATAACCAGAGTTTGGTTTCCTCCTGTGACCTACAGGTAAGAAGGTACAATGTTTGACTTTGTGGGTCTGGATTTCCTCATTTCATACAATGCTTCCCATCTCTGTCCATTTATGTACACATGTCATCATTTATTTTTTTTACAGTAGAATAAAATGTCATTATATATAGTTACCACATTTTCATTATGCATTCATCAGCTGATGTAGACTGTTTCCATCCCATAGTTACTGTGAAAAAGACCACTTGGGTGAACAGGTGTCTCCCTAGTAAGAAATACAGTCTTTGGGATATATGCCTGTTCATGGTATAGTTGAAACATATGGTAGATCTGGTTCTGGTTTTCTTGGGAACTGCCACATTGATTTCCACACCAACTACACAAATTTAGACTCGTGCCACCAGTGTATGAGTTATTCCTTTCCTCCATACCTTCACAAACATTTGGTGTCATTTATTTTCCTGATATAGCCATTCTGACTGGGGTAAGATGAAATCTCAATGCACTTTTACTTTACATTTCCCTGATGGCTATAGATGGTGAAATTTTTAAGTACTTATTAATGTTTATATTTTTCTTCTCCGAGCACTCTGTTCAGTTCTAAAGTCCAAATTTACCTGGCTTGTTGTCTTGATGTATAGTTTTTTAAGTTACTTGTATATTCTAATCTTAATCCTCTCTCAGACATCGCTGACAAATATTTTCTCTTTCACTTTGTAGGCTGCCTGTTCAGTGATTTAAGTTTCCTTTGCAATATAGAAGCTTTCTAATTTCATGAAGTCCCACTTGACTGTTGGTCTTATTTCTATGGCAACCAGACTCCTACTCAGGAATCTCTTACCTGAGCCTATATTTGAAAATGTACTACCTACTAATTCTTCTAAAGTTTCAGATATTCAGGTATGGCATTGAGATTTTTGATGCATTTGGAATTGATTTGTATACAGGGTGAGAAAGGAGGATGGTTTCCTCATTCTACATACAGCTATCCAGTTCTCCATGCAGCATTGGTTAAAGATGCCCTATTTTTAGCAATTTTGTAAAGAGTCAGGAGGAGGGAGGCTGTAGGTGTGTGGATGTGAATCCTTGATTCTATTGTGTTGATAAATGTGTCTGTTTTGTGTCAGTTCCATGCTGTTACTACTCCCATGTTTCTGTATTACATATTGAAACCAAGTATAGTGAGACCTTGGAAAGTGACTTTGCCAGTTAGGATTATGTTGCTTGTCTAGGGGGTCTGTTGTTCTTATATATGAATTAAATTTTTTTTCAATTTCCTTGAAGAATTGCTTTGGAATTTTGATGGAGACTGCATTGAATGTGTAGATTAATTTCAGTAAGATGGACATTTCATAAAGTTTTTACCAATCTATGAGCAGAGTTATTTCCATCTTCTATCTTTGATTTCTTTCTTCAGTGTCTTAAAGTTTCATTGTATAGTTCCTTCAATTTCATGGTTTGATTAAATCCATGAAATCTTTCAGTTATTGTGAATGATATTGTTTTCCAGATTTAATTCTTAGTATTTTCATCATTGATATATAGATGGGGTACTGATTTTCGTGTGTTAAAATTTTATCCTGTTACGTTTCAGAATGCTTATCAGATGTAGATTTCTTTTTTTTAATTTAATTTTTTTATTGATGCTTTGTGCATTTCGTACATCATTTTCCAATTCAGATCAGGCATTTTTCCCTGAAACTTGAGAAGTTTGGGTTTGTTTATGCTTCTGCGACATACCTCATTTGATCAACTTGATATAAGGCATTCACAATCAAGTGTCGCGAACCCCCTCATCTGCAGGATTCTACTGCTGTATGGGTTTGGAGAGGGCTGTGGGTGTTACTTCTGGACCACACAACAGTCTACAGATTGGTTTTGCACGAAGAGGATGCTTGTACTCATGGATTATCACATTATAGCTAAAAGGAAAAAAAAAAAAACAAGAGAAGATGCAAAGACAGTTTTTGGAACAGAATACATGATCTGGGATGGGGTGGGGGTGGGGGGGAAGGGANGGTGTAAGATGAAATCTCAATGCACTTTTACTTACATTTCCCTGATGGCTATAGATGGTGAAATTTTTAAGTACTTATTAATGTTTATATTTTTCTTCTCCGAGCACTCTGTTCAGTTCTGAAGTCCAAATTTACCTGGCTTGTTGTCTTGATGTATAGTTTTTTAAGTTACTTGTATATTCTAATCTTAATCCCTCTCAGACATCGCTGACAAATATTTTCTCTTTCACTTTGTAGGCTGGCCTGTTCAGTGATTTAAGTTCCTTTGCAATATAGAGGCTTTCTAATGTCATGAAGTCCCACTTGACTGTTGGTCTTATTTCTATGGCAACCAGACTCCTACTCAGGAATCTCTTACCTGAGCCTATATTTGAAAATGTACTACCTACTAATTCTTCTAAAGTTTCAGATATTCAGGTATGGCATTGAGATTTTTGATGCATTTGTGAATTGATTTGTATACAGGTGTGAGAAAGGAGATGGTTTTCCTCTCATTCTACATACAGCTATCCAGTTCTCCATGCGCATTGGTTAAAGATGCCCTATTTTTAGCAATTTTGTAAAGAGTCAGGAGGAGGGAGGCTGTAGGTGTGTGGATGTGAATCCTTGATTCTATTGTGTTGATAAATGTGTCTGTTTTGTGTCAGTTTCCATGCTGTTACTACTCCCATGTTTCTGTATTACATATTGAAACCAAGTATAGGGAGACCTTGGAAAGTGACTTTGCCAGTTAGGATTTAGTTGCTTGTCTAGGGGGTCTGTTGTTCTTATATAGTGAATTAATTATTTTTTTTCAATTTCTTGAGAATTCTTTGGAATTTTGATGGAGACTGCATTGAATGTGTAGATTATTTCAGTAAGATGGACATTTCATAAAGTTTTTACCAATCTATGAGCAGAGTTATTTCCATCTTCTATCTTTGATTTCTTTCTCTTCAGTGTGTCTTAAAGTTTCATTGTATAGTTCCTTCAATTTCATGGTTTGATTAAATCCATGAAATCTTTCAGTTATTGTGAATGATATTGTTTTTCCAGATTTAATTCTTAGTATTTTCATCATTGATATATAGATGGGGATACTGATTTTCGTGTGTTAAATTTATCCTGTTACTTTCAGAATGCTTATCAGATGTAGATTTCTTTTTTTTAATTTAATTTTATATGCTTGTGTCATTTCGTACATCATTTCCAATTCAGATCAGGCCATTTTTCCCTTGTCCCTTTCCCCCCACCCCACCCCACACAGATCATGTAATCTTCCATAACTGTCGTGTCATCTTTCTCTTTTTTTTTTTTTTTTTTCCTTTTTTAGACTATAAGTGATAATCCATGAGTACAAGCATCCTCGTGCAAAACCAATCTGCAGGCTGTTGTGTCCAAACCCCACAGCCCCACCCATCCAGTGGGGGGCGACATGTTGTTTGTTCAATCAAGTTACAAATGAGTGTCCAGACTACATCACTGTAGTTTCACCATTCACCCCAATCGGAGCTTTTACATTCTAGCCTTTACATTCTACCACGCCCCCTCTTCCGCAGGTTGTTCCCTAGGCTTAGAAAAGGGGCACAGGTGGATGAGAAGTAAAACAGTCCACTCTCTCTGGAGCTGTTGACTTGGACTCTGGTCAATTCTGGCTGTTTCCTTTCATGGGCTGACAGTTTGTCCAGGGGTAACCTTTCGATCCTAACAAGGAGAAATATGACGATGATGAGGTCATTCTCCAACTGTAAATTGGAGACAACTATTATAGAGGTAATCTCTTATAAAACCGGTAAAAATGCCTTCTTTAATTGACTAATAGACATCAGATGTAGATTTCTGATGCAATCTTTGGGGTCTTTTATGTATAGAATCATATTATCTACAGATAAGGATGGCTTGTTTTCTTCTTTTCCTTTGTGTAGTCTCTTTACTTTCTTCATTTGTCTTACTGCTCTGGCTAAGACCAGCGTCAAGTACTATGTTGAACAGGACAATTACATTCTTATCCTGTTTCCAATTTTAGAGGAATGCTTCAATTTTTTCATCATTTAACATGATGTTGAATGTAAGCTTCTTAAATATTGCCTTTGTATGTTGAGATATGTTCTCTGTGTATATCTATAGATTCTAAATGGCTTTTAAATTGTTGTATTTATTATTTTTGTTTTACGTGTATGAGTGTAGTGCCTGTATATGTGTACATGCACCTGTCATGCAGTGCCCACAGAGGTCAGAAGACACTGGATTCTCCTGGAACTGGAGTTACAGATGGTTGTTAGCTGCCATGTGCATGCTGGGAATTGAACCTCAATCCTCTGCAAGAGCAGCCAGCGCTCTTAACTACTGAGCCCCTCTCAATGACTTTTATCATGAAGAAATATTGATGTTTTCAGAACTTCTGTGCATCTAATGAGATTATCATGTGACTTCTATTTTTGAATATGTTTATGTTGTGGATTACATTTATTGATTTACATATACTGAAACATCTCTGCATCTTTGAGATGATGCTGACTTGACCATGGTGAATGTGACCTTGAATTCAAGCATGTATTTTTTGAGAATTTTTACATGTATATTCACCAATGAGATTAGCATATAAGTTTTTTTTTTTTGTTAGCTCTTTTGTTTTGCTATCAGGGTAACACTGGCTTTGTAAATAGTATTTGTCAAGGTTCCTCTCTTTTCTATTTTAAGTGATAATTTGAGGAGTATTGGTATTAGTTTGGATTTGAATGTTTGAAAGAATTCTGTTCTGACTTCATCTGGCCTAGGCTTTTCTTAGTGGGAGATTTTTAATTACTGTTTCTACATCATTGGTTGCTATGTATCTGTTGAAATTATTCACTTCATTTTATTTAATTTGGTAGGTCAAATACATGTAGAAATCTAATTCTTTTAGAATTTCCAGTTAAGTGGAACATCAACTTTTAAAATATATAATTATTATATTTGTTTAGGAATAGAGAATAATCCTTTTCACAGTTCCTATGTCTATTGGTCAATTAAAGAAGGCATTTTTACCAGTTTTATAAAAGATTACCTCTATAGCAGTTGGCTCCAATTTACAGTTAGAGAACGACCTCATCATCATCATATTTCTCCTTGTTCTATGGAGGGGAGGTAAGAAAGTCTCTCATATTAAAACTTTGCAGCACCTAGAAGGTAAGTTTCATTAAGACTCATTATAAATAGTTGTTACAAGTAGGATCCATGGAGGGGTTTGATGTCTGTAGAAGTCTGAGGCTTTTCGTCCTTTCAATGTTCAAATGGGCCAACCTTTCTACTGGCACTTCCTGGTACATCCTACACAATGCAAAGCTGTATCTTTTCTTTCTCAGCCATTAACTTGGTGACATTTTGACCTGTTGGAACATACAAATCTTTTCCCGTAGTTTTAAGATTTGAATTGCAACGTTTTTGACAAAAAGATTTCTTATATATCTGTATCCCCCCTTTTTATTTTTTTTTTTGACCCATGAGTCTCAAAACAGGCAGTTGTATAACACATACCTATAGGCTGGAATCAAGGTGCAGATTTCATCAAATTCACCCAAGCTGTTTTGGGTGAAAGTCTCCTTAAGCTATGCACTTAAGCGAAATATATTAATTCAGGAGAGCTCTGGTATCAGCAATGGATTATTCTACCAAGGAGATGTTGGCCAGGGGATCCAAGCCCCCCCCCAAAAAAGATAAAGGCTTCTTGCCTGTAAACTGGGATACCTGCAAGAAGAGAGGCAATAGGGCCCTGCTGTCGAAAACCTGATGTAACCATTGGAAAGATGTATTGAGACGGCACTTGCAAGTGTACAGTTGGTCTCTGGAATACCAGAGAGTGTTACCAAAGGCCACTAAACCAATAAAGCAAATATGGGTCTCCTTGAGTCAAGCAAGACTCCTCTGCCAGCACCAGCTACACCTCACCTGCCTGGAAATACTGTGCAGCAGAGGCAGCCATATGACTGTATATCCCAAATCTAATTGGCGTTTAGCTCTCTCCTTGGAGGAATAACCCATGTCTGACGCAACAAGCTTACCCTCTAGTGGTTAGGAGATGTTAAAGCCACAGTAAGACCCTGTCATTATTAAAAATTAAATAAAAAAAAAAATTCATGGAGTAACATACCTCCAAACATCTGTGTCTAATACCAAAGTAACCTACCAAACATTAGTACTGTTTTAAATACCTATATATTCTAATTGCTCTATGTTCATTAGTAGGACTAAAAAAGATCGATGCCTGGACTAAACTGTAGTCCATGAAGGAAAGGAGGCCCAAGGCAGCGCAGATAATTGACGCAGCAAGGTCAAAAACAGTACAGCCCTAGAAAAAGTAGACATAGATCTGTGGCTTCCTTCCACCCTGTGCCCCATTTTCTAAGCCTAGGGAACAACTCGGAGAAGATGGTGGTGGAGGGCAAAATGTAAGGGACTACTGATGAGCGTTAATGGCGGATGAACAACAGCAAGTAATACGTGCTGGAGACATTTAGGTGATTGATCGAACTCCAACTGATTGATTGAACATACAAGACGCCCCTCCCATCGGGACAAGGCTGGATGGTGAACCCTTGGGCTGTGTGGGTTTATTCTCTGAATGTTCTCAGCGTTTGTTATCTCCCTTTTCATATCTAATTTTATTAATTTGGGTCTTTCTCATTCCTTTGGAAAATTTTGCTTAAATATATGTCACTCTTGGTATTATCTTTGAATTTATTTATTTCATTGATTCTTTGTGGTGATTTCTTTGCCTCTATGTCATTACCAGCCCTGATTTAGTTTGGTGCTGTTTGTTCTTTGTTGTTTTCTTTTTTTTTTTCAGGCCTTCGGTACATAATTAAGAAAAATTAATTTGATATTTCTTAAATGTTTCGGTGTAAGCACTTACAGCCCTAAGCTTTTCTTTAGGATTCCCTTCATTATGACCTATAGATTTTGGTGTGTTGTGTTTTACTTTTCATTCAATTTTAGAAAAAGAATCAAATATCCTTTTTTGATTTCTTCCTTAACAAAATTATCATTGCATATTTTGTTCTCATAGTACTATTAGTTTGTACCACTTTCTGACTTCGTTTTTTAAATTTCCAAAAACCAATTACTGAATGATTAAACAAATACTTTAAAGAAAATGCAGGTAACAAAACAAAAAGATACAATTTACATTCCCAGAATCCATAGCAAGTTATGACTGTGTCTTTAATGTAACATTTTATTTGGTCTTTTCGAGAACAGGGCGTCCCCTGTAGCCCACCAGGCTGGCCCTGAGAACAGATTTGTAGACCAGGCTAAGCTGGACTTGCAGGATCTGCTTACGTCGGCCTCTGAGTGCTGGACTAAAGACGTGGAACCACCACAACCCACCTTAATGTACTTTTTTAAGTAGAAACATAGCTATTTATATTTAACTAACAAAGAAAAAATTCTACGTCACGTTTTGCCTTAACAAATAAAATTTGGGTATTAGTCATCTACAATGAGAGACGATTATGTCCTGTATGGTTTTTCTTGGGACTAGGTGTACTTCCCTTACATATAGCTGTTAGTTGATCCATTAGCTCAGATGTTGACCTTTTTTTTTTTTTTTTTATTTTTTTTTTTTTTTTTTGGTCTTTTCGAGACGGGGTCTCCCTGTAGCCCCAGCTGTCCTGGAACTCACTCTGTAGACCAGGCTGGCCTTGAACTCACAAAGATCCACCTGCGATGTTGACTTTACTGCTGCATAGATCTCCATTGTGTAGATGTACCACATTTCCTTTATCCACTCATTAGTTGAAGGGCACTTAGGTTGCTTCCAGCTCCTCACTATTGTGTAGAGAGCTGCAATTAACATGGCTGTGCATGAATACCCAGGAGTGATATGACTGGGTCAGGTGGTAGGTTCATTTTGATTCTTTTAGCAGTTCCCCACACTGCTTTCCATAGGGGTTGCACGGTGGCATTCCCACCAGCAGTGAATGAGTGTTCTCCTTTCCCAGCAACCTCTCCAACATCTGGTATTTTTTGTAATCTTGATCATGGCCAGTTTTACCAGGGTAAGATGAAATTTTAAAGTAGTTTTAATGTGCATTTCCTTAATCATCAGCAACACTGAACACTTTTAAAAATGTTTCTCAGCCATCTTCATTTGTAGTCTCTGTTCAACTCCATCTTTTGATTGTGTCACTTGTTTTCTTGCTCCTTTGTTTTTTTGAGTACATATTCCAGATGTACCACCAGTGAAGTTTTCCTCCCACACTGCTTTATTTTCTTCATTTCATTGATTGTTTCTTTCACTGTACAGAAACTTTTGAGTTTAATGAGGTCCCACTTATTTCCTGCATAGCTGCTATTTGATTTAGAAACTCTTCTTTTATGCCTATATCTTGTGAGTTACTGCCAACACTTTCTTCTATCATTTTCAGAGTTCCAAGTTTCATATTGAGATGTTTGATCCATTTGGAGTTGATTTTTGTACGGGAGAAAAGGTAGGATTTAATTTTATTATTCTACAAGTGGTGATCGAGTTTTGCCAGAACCATTTGCTGAAGATGTTGTCTTTCTTCCATTGAGTCTTCTTGACTGCTTTGTCAAAAATGAGGTGGCTGAAATTACATGTGCTCAGGTTTGATCTTCAATTTTGTTCCATTGATCTACAAATCTGTTTTTGTGCCAGTACCAGGCTATTTTTATGACTATAGTCTTGTAAGATAGCTTGAAGTCTGGTATAGTAATCTCCATGCATTGCTCTTTTGCTCAGGGTTCCTTTGCCTATCCGGGGTTTTTTGTTTTTCCATATGAATTTTAGAATATTTTTGTCTGAGTCTGTGAAGAAACTCATAGGGATTTTAATTGGGATTGCATTGAATCTGTATATTACTTTGGGTGGGATAATCATTTTACTATATTAATTCTTCCAATCTATGAGCATGGGAGCTCCTTAAATCTTCTAGAGTCTTCTTCAATCTCCTTTTTCAAGGATTTAAAATTTTCATTTAGATATCTTTAGTGTCTTTGGTCATTTTTTTCTGAGATATTTTTCGAGGCTATTGCGAATGGGAAGTTCTTTTGTTATTGGTATAAAGAAAAGCTAATGGGTTCTGCCTACCTGCAGAGGCCTCTAAGGCCGGGATGCTCTGCCCAGTGGTCTCAGAGCACCAACTGGTTCATCAGCATGGGCCTTCCTGGGTCAGGTCTCTCCAGTGTGTAGTCCCAGAGCATCACCTAATCAGCTTACCTGTGTGGGCCTACCTGGCTCAGGCCTCTCAGATGGGTGGTCTCAGATCACCACCAGTTCAGCTTGCCTCCTGAACTTTCTACTACTATTGATAAATAGTTTTATTCCACTGTGTTCTGAGACAATGCCGGACATTATTTTAATTTTCTATAGTGGTTGAGATTTGATTAATATTTGGTCAATTTTGGAGAAGGTTGCTTGGGCTGCTGAGAAAAAATTTGTATTCATTAGTGTTTATGTGGAATGTTCTATAAACATCTGCTAGAAACATTTGAACTATGATATTATTTAACTACAATATTTCTTTCTTATTTTTCCATATGACTTATTGGTGGTACTGTGATATTAATGTCACCTACTATCACTGTGTTGAGGTTAATTTGTGGCTTTAGATCTAATAGTATTTCTTTTATTAAACTAGGTGCATGCATTTTTGGTGGATATATATTTAAAATTTCAATATCTTCCCCATATATTGGTCTTCTAATGAATATTATATGATCATCTTTATCTCTTTAGACAAAGTTTGACTTAAAGTCCATTTTGTTGAATATTAGAATTTCTATACCTGATTGTTTCTTGGTTCCATCTCTTGGAATATCTGCTTCCAACATATTACCTTAGTGTTTTTTTAATATTTTGTAGTGAAGTGAATTTCCTGGAGGCAGTAAAAAGATGGACCCTATTTTTTAAGGCAATCTTCTGGTCTGTGTCTTTGAATTGGGGAATGATATCAATATTGAGTCATCATTGAACAATTTGTGGTAATTGTTGTCATTTTGTTGTTTTAGATTTTTATCTTAGATCTCCTTTGATTGTCTGTCCTGGAAATGTTTGTTTATTGCCTGTGACCTTGTGGCTATGTTGGTCCTTGTTGTTAGACTGAAGTATTGCTTCTAATATCCTCTGCAGAATTGGCTTAGTGGTTTTATTTTTATTTTTTTCTTCTATTACTTTTTTAAATTTTTTTTCATTTTTAACAATAAATAATAATTTATAAGTATAAGCATCCTTCATGTAAAACCAATTTGCAAGTAGTTGTGCCCAAACCCACACAGCCCAAGTAACCCAACATCCAGCTGGGGGGCTTATATGTTCAATCAAGTTGATCAAATTAGTGTCTAGTCTATATTGTCGTAGTTTCACCATTCACCCCAATCACAGCCCTTACATTGTACCATGCCCCCTCTTCTGCAGATTGTTCCCTATGCTTAGAAAAGGGGCATGGGTGGACAAGAAGCAAAACAGTCTATTTTCTCTGGAACTGTTGTTTTGGAATCTGGTCAATTCTGGCTGTTTCCTTTCATCGACTGACAGTTTGTCCAGGAATGACCTTTCAATCCTACTAATGAAGCACAGGCAATTAGATATATAGGTATTTAAACAGTACTAATTGTTATGGTAGGTTACTTTGGTATAGACGCAGATATTCAGATGGTATGAATTACATTTTGTTCTGTAAAATATGACAGGGTCTTACTGTACCTTATGACATCTCCTAACCACTAGAGGATGTAAGCTTATGGCATCAGCTGTGGGTTATTCCTCCAAGGAGAGAGCTAAAAGCCAATTAGATTTGGGATATACAGTCCTATGGCTGCCACTGCTGCACAGTATTTTCAGGCAGGTGAGGTGTAGCTGTTGCTGGCAGAGGAGTCTTGCTTGACTCAAGGAGACCTATATTTGCTTTATTGGTTTAGTGGCCTTTGGTAACACTCTCTGGTATTCCAGAGACCAACTGTGCACTTGCAAGTACGGTCTCAATACATCTTTCCTATGCTTACATCTGGTCTTCTGCAGCAGGGCCTTATCGCCTCTCTTCTTGCAGGTATCCCAGTTTACAGGCAAGAAGCCTTTACCTTTTGAGGGGGGGCGGCTTGGATCCCCTGGCCAACATCTGCTTCATAGAATAACCCATTGCTGATATCAGAGCTCTCCTTAAGTGCACAGCTTAAGGAAACTTTAGTTTATATTTGGTTCTGAATAAAGAATAATCCTTTTCACAGTTCCTATGCCTATTAGTCAATTAAAGAAGGCAGTTTTACCAGTTTTATAAGAGATTACCTCTATGACAGTTGGCTCCAATTTACAGTTAGAGAATGACCTCATCATCATCATATTCCTCCTTGTTCTATGAAGGAGAGGTAAGAAAATCTCTCATATTAAAACTTTGTGGCACCTAGAAGGCAAGTTTCAATAGGACTCATTATAAATAGTTGTTACAAGTAGGATCCACAGAGGGGATGCCTGTAGCAGTCTGAGGCTTTTCTTCCTTTCAGTATTCAGATGGGCCAACCTTTCTGCTGGCACTTCCTGGTACATCCTACACAATGCAAAGCTGTATCTTTTGTTTCGTTAAGTTGGTGACGTTTTGACCTGTGGGAACATACAAATCTTTTCCCATAGTTAGTTTTAAGATTTGAATTGCAGTTTTTGACAGAAAGTTTTCATATATATCTGTATCCCCCCTTTTTATTTTAGGTTTTTGTTTTTTGACCCATGAGACTCAAAAAGGCAGTTGTAGTACACATACCTATAAGCAGGAATCAAGGCACGGATTTCATCAAATTCGCCCAAGTTGTTTTGGGTGACTGTATGTCATTAACTTGGGAAGCAAACTTAATTTCTTAAGTTAAATCATCCTACAGGTAAAAGAGAATGCTACAAGATGATACTGTACAACAGAAAAATTATAGAGAACATTTGTATGTGCCAATCCCAAAGTTATTGTTATACAGATTTTAAGTAAAACAAATGTGAACAATTTATATTCCCAATTAACTAAGATGCATTACCATTTTTATCAGAACCTTTAAAACAATGTTGTTTAATATACACATATTTACTTTTACTAAGTCCTAAAATACCATGTAACCTGTAGGCAGAGTCTGGGATAAATTGGATACTTGTTGAACTCATGTCAATTAGATATACACTAATCGAATATAGACCCATGTCCCTCTCCCGCCCCTCCCACCCCTCCCAATTCACCACCAACTGAAAACTGGATTTAGCTACTTTTAATCAAAGAAAGATTTTTATCTCTCATTCAATTTTAATACTTTTGATGGGCACAAATTATGGGCCTACAATTGTTGTCTTTCAGAACTTGGAATTCATCTTTCTAGGACTTATGGTATTATTCTGATGGGCTTGTCTTCATAAATGACTCATTTTCTCTCTTACTGATGTTAATGCCCTGTCTTTATTTTGTATTTTTTTTTTTATGTTTTAACCATAATATATCCTGGAGAGTTTCTTTTCTGCTTGGAATTTTGTAGGACTCTTGAAGGTGGATGGGCAACTCTTTTTCTTAGTTTCTCCACACTGCTTTCCATAGGCGTTGCGTGAGTTTCCAACCCCACTAGCAGTGAATGACTTGTTCTGCTCTCCCCCACATGCTCTCCAGCATTAGGTATCATTTGTTCTCTTTAAAGCTTAGCCAGTCTGACTGGGGTAAGATGAAATCTTAAAAGGTTTTAATTTGTATTTCCATAATTTCTAATGATGTTGAACATTTTTTAAAGGTATTTCCTAGCCATCTTTATTTATTCTTTGGAGAACTCTCTGTTCAGTTGGTTAGCCAATTTTTTAATTGGGTCATTTGTTTTCTTGATTCTTTGTGTTTTTAATTCTTTATATATTCTGTTTGTTAAACTTTTGTTAGATGTATTGATGATGAAGGTGTTCTCCCACTCTCTTGGTTTTGTCTTCACTTCCTTGGCTGTTTCTTTTGCTGTACATAAGCTTTTTACATTAATGAGGTTCCACTTGTTGATTGTTGATTGTTGACCTTAATTCCTGACTAACTGATGACTGATTTAGAAAGTCCTTTCCTATACCTACATTTTATAGGTTACTGCCAATATTTTCTTCTAATAGTTTCAGATTGCACATTGAGGTCATTGATCCATTTGGAGTTGACTTTTGTGCAAGGTGAAAGATAAGGTTCTAGAGTCATTCTTCTACAGGTGGAAATCCAGTTTTACCAGCACCATTTGCTGAAAATACTGTCTTTCCTCCATTGGGTGTGCTTGGCCCCTTTGTCAAATATCATGTGGCTTAGATTGCATGTACTCATGTTTCACTCTTCAATTATGTTCTGTCTATCTAAAGGTAATTTTTGTCTATTTTCATTCTATTTTTATCACTATAGCTCTGTAATATAGTTTTAAATCTGTAATAATAATCCCCTTTGCATTGCTCTTTGTGCTCAGGGTTGCTTTAACTATTGGGGTCTTTTGTGCTTCTGTATGACTTTTATGATAATTTTTTTCTAATTCTGTAAAGAATGTCATGGGGATTTTATTGGGATTGCATTGAATCTATATATGGATTTTGGTAGGATGGTCATTTTCACAATATTAACTCTTTGATCCATGAGCATGGGAGGTCCTTCCATCTTCTGATGTCTTCCTCAATCTCTTTGTTTAAATATTTTAGACCTTCATTGTAGAGTTCTTTAATGTTTTTGATCAAGTTTATTCTAAGGTTTTTTTGAGGGTGTTACGAATGGAGTGTTTCCATGTACTCTTCTCCAATCGCTTCCAAGTCATTTTTATTTCCTGCCATTATTATGTGACTAGGGATTTGTGAAGAAAATATGCTGTCCTGATTTTTCATGTTGTTTATGTTCCTGTGATGGTACTTGTGCATATGGAGTTTGTTGCTTGAGGGTTTTTTCTTTCATTTATATTTTTTATTTAAAATTCTAGTCACCTTTTTGTTTCCTCAGTGGTTGTCTTTGCTATGTTTCCTGGAGGACTAAGGAAGGCGTATTAGGGTTGATGTATCATCTCCTTCTATATGACTGCTTTTTAGAACGAGAACTTCCATTTCTAGCCTTCCTCTGAGGGCCTGGTATTGTCATCCTTTGTTAAGTAAGACCTTCTTCCTGAGATTTCAGCTTTCCCTGTAAGTTATGGAAGTCTCCCAATGGTTGTAGCCCTTACCTATGGTCAGATCAGCTACTGTTGGGAAGCTTCTAAGATATGTGGAATTTCCTGAAACTCTGTGGGCCTAACCTGGTGTTAAATGAAGTTCCTATCCTGGATTCAAAGCTTTCTCTGAAGCCTCTACAAAATCTGTAACTCATTAAGCACTAATATGCCTTAACCCGGTTCAGCTTTATAGTATAAATCAAGAATATTCACATAGGGTCTTACCATCAAATTCAGGTGTGCAACCAAAACAATAAAAATTAACCAGTAGCTTGTATTATGTGGGGAATCTCTGTATATTATTGTTATTTTGGTAGAAATTAATATAGCTATCTGATGTGAGGTCTCTTTTCAATTCTGTTATCAGATATTGGCTATGATATTTATCTCAGTGTCATGAATTTGTTCACATCCGACGTGAGCAAAAGTTTACTCATTTCCTCACTTCTTAAGTCCTTGCTTTGCTAATTATGATCAGATTCCACATGTGGTGCTGGACAGTGAGACCTGGAGTCTATTAACAATTTATAGCTTTGTTTTTCTATGTTCTTCCTTATTTTTCAATTCTGTGTATATGCTTTCGGGTTTTGATCTTCTGGTGTTACTGTACATTGCCCTGAGTTCACCAAGCCTGGAATCAATCTTCAGGAGAACACACAGAGAGAAGCCCCAGAAGAAGACTACCACTTAATGAATGCTTGTGATAATAATACTATGGAGGAGCCATGCATGGTGGCATAAAGAGTTGATCCCAGCACTCAGGAGGCAGAGACAATCGGATCCTTGTAAGATCAAGTCCACTCTGTTCTACATAGCAAGTTCTAGGGTAGCTAGGGAGACCCTATCTCAAGCAGACCAAATAAAACTAGTTGAATTCATAGACGCAGTGAGTAAAATGGAAGTTACCATAGGATAAAGTTTGAAGATAGTATAGAGCTATTGGCAAAAGAATGCATAAATTCAGGTCGCTAGAAGTCCAAGATACATACTGTGTATCCCCATAAGTACAGTTAGTAACAATGTATTAAATACAAATTTCTAAGAAAGCAGGTTTAATGCTTTCACTGGAAAAGGTGATAAGATTGTGAAACATTCCTTTTGTTTACTTTTTATTTTTTTGTATGTATGAATGTACTGTCTGCATGTAGGTTGGTGGACCCTTGTCATGCAATCCTGTGGAGGTCAGAAGAGGGTGTCAGATTCCCCTGGAACTGGGGTTAAACATGGTTCTTAGCCACCATGTGGGTGCTGGGAATCAAACCTGGGTCTTCTGCAAGAGCAGTCAGTGCTCTTAACCAATGAGCCATCTCTCCAGCCTCGAAACATTGCCTTTGAGAAAAGGTTTGATTTAATCATTCCACTCTCCTTCTATATGTATAATCAGAGCATCATAGTATTCACTTTCAATCTCTATACCTTTTACTTCTCAATTAAATCTGCATAAAGAATAGAAATTAAGGAAGTTAACCCAACTAACCCTATGTAAAGTGTTGATAATTGGTAAAAATTCAAACTTAGAACCTAGCTTCAGAGTATCCATTGATAATCACTGATCTATAGCATCATAGCATCTCACTGTATTATCATTTGTGTAAAAGAAATCTGAAGAACAGGAAGGGAAAAGAAATGGCCATAAATGCTGAAATCCATATTAAAATTTAAAAGCATTCTAGTGAATTATGAAATCACCACTATGACTATGTGAGTTTGTAACTAGAAAGGAAATTGGAATAATCTCTTTTGTCCTTTCTCAATTTGAATGCATTAAGCCATTTAATTGTTATTCATTATCTGTAATAAAAAGATATTAGATGTGGAGGAATTCCTAAGTTTTCACAAATTCTGGAAGTACATTTGTTGTGACTCTATGAAGGTTATTCAAGTCTCCCGTAACCTCAAAATGTTCAGAAGAAAGGAGAGCATCATGATTAGTCTTACACAATAAAACATAAATTATGCAAGTAAATAAACTGCAGGTAGTATATATGAATCTTATAAAAATGAAGAGGTTGGTGCAGTTTCAAGAAAGAGTAAATACACTCTTTCTGGAGATCATGTTGGATATCCACAGAGATAATGAATTTTCTGACACTTACCTCTAGAAATAAATTCAGGATTATGTGTGATCTGAATATACAAATCAAAATCATGAATGAGAGTTTAAGAGGCCTTAAGTTCTACATCATTGGGGAAGCCAAGAGAACTCCAATTATGTCTCATCATGCCACCCACACAGAATAACTTGTCTGGATAATGATTTGAGTTTCTTTCACTCGGTCAATGTTACATGTCTTGGAACATTGGTGGTATTGAAGGCAAGAGAGCCAATGTAGGAAGGTCCAGTTTGAATTGCAGGCTGGCTTTCAGCTAGCATCCTCAGGGCACCTCGTGGCCAAGGGTCTAACCCTGCCCCAAGGAGGAGCAAACAACATGCCCTAGCTGGGTGATACTGGATGGGACAACGGTATGCAGTGGCATCGAGTTGGGGAGCCTATGATTGGCTCTGGGTTCTGACATCATTTACTTTATTAAAGCAGGCTGTAGGAAGGAATAAATTTGAATTTCAGAATATCATCATCATGGAATTCCTGGCCATTATTTTTTATTAATTATTGTGTGCATACAGGCCAAAGTAGGCCTGCATTTCATTCATGTGACCAGTGGGAAAGGAGTCCCCTTGCTGACCACCAATCTGAGTAGCTGGTGTTGTGAGTGGACATAGGTTGAAGATAGACCTACAGACTGAAATTCCTGTCCAGGGATCAGCAGTCTCTGTGCAGGTGGGAAGTCACAGCCAAGAGTGGAACCCATGTCTCATGGGCCCAGGCTAAGAGCCTGAGTTGGAAATACCACCCAGGTAGGGCTACAGGAAGTAGCCAGCTGGCCTCTGTGCCAAGAGATCAGCTCCCCACAGTGTCCGCAAGGTGGGCACTGTGTTCTCCTTCCCCTTAGCAGGGCACGTGGTCCTGTTAGGCATAAAAAGAAAGCTTCCTACAAGACAAGTGTTAAAAACTCAAAAGTATCTCTCTTCCATCTATTAAGGTAGGCATATAACTTTATGTTTCTGTGATGCAATACTTTAAAGTAAATAATAATAGCAATACTGTGAAATCAATAGCAATAAGAGCAAGTTCTCAGCAGTTAAAAAGGGTTTGCTGCTCTTTAAGAGGACCCAAGCTCAGTTCCCAGCATTCACATCAGGTGGTTCACAACCACTTGTAGCTCTAACTCCAGATGACACAGAGCATCCAACTCCCTCTTCTGAGACCTATAGGTCCCTGCATATACATGGAGCCCACAAACACATACATACACATGCATATAAATAAAAATAAAAGTAAATCTTTAGAAAAATAATACTAGCAATGAAACCTCATCTTGGGTAACAGATTCAATAAGAGGCATGCATCCTTATAAAAGAACTGGATTTCATGTTTCCCAGGCTGGCCTTTGCCTTCTATCTAGCCAAGGAAGAGTTCCAACTATTTCTCCTCCTTCCATATCTAGAGTTCTAGGATTACACATGCCTTACTTACTACAAAGTGTTTTTCATAAAACTACTCACCAATTATACCTGAATTTGCACATCAGTTAAAAAAATTTAGGTTTTACAGTATTTATAAAGAAATTTAGAAAAAGTAACAAGATAATTATCACAGGGACAATCTAATTATCTCCAACAGCTGGAACCTGTTGCATTCAATGTTGAGAGTACAATACAGGCTGCTTTAACCAAATGTTCAGGCATTTTAAAAGCTTCTTTTATCTTTTCCACTTAAAAAGAAAACCAAGTAATAGGCCCATGTTAGATATGAATGTTTTCAACTGCATAAAAGAAAATCACTTAACCCATTTCTATCTACCTTGGATACTTAGGAATGATGAGGCCCATCAATTCTAAAAATGAATTTTATCTTCCAAGTAGATTCTACATATTTAAATCCACTTGGTTTCTTTCTCTGTTCTCTCTTGCATTTCATATTTAACACACCCTTGCCAAGTATTGTACTGAGTGAACTACCCTGGCACAGTGCTTCATGTAAGAATTATTACAATTGGGCTGGAGAGATGGCCTAGCGGTTAAGAGCGCCGACCGCTCTTACAGAGGACCCGGGTTCGATCCCTAGCACCCACATGGCGGCCAAAAACCGTCTGAAACTCCAATTCCAGGTGGACTCCAGTTCCAGGGGAATCCGAGACCCTCTTCTGACCTCCGCGGCATTGCACGACACGGGTGCACAAACCTGCATGCAGACAGTACATTCATACACATACAGAAATAAAATAAAATTAAAATAAAAAGAATTATTACAATTACATGAAGCATAAACACTAAGAAAAATCAGGTTCAGCTCGTTATTTTATTTAAATTGATTCTTTCACTTGAAAACCATAATTAAGAGAGTTGCCCACAAAGTGAATTTGCTTTTTGTTGCTTCTGACAATCACATCATGAAGGAAGATAATTCAGTGATGAAGGTGAAACCAGGTTCTATTTCATTCTCTGATTGCAGCTCATTGTTCTTCACCCTTAAGTATGTCCCCTTAAGTAAGCTTGTTTATACTTGTGAAAAGTAAATAGTAAAAGATTTCTACAGCCGGGTGTGGTGGCACATGCCTTTAATCCTAGCACTTGGGAGGCAGAGGCAGGTAGATATCTGTGAGTTCAAGGTCAGCTTGGTCTACAGAGAGAGCTCTGGGACAGCTGGGACTAAAGGGAGAGCCTGTCTCAAAAACACCAAAAAAAAAAAAAAAAAGATTTCTACAAAGTTGTCAAGGGTGCCTGGCATTATAAATGGTGATAAATGATGTTCCAGCTTCTTCAGTGAGAAAGTTTTCTGGGCTGTGTGTGTTTGCTTGTTGTAGTTCAGTATAGAGAGCACTTAAGTATCATGTCTGAGAATCTAAATTCAATGTCCAGAATCAAACAGAGATGGAGAGGGAAGGAGGCATGAAAGAAGAGAGAGAGACAGAGAGACAGAGACAGAGAGACAGAGAGAGAGATGGCTTCATGAATATCAATAGAAGGAAAGTAGTATTTGCAAAATGAAGTATAAATTTAAAAAATGAGTAAAATTTCCAAAGACTACTGTTTACAGATGCTATGAAAGAATGGAAAACCATAAAAACTTATTTTCTTTTTTTAGTTAAATTAATTTCTTTTTCTAGTAGTCATTAATTAAAAGATGGTTAATTGTTTTATGGAATTGGAGAATTGATATAAATTGATTTCCCTATGATGTTGCTATAAGTGTGTTAATGAAAGTTCTTTTCTTGTAGACTTTTCCTTTCCTGATCTCCCTCATTATGGTTTACTGCCTTTTCTAAATAAAACAAGAAAATGTACATTATTGAATTTTAAAAAAGAAACTCCAAATGCTGTGTATTCAAATATTTCTCTTTACATATAAGCTTGGGAAAAATTTAGGGCCAAATAAATGCTGCCTCAAACCAAGCAAGATAAAACACAAATCATTGCATTAAAACCTCTAACAAGTCTATCTGCTTTTTGAAATGACTGGGAGATGAAAGCAAGGAGTCTCATTTAAGAAGGCCCAGCGGATCAGTTCTGCATTTATATAGCAGTTATCAAAAGCAATTCATTTGGAGATCAAATAGACTGACAGATAGGACAAGCAGGGGATCACTACTGCCTTCAGGCAGCCCAGAGCCAGGATGGCTTCCCAGTGCCGTCACTAGTGCTGGGTCTAGTCGGTACTGTGTTTATTACTCTCCTTACCTCTGCCTGCCGCCCAGTAGCAAGGTCCCCTGTATCCAGGCCACTGTTAGGAGAGCAGTAGGAACAGTGTCTCTCTAAGTAAGCTGAGTGAAAACTTCATTAGAATGGAATGATCAGGTCATTATTGTAGCTTTGGTAATGGTGACAATGAGAAGAGGAAAAAAATCAGAAAATTACCAAGAAGCTATGGAATCCAGGACCTCTTAGGGACTGGCATGCTATTCTTTCATCCTTCTGCAGACTGTGCTCAAAATCCTCTAGATGGCCTACCATGGACAGCACCCCTGGGTGTGCAGAAGACAGTTTTAATGTAAGTGGGTACAGATGACAGAGATAGCATCAGAGGGATTTGTCTATCAGTACAGAAGCTAGAAGGCCCAGACCTTACGAAAGCAGAACTTGCTGGATGCTTTTTCCATGGGACTCAAGCAATCAATCAACAAATATTTCTGACTACTTTTCTGCCCCTTATTGCCTGTAGGAGTCATGGATATCTAAAACAAAAAAGTCTCACATAAATATGGTAGCCCACCCCAACACAGGGGATACATTCCTAACCTACATGAGAGGCCTGAAATGTAGATGTTATCAAATCATATATGTACCATCTGTTTTCCTATGCGTACATACTCATGATGAAGTCAATTACCAAATTGGGCATAGGAAGAGATTACTAAAATAACAGCACAAGGGGCTAGGGAGATGACACAGTGGTTAAGAGCATAACCTGCACTTGCAGAGAACCAGGGTTTGATCCAGTTCCAGGGAAACCTACACCTTCTTCTGATCTCCTTGGGCATTGCATGAGATGAATGTACTTACACATATGCAAGCAATACACTCAAACACACACAAAAATAATACAACAGAACAATTAGAAGAACAAAGTATAAACATTATGTAAATAAATAGTTCTCTCTATCTATTTATAGATAGATTGATAGATGATAGGTAGGTAGATAGATAGATAGATACATAGATACATAGATGTATATAAAGACGAGGTCTTGTTATATAGCCCCAGCTATTCTGGAACTCACTATGTAGATGAGTTTGGCCTCAAAGTCACATTGATTCACCTGCCTTTGTCTCCCAAGTGCTGGGAGTAAATATGTGTGCCACCATGCCAAGCATCCTAGCACTCAGGAGGCAGAGGCAGGCGGATCTTCGTGAGTTCAAGGCCAGCCTGGCCTACAGAGTGAGTTCCAGGACAGCTGGGACTACAGGGAGACCCTGTCTCGAAAAGACCAAAAAAAAAGGACATGTACCTGATATTTCCCTTGTTGAGAACCCTCACATGTTTACTTAAAGGCATATCCAAAAGCCAGCATCTCTAGTCTTGCATTTCAAGGATGCTGTTATATAAAGCAAGAGCTACTTGAGCACTGACAGTTCAAGAATGGGTGGTAAATAAGTGAACTACTGCAGTTGTAGGGGAATACAGTACATACGAGACAACTCAATGCCAATGAGATAGATTCCATTGGTGAGAAATTTCATCACGCCACATCGCATAGAACTTCAAACATGAATTGTTTATTTCTGAAACATTTCATTTAACATTTACACACTGCTTTTGATCTTGGTTAACTGAAACTGCCAAGAGCAAAACCATGGATAACGGGGATAGGGTATGTTAAAAACACAAATGTTGCCTTAAGTCTATGTCAGGAAAACAATTTTTTCTATACCCACTCATTCAACATTCATATCTACTCTGACTTTAAATCACTGTATAGCAGAGATCAAAAGCAGTTCCCAGTCTCTCTTCTTCCCTTTGTCCACAGTTAAGCACTAGGCTACAAAATATCAAGGCTCCCTCCATTCCCCAGCTCTCTTGAAACCAGGTATACAATATGTTACCATGTTTATAGTCACTTTGTTTACCAATGGGTTATAGACACAAGTACTGCATTGGTGGTCTCTAGGAATCATCCTTGTAGAGGATGGTTGCTTGTACCATGTGCTGGTTAATTTTAACTATCAACTTGGCATAGCTTAGAATCACCTGGGGACGGAGTCTTGATAACTATCTATTTCAGGTTGGCCTGTGGGCATGCCATTGGAGTTTTGTCTTGATTTTTAAATGATGTAGAAAGACCCAGTCCTTTCTGGGAACACCATTCCTTGAGTAATCACCCCCCAACAGTATGAGAAGAGAGAACTAGGCAAGGAGCCATCCATTTATTGTCCCTCTGCCTTTAACTGTGGGTACAATCATTTAAGTTTCTGCTTTGTCTTCCTTGCAATAATGGATTACAATTGTTAGCCAAATAGACCCTTTCTTCTCTAGGTTGTTTGTTTGGGTATTTTTTTTTTATTCTATTTACTTTTTTATGTGTGTGAATGTAATGTCTGCATGTAGGTTGGTGCAACCACCCATGTTGTACAATGCGACGGAGGTCAAAAGAGGGTGTCAGATTCCCCTGGAACTGGAATTAAAGACGGTTCTCAGCCACCATGTGGGTGCTGGGGATCAAACCCAGGTCCTCTGTAAGAGTAGTCGGTGCTCTTAACCGCTAGGTCATCTCTCCAGCCCCTGTCTCTGTATTTGTAAAAGCAACAAAATGAAACTCGAGGAATAAAAAAGTGCTATGAGACAGTATTTCAAATTTTCTCAACACAAAGAAATTATAAACGTGAGAGGGAAATATTAATAACACCTATTTAATCACTGTTCCTATATGCATATATCCAGTTAACACACTGTATATCACAGTTATGTAAAATGATTAAACAGTGTTTTAAAATGAGTCAATCATTAAATGATGAGGGATAAGACATGGAATGAGCTATTTTACTGGTGTAGCATATTAAAAGGAAATGTGCTCACATTTTCTCATGTGAATGTTGATAATTTATGGTCAATCTTTTTATCAATAACTTACAATGATTTACTTAATATATTTGTTATGCAGAATTTTCCGTTGAAAAAAATCACTATTAATATTCCAATAAAATACAAAGATATATTTCCTGATATTTAAAGCCAAAGACTGTGTATCCAATCATTTATAAAATAATATTTTAATATTTTTTGGCAATGCTGGGCATGCAGCCCAGGGCCTTGACCATTGTTAGAAGTTCTCTATCACTGAGTTGTACAGTTTCCCAGGAAAACAGAATATTTCCTTTCTCAGCATCATATTTATAGTTTTGTTGAAATTTGGCAGGATATGAGTAAAATGGTTGCATTTTATCTTGTGCTGATATTTCATATACTAATGTAATTATTTAATGAAATTTTATTTTTCAAACAATGTCCAAATATGGTGTGTGTCTTTTTTTTCCTTTTAAGAAAATCCATTTTTACACACCTGAGTTAGGAATTTCTTTATACCCAGACATCACCTGTCAAAAGCACATGGAAGTCAGCAATTGTACAGGCATTCACATCCCAAATAATGCATCTGTTTCTAATACTATTTGAGGGCAGTGTATCAAAGTTAAGATCTTTATTATCTGTGAGACAGGACAGCCTGTAGATAAATGTTCTAATGGTTGAAGCTTCAAAGCATTCTGCCATTTATTCCACAGATATGCACCCCTGCACACCACCCAGGGAAGACTGCACATGCCAGCTAAATACAATCTCATCTTCCCGATTTCTTCCTCTCTCTTTGCTCCCACACCTTCCTTTTCTCTTTTTCAGCTCTCTCCTTTAAATGTTCATTTTGAAGATATGCATTTCACTGGGATTAATGCAGGGTTTGCATTTAAAATTTTCATTTACTAAACAGCAAAATATTTTACTAGAAGGGAATGGTATTATGGGGAACTGATCTGCCATCTGCCCCGAGGCCTGGCATAGACAGGATTTGATTTGCTATGTTCGGCTGGAATCTGGATTGATACACAGAGATGAGAGGAGGTGTTTAATAAAATTTACATTTCATTTTCTCACTTGACACCAGTCTCCTGTCACTCATGGAACAGATGGGAATGCTGCAAATAACTTTTGTCAGAATCTAGTTGGGGAAACAGACTGGGAATTTAGAAGTCAGAAAAGAAGAGAACAGAGAGAAAATGGATATGACTTTTTATTTTGTAATTTCACTGAAGGAAACAATCCTTCCCAGGTCAGAGGCCGGAAAGTAGGTAGGTCAGGTCACTTCCACACTGGGAAGACTGGGAGCACAAGTGAGGAGCCTGAAGAAAGGTCTGGGAGCTGACATACACAAGCTGCTCAGAGGGAGGATCTGTGGATGGAAAGAGACCTTTAAGTTTCTGTGGATTGAAGGGAGTCATAGTATCTGAAGAGAGACAGGAACAAAGCCCCAGGGAGACCAGATGCCCCTTGGCTCAGTGAAGCTGCTGTCTCTTATCAATTTACTATTTACACATTCATTGGTTTAACACAGTGCCAGCTTGATTCTGTAGGCCAGAAAGCTAGCATTCTGGAATTGGTTTCCTTCTGAGGGTCTAACACATTAAATGTTAAAAATCACAATCTTATCCATATTGAGCTTACACCTGAAGCCTCTGGGAGAAACATCAGCTTTCAGGCTTTTTCAGGAAGTTAGCAGAAGGAACGTCCTTATGCAACTAGGACTACAGTCTCTGGTTTCATGCTGGCTGCCACTCTTAGCTCATAGAAACCATGAGCATCCTTGGCTAGGTGTCCTCCATCTTCAGAGAACTAGTAATACATAAACCCTTCCTACATGTGGACTGACCCTAACTTCCTCTTCCATCATCCAGAAAATTTTCTCTTCATTTAGTCTGATGTGGGGATGGTCAAATATCTCATTCCATCTTCTGGTATCTTCTATTTCTTTTTATAGTGTTTTAAAGTAAAATTGAGGACACAAGTTGTAGACAAGGGGAATGGCTTTAACTTGGAGGGGATGGGGGAGGATGGGGAATAAACTTAAAGTACATTTACTAGCATTCTCAAAAGTTTATAAAAATTAGCAAAACAAAGCAAAAATTATAATTAATCATATGAGGAATGACTATTGAGAAGGAAGATATTTAAGATATACATTTATAAATATCTTACTTTGTATTCATTATAAAAATAAAATGAGATTCAGAAATTAAGGCTAAGGAGTATACTCAATGGTAGCGGTTTTATAAGAAATAAATACTTTCTATTTATCAGAAAATAAATATCAACAAAGCATGGAATATTTATAAGTTCTATATAACTCAAAGTGACTCTTGCTAATGTGAGGAACAAAGGAAGAATGTAGAAAACATCTTTGGTAAGCACTGATGAAGGACTCAAGTTATTTATAAACACACACACACACACACACACACACACACACAAAATAAGCCAAGATCACCCAGTGGATCACGTGGCATAAGGGTATGCATGGGAGGTAAGTAGGCATGTTTCCTGTATCATAGACTGTTGTGTGAGAGTCTGGCTGGGGACCACCTGAACTCACTCTGGAGCACAGCACCTGGGGAGAAATATCTATTGATTAGGTCTGAAGGTAGTGTTGGCTAAGGCAGTATTTATCTCTGGTCTATGTCTTATGTGACATGAGAAAAAAATAACAAAATTTAGGTAACTTGTTCATGATCTCCCTGTGTATAATTTGAACCACAGAAGCAGTGTTTAACCATGCCTTAAAAAATCTCATTAGACAGGCTGGTGACATGGCCTCAAAGTTAAGCATGCATTCTGCTCTTACAGGGAGCTGTATTCAGGTCCTAGCACCCACATAGTTGCTTACACCTGCTTGTACCTCCAGTTCTAGGGATCCAATACTATCCTCTGGCCTTTTTGACCCCAGGCAGAAATCATATTCACACATCATGATACATTCATACACATAAAATGAAAATAAACAACTTAAAAAATCTCAGTAGATGTTTCAGTGTTTAAAGGCCCTTGCTAACAAGCCAGAGAAGCCAAGTTTAATCTCTGGTCTCACATAGTAGAAGAAGAGAACCATCTCCTTTAACTTCCACACTTTGTACGTGGCAGATGCATGCTTACACACACACACACACACACACACACACACACACACAACACACACACGTACAAATAAATAATCTCAAAAGAGATTGAGGCTAATATATTCATAATATTTACTAATACATTTTTAGGTTATCATTTTTTCCTAATGCCTAGTCTTTTTTTCACATTTTCCCCTTTAATTTTATATTACTCTAACATATGCATACATACCCTCTCTCCATGTACCACAATTACAAAGTCTGAAGATAAGTGATAGGTTCGTTCTAGACCCCATTAAGGTATTCACTTTATAATGGTACAATTGTTTTCAGGTAAAAGATATATATCAGGTAGCCTTACTACTAGGTATTTGGTGCTAGCATCCACAGATGAGGAATACCATTTGTCATTTGTTCTTTTAGTCTTCAGTTCCATCCATTTACCTGCAAAGTTCATGATGTCATCTTTTTTTACTGCTGTATAGAACTCCATTGTTTAGATGTACCACATTTTCTCTATCCACTCATCAGTTGACGGGCATTTGAGTTGGTTCCAGCTCTTTGCTATTGTGAAGAGAGCTGCAATAAACATAGATGTGCATGTATCTTTACAGTAGGATGAGTCTTGTGGGTATATATCCAGAAGTGGTATGACTGGGTCAAGTGGTAGACTCATTTTGAGTCTTTTAAGGGTTCTGCACACTGCTTTCCATAGTGGTTGTATAAGTTTACATCCTCACCAGCAGTGGATGAGTTTTTCCCTTTCTCCAGATCCTCTCCAGCATTTTGCGTCTTTTGTTTTAATTATCTTAACCATTCTCATCAGAGTGAGATGATATTCTTAAAGTGGATTTAATTTGCATTTCCTTCACTATTAATGATGTGGAACATTTCTCAGCCATCTTTATTTCCTCACTTGTGAAGTCTCTGTTCAGCTCTTTACTCCATCTCTTGAGTGGGTCATTTTTTTTTTTTTTTACTTCTTTGTTTTTTGAGTAGTTTACATGTTCTGGATGTTAATGCTCTGTCAGATGTATCATTGGTGAAGGTTTTCTCCCACTCTGTGACTTTTCTCTTCACTTCCTTGATTGTTTCTTTCACTATACAGAAGCTTTTGAGTTTAATGAGATTCCACTTGTCAATTGTTGTCCTTATTACCTGTGCAGATGCTGATTTAGAAAGTCTTTTCATACACTTTTGTCTTGTAGGTTTCTGCCAACATTTTCTTGTATCACCTTCAGAATTTTGGGTTTTATGTTGAGGTCTTTGATCCATTTGGAGTTGATTTTTTACAGGGTGAGAGGAAGAGGTTTAAATTTATTCTTCTACAGATGGTGATCCACTTTTGCCAGTGCCATTTGCTGAAGATGCTGTCTTTCCTCCATTGAGTATTTTTGGGCACTTTATCAAATATGAGGTGACTGAAATTGTATGTGCTAAAATTTGGATCTTCAATTTTGTTTCGTTATTCTATGGGCCTGTTTTTTGCCAGTACCAGACTGTTTTTATGACTATAGCCCTGTAATATAGTTTGAAGTTTGGTATAGTGATCTCCCCTGTATTGCACTTTTCACTCAGGGTCCTATTTGGGGTCTTTTGTTTTTCCATATCTATTTAAGGATTGTTTTTCCAAGTCTATAATGAAACTTGGGGATTTTAATTGGGATTGCATTGAATCTGTATATTAATTTGGGTAGAATGGACATTTTTACTATATTAATTTTTCCAATCCATGAGCCTGGGAGGCTTTCCATCTTCTGATGTCTTCTTCAATCTCCTTCTTCAGGGATTTAAAATTTTTGTTGTAGAGATCTTTGGTGTCTTTGACTAAGTTTGTTCCTAGGTATTTTATTGTTTTTGTAGCTATTGTGAGTGGGAATGTCTTCTTGTATTCATTCTCCAGTTGCTTGTTGTTGCTGTAAAGAAAAGCTACTGACTTTTCTAGGTTAATTTTGTATTCATCCACTTTACTGAAACAATCATTTCTAGGAGTTTTCTGGTAGTTTTTAGCATCCCTCAGGTAAAATATCATATCATCTGCAAAGAGGAATAGTTTGCCTTCCTCTTCTCCAATTAGTACTCCTTTAATTTTCCTTTCTTGTCTTATTGCCCTAGCAAGCACTTCAAGAACTATATTGAAGAGGAGTGGTGATAGGGGACAACCTTG
This sequence comes from Rhizomys pruinosus, assembly GCA_009823505.1. Lineage (NCBI taxonomy): Eukaryota > Metazoa > Chordata > Mammalia > Rodentia > Spalacidae > Rhizomys > Rhizomys pruinosus. The sequence continues at coordinate 50,395 of VZQC01009942.1, forward strand.
CTGGGTTCCTGTCTTTAAGGGGAACACTTCTAACTTTTCTCCATTTAGGATGATGTTGGCTGTGGGTTTATTGTATATAGCTTTAATTATACTGAGGAATGTTCCCTTTAGTCCAATTCCCTCTAGAACTTTAAGCATGAAGGGATGTTGAATTTTGTCAAAGGATTTTTCTGCATCATTGAGATGATTGTGTATTTTTTGTCTTTCAGTCCATTTATGAGTTTTATGATATTTATTGATTTACATATGTTGAACCATTCCTGCATCTCTGGTATGAATCCAACTTGGTCATGATGGATGATCTTTTGTGTGTGTGTGTGTGTGTGTAGACTTACTTTTTAAATTGTTATTAAACTTTTTCCAAAAGTCATACATCATTTCTCAATCGAATCTAGAGTCACTTCCCTTTCCATGCCCCCAACCCACCTGAGTCCCTGCACTCTTCCATACATGTCCTTCATCTTTCTCTGAGTCTTTCCAGAGTTTTTTTTCCAGTTCTTTTGTTGTTGTTCTCTCCAACTTGTATTGCTTCAGTATACATACATATATATGTACATAGTTTTATATATATACATAAATATATACATACCTATGTACACATATCACTTGAATTGGAGGACTTTTTTCCCTAAAAGATGTCATGTTTTCCTTAAGGAAGTGCTCGAAGGCTCCTCCTTGGCAAGCCCAAACAACCATCACTCTTGCACTTGTGGTCCACATTGGGGTCTTTCCCTCCCATGGTCCCCCAAATGAAGTCCAGTAAGCACACGTCCTGTCTTGATCCCCCTGCACTGGCCTCCATGATACAGCCCAGGTAGTCCAACAATGGCAGTCCATATTCTGAGGAGGCTGAAATCTCCTTAGCTGCTTAGTCCACAAGCTGGGTATCTCAGCAGTCCTCAGTCTATAATTGAAGGTTAAAAAGCTGTTTCTAATGTCCTTGAGGAGTCCCAAAAGCAGTGGCAGCCATGGAGCAGATGCACCTGCCTGTAAGAATTGAAGACAGGCCAAACAATAGTGCTCTGTCTTTTTACTAAAATCTCAAGTTTTATATGTGCATTACAGTTTCTCTGGTCTTACTGATTATTTATTTCTGGTTGTGCTTTGCTTTTGGATGCTTAAGGTCACACAGTTAGCCCAGATTAACCAAGGTTTTTATTTTCTTGAGGTCAGTTGAGGATCCAGTCCTCAGGGGTCTCTCGGGTTTTTTTTTATTTTTTGAGGGGGGAGGAAGATGGGAACCCCTTGCACCTTTCAGCTCCTCAGATGGATGATCTTTTTTTTTTTATTGATGTTTTGTGTATTTCATACATCATTTTCCAATTCAGTTTAGGCATATATCCCCTTCCCTTCCCCCCACCCCACCCCTACCATCCCAGATCATGCATTCTGCCATAACTTTTCTGCATCTTTCTCTGCTTTTTTGTTTTGTTTTGTTTTCATTTTTTTTAACAATAAGTGATAATTTGTGAGTACAAGCATCCTTCATGTAAAACCAATTTGCAAGCAGTTGTGCCCAAACCCACACAGCTCATGGGTCCCACCATCCAGCAGGGGGGGCTTGTATGTTCAATCAAGTTGATCAAATGAGTGTCCAGTCTATATTGTTGTAGTTTCACCATTCACCCCAATCGTAGCCCTTACATTCTACCATGCCCCCTCTTCCACAGATTGTTCCCTAGGCTTAGAAAAGGGGCACTGGTGGATGAGAAGCAAAACAGTCTACTTTCTCTGGAGCTGTTGTCTTGGTCTCTAGTCAATTCTGGCTTTTTTCTTTCATGGGCTAGGTAACCTACCATAAAAATTAGTACTGGATGATCTTTTTTATGTGGGTCTGTATGTGGTTTACAAGTATTTTGTTGAGAATTTTTGCATCCATGCCTAATCTTATTACAATGAGTTTTTACCATCTGTCCTGGTCTATGCTGAAAGCACTTCTACCATTTTGGTATAATTTCACATGCTCAAAATCACTGTTAATTACTCATTCAGATTTACTTTTTATTTCCTATATTTGTCAGCAATAGTTTATCACAGAAGGACTTCTGATATATGGATAAAGAACTCTTCTAGTCACACATGTAGTCCACCCTATCTGAACTTTACCCTGCTTGAATCCTACCACCTCTCCAAGCTCTCACTTGAGTTTTTCTGTCCTATGAAGACTTCCTCTCTCGTTAAATTATGATTCGTCTGTCTTTGCAATTATTATTGAAAGTAAACAAATGAAATTTAAAGGGATAAGTGCATTTATATAGAATTATCAAATTATTCATATCTAAACATAGAAGCAAAGTAAGTGTAAAGATATACCTAAAATATTTTAATAATTGGATTGTATAAAATGATTCAACACTGGGCGTGGTGGAGCACGCCTTTAATCCTAGCACTTGGGAGGCAGAGACAGGCAGATCTTTGTGAGTTCAAGGCCAGCCTGGCCTACAGAGTGAGTTCCAGGACAGCTGGGGCTACAGGGAGACCCTGTCTCAAAAAGACCCCCCAAGAAATGATTCAAATATTGAGATCATTTTAAGAAGAAGCACAAAATTAAGGTAACAACATAACACAATACAAATCTGTTGCTGATGTTATTGATAACTCTTTTCAATAATAAATTAAATAATGAAGCCAGGGATGGTGGTACACTTCTGTAAACCCAGCACTTCCGAGGCAGAGGCATGGGGATCTCTGTCTACTTAGTGAGTTCCAGGCCAGCTAAGGCTATGGGAGACAACGTATCTCAAAAACTAATTAACTGAGCTGGGCATGGTAGCACATGCCTTTAACTCTAGCACTCAAAAAACAGAGATCCATGGATCTCTGTGAGGTTGAGGCCAGCATGGTTTACATAGTGAGTTCCAGTACAGTTGTGGCTACCAGGCGATAGTTCTCAAAAAGACCCAAGAAACAATTAATTAAGTACTTGAATTAAGTCATGAGATTAGGTTGGGGGGTGAAACTTTATTAATTGTGATGTATTCTGAATAATATGATATTTACTTAAGGAGGTGTCTTATTCAAATCACACTGTCATAAGAAAACACCATATCCTGAGTGGTTTGAACAGTAAACACGTTTCTCATAGTTTTGAAGCAGGAACATCCAAAACCAAGATGCTAGAAGACCAAGATCTAGTTCTTAGTGAGAGCCCCATTCTGTTTGCAGAGGACCATCTTTTTATGCCTTCATTTGTTAGAGAAGGGGAGGGGTCAAGATAGAGGTGGAGAGGAGGAGAAATAGAGAGAGCTCTCAGACCTCTGCTCCTCTGTATAAGGTTATTAATCCCATCATGAAGTCTTCAGCCTTAATTACCTAAACCAGCACCCATTACATTCTGAAGACCCTACCTACAAACTCCATCAAGTCAGAAATTAGACATCAGTGTGTGAATCTGAGGGAAATATAAAAATTCAGTTCTGAATATGTTGACAGGTGGGAAGCCTAGATGAAAAAGGTCTAACATCTTGTATACCTTTTCCTCAGTATTGTGTTAGAGTGGACTGAGCAAAGACTAAGGATGGTCCTTTATTGTGCTCCTTAAGACAGGGTCTCCCTGTAGCTCCAGCTGTCTGGAACTCACTCTGTAGACCAGGCTGGCCTTGAACTAGCAAAGATCTGTCTGTCTTTGCCTCCAGGTGCTAGGATTAAAGGCGTGCACCACCACACCTGGTGCAAAACACACATCTTTCTTTACTACTTCATAGAACTCCATTTTGTAGATGTACCACACTTTTGTTATCCACTCATCAGTTGCAGGTAAATAGATGGAACTAGAAGCCATGCTAAGTGAAGTAACACCCCCCCAAACAAACAAACAAACGAATAAACAGGGAATGTTTTCCCTCATTTGTAGATGCTAGCACCAAATCCCCAGGTTGAAAGGCAAGCTGAGTAATGGTATTGTTATATTTCTTTATATCTGAAAGCAACTGTGCTGTTATAATGTGAGTATCTTAATGGGCCCTAGACTTAACTTACCACTTATTTTCAGACATTGTAATTACCATCTACGGGTGGAAGGTATGTATTCATATTTTAGAGTAATATAAAATTAAAAGGAAAAATACAGTTTATTCCTGGAGGACATAATTTTGGTACGTATCTGACATTTATATAGGCATATCTTGGAGCAATACAAATGGGAGAGAACAACAACAAATTAAGGACTGGGTCAAAGAACTGACTGATACAGTTAAATTCTGCCCCAAACAATAAACCTCTGCACAGAAAAACATAAAAGACTGAGAGAAAGATGCAGGATATGTATGGCAGAAGGCATGAACTGGGGTGCAGTGGGGGGGGTTCAGGGAAAGGAGAATATGTCTAAATTGAACTGAAAAATGATGTATGAAATTCACAAAACATCAATAAAAAATATTATATTGAAAAGGAAAGCACACATATTGATATGCATGCAAACACGAAAGCAAAAGAGGCTAATGCTTTCTGAGAAAGACAGGGTTACATACTCCAGAGAGGTGATACAAGGCATGATGGCAAATCACCATACATAAGCAGATGATCACTATGGCAGTATCTATTCCATAGAGGAGGAAAGTGGTGCATTAACACATTTGTATGGTAATAAAACTAAGAACTAATACAGTATGTAAGCCCAAAACTCTTTATTTCCTGTTCTTCCCTGCTTCTCAATTAAGATGAGAATTTCTTAACCATGTTAGTCACAAGAGAAACCTGGTAACTAGCGATATATTGATGGTGTTGGAAATACGATTACTGGGGATTCTGTATCTTTGGAAATATAATGAAAAGTTGGGTTGGTGGGGCCAGGATTCAATGGTATTACCATGTCCTTAATGCCATTTTCTAGAGCTGCCAATGCTTTAGACAAGCATCCAGCTATATTTATTTATTAAAATTTTAAAGAAAATCCTAGGCCATTTCATTTCTCAAGCCATATACATTATTTTTAAACCAAAGCTTTTACAGAATCTTAGATCTCTGTCATGAAGGTCTCTCAATCTCTGGAGCTACCCAATAGTTGTGCAAAGGCAAGTGTTAACAAAAGCCATCCCTTTCATTGTTATACCACTTGATATTATTTACAAGTTCTTGTGGCTTTAGATAGAAAAAAACTCACAATGTGGATTAAACCTAAGGGAGAAAGGCATGATCTCTTGTAAGCATGTTTCTGTACTATCTGTATACTTTGCGGCCACAGTTAACTTAGGATGTCTTCTCCATTCTTTCCTGTATTGTGTGAGAGAAATCAGATGTATTTTCAAAAGTTTTATGTTTTGAGAATTTCATACATAAGTAATGTATTTCTTTTTTCTTTTTTGTCTTTTTGAGACAGGGCCTCCCTACATCCCCAGTTGGCCTGGAACTAGCTATGTACATCAGGCTGGCCTTGAACCTCCCAGAGATCTGCCTGCCTCTGCCTCCTGAGTGTGGGGACTAAAGGGATTTGCCACCAAACCCAGCATGTATTTCATTTTCACCCCTTCCTCCTCTTATAATTCTTCCCATATTTCCTCTTCTCCCTTTTAATTCCAACTACACACACACACACACACACACACACACACACACACACACACACACGCACACTTTTTTCTACTGAGTCCATTTAGTGATGCTTGAGTGTACATGTGTGTAGGACTGACTACTTGATATTAGATGACTCTGGATAACCTAGTGGGGGGTTCATCCCTACAAAAGACTCCATTCCTCAGCAGCCAATGTTGGCCTGTATCTCTCCATCAAGAAGTAAGGCCTTTTGAAGTCTCTCCCATCCATATTGGCATGCCAGCTGGTGTTTTCATTAGTTTTCTTTACCCACCATATTGTTGACATTTCATGGAAGCAACTTCCTTCTCATGTCTAGAACACCTATTTAGCAATAGATATCCTGTTCCTCTGGACGTTATAATCTTCTTTCCCATTCCTCTGTGATGTTCCCTGGCCTTTAGTTATAGGGACTACATTGTGGATGTATAAATTGAGTAGGCATCCATAGTTGCTTATTCTCTGCAATTTTTTTCCTTCTAGCAGACTTTTTTATTTATAAAAATATTTTTTCCGGGGTTGGAGAGATGCCCTAGTGGTTAAGAGCACCGACTGATCTTGCAGAGGACCCAGGTTCGATCCCCAGCACCTATGTGGAGCCTGAGAATCATCTTTAACTCCAGTTCCAGGGGAATCTGTCACCCTCTTCTGACCTCTGCAGCATTGCATGCCACGGGTGCACAAACCTACATGCAGACAGTACATTCATACACATACAAAATAAAAACATAAAAAATATTTTTTCTTTTATTTTTTTAAGTATTCTATTCATTTTAACCAGTTGTGGAAATTTATAATAGCCTCTATCTGTTGTAAAAAACAGAAGCTACCGCATTGATATGAGCATGCACCAGACCCTTGTCTGGTTCTTCAAGCTCAGCTGGACAAGAACTGAGCACAGGACTGCAGAAATGGGTAGCAGAGCCCAACCTTGGTTGGAGAAATAGTAGCAGCTGATGGCAGTGCAGTGAGGAAGACCTGGCCTCCTTTAGGAAGGAGACTCTGGATAGGCTGACTAGAGCTCAGGGGATGAATTGGCACTGGTGAGTGGGAGGGGACAGTAGTTTGGTGCAATGGACCCTAGCACAAATGACAGAATGTGTGCGCTGGAGGAGGTGGGCTGTGGAAGGGTGCCTAGTGAGAAGCAGCTATAAAACCAATTAAGACTGATTGAAAAATTATGTATCAGACACATAAAAATCCATAAAAAGAAGCTTCTTTGATGAGTGGTGAGAAATACATTTACCTATAAACATACAGAAAAATATTTAGGAAATAGTAAGGAATTACATTGGTTTAGAAAAGCAACAGTAGTAGGTGTTCTTCTAAGGTCTATAACCTCCTCCAGCTGTGTTTTTGGGAAAACTTATAGCAGACAGCACATATTCCCTTCTACTGAGGGACTTAGCCAGATGTTGGTTCACCTCATCTTACAGTGTCTCTATTGCACCAACAATGTTATTTTACCTACCAGTGGTAATTGTAGATTGTTGGCTTGCCAGGTGAATAGGACTATTTCTTGGTTTTTCTCCAATGGCATCTTGCACAGCACCATCTGATATTAACCCTAGCCTTGGAGGGGTAAGCTTCCAGATTGGCTCCAGCTCAGTTTCTCCAAGTCTTGTGTCCAAATTGTGTTATGTCTTCAGCAATAGGTTCTTGCTACTCCAGGGAGACTTGCTCAGCTATGATCACTGTCACTGTCTTTAAAATAGCTAGGTAGTGGTAACCACCTAAATGTCCCTCTAATGAACGGCAAATGAAAATATGGTGCACATTTCATACACACAGTGAAATTTTCTATTCTGATGTAAAGAAAAAGTGAAATCATGTAATTTGAAGGCAAATGGATAATACTGGACAACATCATGGTAATCCAGACTCTGAAAAACAAATGCTACATATTCTGTCTTATTTGTCAATCCTAGCTCTGAACCTTTGGTTGTGAGTACATACTCTGAGGTAACTGCAGAAACCAGGAAAGTAGAAAGGGGGCATTAGGAGAGGAGGGGAGAAGAAGCTGTAGAGATAAAGATAGCAGAACAGAGGCACTGTCAGGGGATGAACTGAAAAAGACTACCAACCTCCACTCAAACTTAATGGGAAAATCATGTTCAAATTAACCATAATATGTATTTATAAAATATAACATATTAAAATATAAAAGGAATAAAATTTGAAGTGCAAATTAGCCCACATTTGCAATTCCATTATCCAGAAATAATTATTATTTACTATTATTTGAAGAATCTTCTTGGCTATTTCTCCACAATTCAGCTATGCAGAAACAAATAATAGAAGCATGCTATACAAATTGGTTTGTAATTTTATTTTTTTATATTAGTATTGTAAAAATAGAATAATATTCTACATTGGATGTTGTATTATAGATGTCGTATGTAGATGGACGTATCATTAGATTTGGAATTTAACTTTGATCATAATAGAGGCTTGATACTGTTTAATTTTCATCTATGGAATAGAGAGGAGAGTGTATTTTTCCCACATTTTCTAAATGGACTCTGTCTTCTTGTGCTGCTAATTTTCAAGGAAAAGGTGGTGGTGATAGCAATGAAAACTTTTGAGACTAAATAAGAGATTCAATAGAAGCAATCAATTATTTAAATTCCAATAACTCTAAGAAGGTCCTTATATATAACAAAAGAATCATTTCTCATAGAGCTGGCTTCCCTGGCTAGAAGAATCTACTCTCTTCTTGAATTGTTCAAAACAAATCAATTCCTAATTATTTTCAATAATTTATTTAAAGCTTAATGATAGCAAGGGCTGAAAAATCTATATGTAAAAAACTAAATCTTTGGTTTCTGCCACTTGTCTCATTTAACTTCATAAAAATATTTATTTATTTTAGGTAATTTTATTGATTTAATAATCTCATACAATATTCTGATCACATTCAGAACCTTCCCCCTCTAGTATCTCCCTAACGCTCCCACCCTATTTCATATCCTCCATTATTATCTGATTTTATTATTATTTGGTTTTTTATAATTTATAAAGCCCTATTATAGGCATTAAAAGAGAACCTACAACTATCATTCTGTTAAATAGACACAATATTAAATTGACTCACAATGACTTATTATATCCATAGATTAGTACATCCATTGGCAACCACCAGAGACGGTTCTTCTTGCAGACGATGGCTATTTATACAAAGACCCACTCACAAACAGTCAACATGCAGAAAATAAGGGACTTTGGATGGCTCAGATCTAAATGGGACATATATCAAACCATCTCCTCCAAAGACTCAGGGATCACTGAAGAAGAGGAGGTATAAACTATTCTACATATTTTAAAAATTACATTCTGGAAATATTGTCTCCCAAATATGCCTAGAATAGGTCACAGTGCTATAATGTAAGTTAAAATAAAATATTTTCCATTCAAATGCCTAATTCCTTCTGCATATTGGTTTTCCAAAATTGATGCTGATGTCTTTTTAAATTTGGGATCCAAACGATGAAATAAATGCATGAATTTAAGATGGCAGAGATAAGTAAAATTCTTTAATTTCATTAACATACACAATATTATAGAAACTTAATTTTCTAATAATTACATGTAATTTACATCAGGTTTATTTATTCTCATTTTTGTATGTAGTTTGCAAAATTCACAGCAATCTCACATATTTGGACTTCCATTGCTAGATGGAAGGGAATCATTCAGTTCAATAATCTTTGAAAGGAAGGGGCCCTGAGAGAACTCTAGGCAACTTTGTTGATGGTGGCCTAACTGGGTTGTAACATGACAAAAACAACCTTGATCCAACTGTCAGTCTCCCCTCTGGAAATGGAAGTCTTTATCTTGCTGACACAATCCAAAAGCACAAATAGATGTTCCAAACTACACAGGCTTCCTTTTTCATCTGACCATGCACAAATATGTGTTAATATTTTATATTTATTTGGAAAATAAAAATTGCAAGTATTCATCATGTAGAACATGTGCTGAAATCTGTATCCATCATGGAATAGTTCAATGAAGCTAAGGAACATTCGGATCATCTTACATAGTTATCATCTTTTTGTGGTATTACTTAGCAATGCCACCTCAAAAATATTTAGCTCACTAGAGTCTTAACATCTGTAACCTCTTTGGATGAAGGAGTCTCTCAATATAGAATGTTATAAATGTGTAGCAAAAAAGATTTTTTTGAAATGTCTTGGGAAAAAGATGCTTTTCTGTTGTTTATTTGGATAAAGGGAATAACTGAGGAATGCCCTGCCTAATTGTATAGGTTCAGTTTTAGCCTACAGTGAGGCACTATGTGGTAGGCTCCAAGCATGAATGTACCAAGAGCTGCTTTCTGTGCTCCCAGTATCTGTTCCATTTCCCATGTTTTCAATCAGGAGAAAAGAGAACTAGCTTCAACCATGTTCTATAGAAAGCATAGCCTCTGACACTTAGAGTAGGAATAGGAGATGGAAATGAATGGAAGAACAGCAAAGATAAGAGCATTGGTAGTTGACTGGAAGGGATGAACAAAGCATCATGGTTGATGTCTGGTGTCAGTGCAACGATGAGGTGGAGCAGATTCTAGATCTCCACTTCAAAGTGGCAGTGAAATAACCGACATAAGATTCTGACTGATTGACTTCTTTAATGATTCCTTGCGATACCTATTTACTTATATCTTGGTCTATGAAACCATTTGCTATTGAAAAAATCTACTGCATAAATTTTCTTGAACAAATTGAGTAGGATAATGTTTCACTACCTGTCAAAAGTTAAGTGGTTATCTACATATTCCCATTGTTTACTAAAATGATGTTTTTTACCCTTAAAATTTCAAAATCAGTAATAGTCATCTAATACATTTATTTTGTAGTTTGTTTTAGAAACACCTCTGCTGCCTCCAGAAAACATGTTTGTGAAAAAAGATTTATTCTGAGGCAGGTAGCTTATGTCTATAGGGTAAATTTTTATACTCCAGATTGCCATTCAATGTCCTCCTCCTCCACATATACAGATGCTGGATCCACATGTCCTAAAGAGTGCCAGCTTCAACAGTTCTTTTTGCTTCTGTCAAAAACCATTATAGAACCACAGAGAAGGCTGACCATCCCACCTCCTTACAGGGTAGACTAAGGAACTGAGAGGTTTATGAGACACACTAGGCTCCAGCCACCTTGTGGCATGATGAAGCATACTTTCCTACTGATGATGGTTTGCTGCCCAGGCTTCCTATAGATTCTATTTCCAAGCCTTCATTATTTAAGAGTTAGCAAATTAGGACCCTGTGTTTCTTTCCTCTGCTCCAACTAAGCACAGGATAGCCATTATCCATTTAGAGATGAAGACATCCTGGTCATATTCTTTGAAAATCTCATTCTAGAATTTCTCTTCACTTCTGCTGTCTTTGCTTTAATCATGAGAGTTTATGGATACTACACCATGGATGTGGTCAATATACTTAAAGCATTTTTTTTAGTTTAAATACAGACGAACTCTGTACAAATCTGTGAGTGTAGGGAACTAGTTCTCATATCCTTTATCAAACCATCAACACAAGCTCATCTTTGCTTTTGTCTCCCAGAATGCCTAGCACAGCCCAAGGAGGATACACCTGAAGCTATCTCTCCTCTCTTTTCTTGGGCAGATCTTATACTTACCTTACACCATTCTCCTCTTTTCTGGGGCAAAAATCAGTTCTCTAATAAAGGAGTAATCAGATAATCTACTTCACAGTCTGCTATGTTTAGTCTCCTAGTACAATTGTCTTCCAGTTTTAAATTTGACATAACTACTAAAAAAATAATGAAATGTTGTAAATTATAACTATGGTAGATGGACAATTTCCTTTCCTAAATTTACTATTTTCACATTTTTATTCTTAACTAAAATCTCAACAAAGCCTATGTAACTATCAACTTTCCTGCATAAATATTTATGAGGGGCAAGCTTGATAATGTTTGTACTACAGAAAGCTTCCAATACTTATTGAATTTGAATCATTCAACACTCAAGAAATAATCTATGGTTGGAAGGTAAACTTTGGCATATCAGAGGATATCACACATGCTCCTGAAAGGTAAATCAATATGTTTATGGCAATATAGGCCCAGATGCGGCTGATTAGATGGTTCACAAGTCTTCTGTAAGACAACCTGAAGCATTGTAGGTGCCTAGCCTAAGCCAAGCTTTAATAAGGTATTCTACTGCTCTAATTCAGTATAGCAAATTACTAAATTGGTTAAATAGGAACAAGTTTGAATCCAGTGAAAAGTTCACAAGTGTTTGACAACCTGTTATTTTCTTGGCATTGGAGTAGGATCAGCAACAGATACAAAACATATAATAAGGCACAGTTTCAATTTGTAAGCATTTCTTTAACTATATCTATATTAAAGTCAAAAGTGGAACAGAGTCCACTTTTCAACTTTAATTCTCCCTTAGCTGTCCAAACAGATCAGTCCTTACCTCCTGTTTCCCATCTAGGAAATGTTTCTAAACATTTCTGCCTTTTAGCACAAATGCCAAAGAGCATCCCCTGCTCACAGCTGTTACTCAGTAGTTTCTGGTGGTGCTGAGTGAAGACAGAAGGTCTCAGTGGCAACACAGGAGTCCTTCTCTTGGGAAAGCCCCAAGCAGCCTCTTTCCTTATTCAGCTGGCTGGGCTCCTGCCACTGCTGCTGATCTTGCCTGAGCTCTGGGCATAGCAGGAGCAGCTGCTCATGGCCTGCCAGCTGGTATCTGAGCAGCTGCTCTTGGGCCTCCTTCCAGTTCCCAGTCTCCTGCAGGGTGGGATGCTGAGCAGGAGATGCCGGAGCACAGGTGAGCCCCTGAGATGTGACTCTGGGAATCCTGGGGCCAGGTACAGGAGCCTCTTCCCCTGAGACAGCTTGGCGGCCAACCTTTCTTCTGGACACCCCATTCATTGGCAGCTGTGGGAGCTGGTTCAGCCTGCCCCGAATGACTTTCATTCTTATATCTGTAAAAAGAAACCGAAGCCAAGAAATGGACTGAGTTTTCAATCAGCTGATTATGTGCACTAAATATTTAAATTAGCCTTTGTGACAGCATAGTCAAGGAATGAAAATTTGAATGACACCTATTCATCAATTTCTAAATATATTTAGAAGTAATTTCCTTAAAAAGTAGTATCTCTTACTCAATTTGTAATTAATGCTAATCATATAATAAAAATTTGCTATCACTTTTCAGAAAAATACTAGGATAAGTTAATAAAGATTTATCATTTTAAATGCAAGGGTTAAATTTGAAGTCCAAATTGTACGTACTCAAGGGTAGACCCCAAGCCAAACCTATATTAAGGAAGTTGAATTTAAAAAACTAAACTTATTTAATATTTTATTCCATATTTAAATTTAGATAGCTTTGACTTGATAAATATGAATATAAAATATCTACATATTAGAGATAATACAAACATGTAAATATGATTGTTAATAGTGAAAGAAAGGCAGGTATATTGGACTCGAGTCATAAAATCAGGGTTCACTTCTGCTAGCTGGCTATATGAGTTCATTCTGTCACTTAGAATCTCAGGGTTTGAGTTGTGTACTTTAGATTCTTCACAAGGGCTGTTTAATTTATTGAAATTTGATTCATTTTAGTAACCTTGTTTTAATATTTCCTTCCTTGGCACTCCATTTGTATTTCACTTTCCAATTAAACAGAATTTAAAAATCAATCCAAAGAGCAAAATATTATTTAATGGATGACCATGGAAGGCCTTTCTGTCTCAATTTTCCTAAAGTTTTGAAGGGGGTGATAGTTAATATTATTTTCAATTTGACAGGATTGATAATCATCTAGCATATAATCCTCCCATCCCACCTTTAGGGATTATCTAGATTAGTTTAACATCTGGGCATGTCTGTGAAAGATTATCTTCATTTGGCTAATTGAGGAGGAAGACATAGCCTAATTATGAATGGCTCCATTTCCACAGGTGGGTCCTGGACTGCACACAAAGCAGAAAGCTAGCTGGGCACCAGCAGCCATTGCTCTCTGCTTCTTGATTGGGGATTCAGTGTGACCAGTCAGCCTCCTGCTGCTGATGTGCCTTTCCTGCATGCTGGCTTGTATTCCCCTGGTACTATCAATCTGTCACAGCAAAAGGAAAAGCAACTATTACCAATGATATGTAAGCATTTCATTATATGATAATACTGTATTGAAATGAATTACCTAACCTCTCCTATTAGTAGAACAATAAAAGATGATGACCTAGGAGTATATTTTGGGGACACAGTACTCAAACTTAAAACAGTCGTATACATTATTAAATATGTAGACCATGGTTTCTCAGAGGATATATAGTTCAGCTGACAGTTGTGTAAGTTTAGAATCAAATAGACATAGACTTCCTTCACCTTCACGGTCCTATGTTTGATGGATAAATGTGTAATTTGTATGTAATCTCACTGTGACTAGGTTTCTTCATCTGCAAAACAATACTAATGATTGTCTCTACTTGATGGTATTGTTGAAGGTTAAATAAGATGAAGCATACAGAGCACTGTTCAAACTGCCAGTAAGGGAAACACTGGCATTATAAAGACTCATGCCATAATTATCCAGATTGTGATGCTTAAATACTATGTATCTCTGTCAAGTACAGGTTTCAGTACTTGAAATCTACTCATTAATTTAACCCCAGTAGCCACCACAAAACGTTGATGCCATTACTGTTCTCACTTTACAGATGGACAAATAAAAGGGGAGCTAGGCATGGTGGCACATGCTATAGGCAAATAGGAAGCTGATGCTGGAGGCTCCACTAAACTCAGCAATTCGACATCAGCCTTAGCAACATAGTGAACCCCTGTCCTAACAAAAATCAAAGTACAGAGATTTATATTAGCTTCCCTAGATATAAAGATTTTAAATGTATGTATGGGATGCAGATTATTTCAAATATCATGTAGTGACAATAATAAGAAAATTATTAAATATGACTACACATGAATCATTTTGTGTGTATCTACAATTTACCTTAACAAATGTACTATAAATTATAGAACTTTGGCTAACATAATGTCACAAACAGATAGAAACTGTGATGGTTAATCCTGAATATCAACTTGATTTGATCTAGAATCAACTAAGAGACTAGGCTGGATTGTTCTGTGAGGGTATTTCCTGGAAGGACTAACTGTGGGAGGAAGACCATCCACCCACACCCAGGTGATCACCTTCCAGTATATAAAAGCTCGTATATATGTATATAAAGAGTTCTGGGTTGCCTGTCTGTCTTCACTCCTGGCTGGTGAGTGCATCAACTCTATAGTTGCCATTCTGGCCACGATTCTTCACTAACATCAGAAACCAGCTTCCTCAGCCTTCCAACTTGCACTATAGTTCTCCAAGAATCCCACAGGCCTTCCATGCCAGATTGAGATTGTGGAGGCATCCAGCCTCATGAACTGTGCCACCACAGATTTCAGCCTCCTTAGTTTGAAGACAGTCGTTGATGGATTACATACCATGCCTGCCAATCAAACTAAATTCCTTTTAATATGTATTCGTTTTATCAGTTCTGTTCCTCTAGAGAGCTTCAACTAACACAGAAACATCGTGTAAACATATTAAAATAAGAAGCAGTAATAATTTTATAGACTTTAAGTGGCTGCCTTTGGAGTGCCATTTTCCCCAAAATTTCTTTAATGATCTAAATTAACACTTATATTGCAATTATAATGATCATTGCATATTCCACACTAGTTTTATATATAATTTAGTCCTTATAGAAATTCTGTGATGTATGTGCTCTAATTATCTCTGCTTAGATGTAAAAGAGTTAAGACACAGATTAAGTAATTTTTCAAGACTGCCAATAAGACAGTAGAAAAACTTATTTAAGGAATTGGAGTATTTGGCTGCACACAATCTGCACAGAAAAACAAATCTGCACAGTAAAGTTTAGGACAAACACAGAGGTCAAGAAGCATGTGCCATGATAGAAGAGAAGGTTGGACTCGAGTATAAAATCGCACTTATCCTCTTCTCCTATCTTTTATGTGCCTTATTATGTTTAGCAAAACCAGTTGAGATCAATCCTGAATCCATGCATTTATACAGTAAATAACCCTCTGCAATTATATGCCTGTTTGTTAGCATTTCACCACTGAATCCATTACTTTTTCTTTATTTTATTTTTTAAATTTTTTATTAATTTATTATTTCATACATCATTTTTCATTTCTGTTCAGGCATATTCCCTTATTCCTTCCCCCCACCCTACCCCAAACCATCCCAGATCATGTACCCTATCATAACTGTCCTGCATCTTTCTCTCAGTCTTTTTTTATGCTTAGGAATTCACATTTTCCTCCATTAATTTCATATTATTCTAAAATATGGATACATATTCTCCACCCATATACAGTAGTTACAGAGTCTGAAAATAATTGGTGGGTGGATTCTAGAGCCCATTGAGGGATTCACATTATGACAACATAGTTGCTTACAGATAAACCAAAAATATAACCATACTGTCGTTCAGCTTGCCTTTCATCTGGGGGATTTGATGTTAGCATCCACAAATGAGGGAAACCATTCTCCGTTTGTCTTCCTGGGACTGTGTCACCTCACTCAGCATACTTTTTCTTACACCATGTAGATGCCAATTCATGAACCTGTGACATATTTTTCCCAGTTCAGTGAGAATTGCCTTGGTTGGCGTTGGGAAACAGTCACCATGTCTTTATCATAGTATAGGAAACAGAGGGCACAAAGAACCAGTTTATTAATTCAACTGAATCTAATATAGTGGACAGAAAAACATAGTGAGGATGTAAGAAATTCATAATACTGTATGAATATATATATATATATATATATATATATGATGCTTTTTATCCAGAGTAGTAAAATGAGATGATGACATCATATTGCTCATTATTTCTATAGTACATAGATTAATATTCTAATAAGTGTATGCTGTTCTGAGGTGGGAGAGATGGCTTACACATGAAGAGCACTGGATACTCTTCCAGAGGACCTGGTATTGGGTGCTGGAAACCATGTGACTGCTAATAACCATCCATAATGCCAGGTCCAGGGAATATGCCACCTGTTTCTGACCTCAGCAGACACCTAACAACATGGGTACACTTACATGCATGTCGGCAATACAGTTATACACATAAAACTAAAAATAATAAAATATTTTAAAAATGCATGGTGCTCATGTGCCCTCCCTTTGCATAACTTGCTGCATATCATTTGTCTGCCAATGCTAACTAACTGTAGAATGATTCTCTTGCTGGGAACTAACAAATTTCTGGTTATTCTAGTTTTCCTATGGGATCTGCAACTCTTTGTAGAAGTGTTTCTTGAAAGCATGTGAACTGCAACTTCTCACTTTAACTATGCACTGCCTCTTTTATCAGCCACCTTTCCTGTGTGGCAGCCCCCTTGTAGGACTTTGAAGGCCTTGGAGGAAGGAACATGGTTGTGTCATCAACCTTTTCCAATGAGTAAGTCCTCCTGTGTACCATGCGCCAGGCTTGCTGTCATAGCTATAATTACTGCTCTGACCAGGAGGAAAAGACATAGTTGATCAGGATTAGCAAATACCCATAGAAAAACAATAATAAATTGTCAGGCTGAAGAAGATTTTAAAAGAAAAAAGGGGTTTAAATGTTAATCCTTTGATAAAACCACCAATACCACTAGATACATGAGGAATAGAACACTACAAATCACCCATTCTTAAATCATTGAAAATGTTCTCAGCCTGTTTCTGAGAGGCTATCTTTGAAATCTGCCCCCCCTTGTTCTTCAAGTCTTCATCTATTCATAAAAGACTAATGCAAGCCTATCTTCCTTTGGCAGACCCCAAAACATTTTAAAAAATCTCCCATGAATTATTTACACGGCAGCTCCAATCAGCAACATACCTGACAGATTCCCCAGCTGAAATGAAAGTTCCCTGTGTAAAGGTGCCAAGGGAGCCTGTCCACCTCCCACTGTGAGGTTATAGACAGAACTAAGTCAGCACACATTATATGTCAGTGCCGACATCAGACGGAATCAGCTCCTTTGATCTTAGACCTCCACAGGAAGCTTAGATCTCAGACAAATTAGATAAAAAAATGAATTTATAGCAGATATGTGTCCTAAGGCATTCAGCTGAATATTTGGGTTTTAGGGAAGGAATGATAGTGAGTATCAAAACATGAATTAGCATGTTTCCTTCCCACCTCAGCTTTGTTGATGGGTCTCCACTAAAATGGCAACAAGACTTCAGATTATCCCATCGTGCTTCTTAGTGTCTTATTCATGGGTTCCATGAAGATTTAGGGAGAATGAGGTAAAACACAGGGAAGATGGGGAACATATATCCCTTACTCACAAAATTGTGGACAAGTTGGCTTGGGAACTCCCAAGTGCATCCACAGTTAGCCATTACTTTTCCCGCCATCTTTAACCTCTTTTGGCTTTCAAGGCTTTCTAGAGCTGAGTGTGGTGGCCCAGGCCTTTAATCCCAGCACCAGAGAGACACAGACAGTCAGATCTCTATAAGAGCAAGGCCAACTTTGTCTACATAGTAAGTTCCAAAGCAGGGCTACACTAAAGGGAGATCCAATTTCATAAAAAAGAGGAAAGAAAGAAAGAAAGAAAGAAAGAAAGAAAGGAAGAAAGAAGAAAGAAAAAGAAAAAGAAGCAAACAATTTTTCAAGCACCAGAGGCAGGCTAAGTCTCTCACTTTACTGTTTGTCTTGACTATACTTCACTTTTTTTATTTTGTTTTGTTTTGTTGCAATGTGACCAGTAATGACATTTTTTTTCTTCCCTAACTTTACCCCAAATGTTCATACCTTTCTGAATTCAGTTCTATGGATCGTGCTCAGTTTCGGACCACTTGGGTTCAGAACAATGGAACCAATACAAATGCCACATAAAAGCGTTACAGGGTCTAAAGCTGCTCTACTGCTTGTCAATAGGGGCAAGCTTGCCAACATATAGAAAGTGACACAAACAACAACTGGTAAACACTATTGCTGTGTTCTGACTAGAATCTGTACTCCTTTAAGTGGAAGTTATTAATTATTTTAATAAATGATATATTGTTGATCAGAAAGTTGAAAAAAATCAGGAAAAAGGAAAAGAAAAAATATATTTAGTCTATCACCTTGTATCATGGATGACCTCTGCTTCATTGTTTCAGGCATACTCTGCCACTGGGGTGGTTTTGGTCACTTTTATATAGCTCACATTTGCTTGAGACTTCTAATTTGATACTTTTTATAGAAATATGACTCTAGATAGATTGATATTCAAAAGAGTCAAATTGATTTGTTCCGTCTTCATTTATTTTAGTTTATGTTAATAGGTTTCAATGTAGCACTTTCCTGCACAAGCATTATTATACTTTGTTTCTCTTTTCTTCCTCTCTCCCATGGCTATTCTCTACAGGAATATTTTATTTTTACTTTTACAATGAGTCATATTCTAGATCAAAATATAAAATATGTGTATGTTATTTCCATTACTATACCATATATACTTGCATAAGTATCACAGAGTATTACAAATTGAAACATTGCTGGGCATGGTAGTACATTCCCTTAATTCCAGCACTCTGGAGGCAGAAGTAGGCAGATCTCTGTCAAATGGAAGTCAGTCTGGTGTACATAAAGAGTTCCAGACCAGCTATGGCTACAGGAACACTCTGTCTCAAAAAAATCTTTAAAAAATAGAAATAAATATAAAATTCACCTCTCTGCTACATCTGTACATCCATACTGTCATAAAATCAATTGAATTATTTTAAAATATAGGCTTTTATGGTTGCTTTATATTTTATGATTTGCTTTATGCTTTATGTTGAACTTTAGAAGCATCTTATACCATTTGACACTATATTAAAAATGATGGAAATTACATTTAAAATAAAAAGGTCTCTGCAGTATTATTCAATCTAATTACAAACATCATAATTCCCTATTATTTAAACTGCTTAGTGAAATATGGTTTTAATAGTTTCAAAATAACTTTCATTAATATTTTTCAAAGCTAACATCACATATTTAAGTAGCTTTCATTATATTTTCTAACTTCATACTAACAGTATATTAATTGGCTTTCAGCTTCTATGATGAAATACTTTGACCAGGCTAACTTTACAAAGAGATTCATCCCGGGCTGGAGAGATGGCCTAGCGGTTAAGAGTGCCTACCGCTCTTACAGAGCCCCCAGCACCCACATGGCAGCCGAGAACCGTCTGAANCACCTCTCTGCTACATCTGTACATCCATACTGTCATAAAATCAATTGAATTATTTTAAAATATAGGCTTTTATGGTTGCTTTATATTTTATGATTTGCTTTATGCTTTATGTGGTTAAAGAGCTACTCTGATTAGATAAGATATAGAATTTATACCTAAGGATTAGATAGACTCAAATAAGTTGGCTCCATATGACAGTGTTAAGTAGACAAGAGGAGAGTGTTATAAAAATTTGGGTAAGGAGCTACTCCTAGATAACAGAGTGTGAAAGAATGTTTCATCTTGGGTTGGGAGGAATAGGAACCTCTAGATATCTGGTACCTTACAGAAGAATATTTTGAAAAGAGGAGCACGTTATTATACACAGGAAATACTATTTCTAAAGGATAAGAGATTGAAGAGGAGTAAACAAGAGGCAGTAAGATATTACATGTGGCTCTACTGAAGACATCTGTAAAATAAAGCAAAAATAGAAAACAAGGAAAATCAAGCATAATGAACAGTTTGAATTGATTAGATCTGACAAGGAAAAGCATAGCACAAAGTGAGAAAGACTGAACTGGATAGCTAACCTGGGAGACTTACTTGACCATTAACAAGTTTACGAGAACAGAGAAAAAGTGATAGAGAGTGGGGACCAGGGACTTGACAGAACAAAGCAGGACATTTTCTCTGGCATTTCTACAAACTGTAGTTAGGTAAAATGGACAACCAAATCCTTAACAAATGAGATTTGGAATACTATAATATGATTCAGGACCTAGAAAGGCTAAACACGTAATTCAAGATAATGCTGTTTTCCCTTTTGTACTCTATTTCATATGTAAATTATTCAAATGCGTATTGTTGGTTTTAATTTCTTTATACTTCAGTAGCCATTGGCTAGAATCATTCTCTAATTGTCCCTAAAATTTTGTCCCCAAACTATCAAAAATGTACATCGATTGGAGAACCAGATGTCATCTCCTTCAAAATTCACAGAAGGGTCCCTATAATGTACTAAATAACTATTTAAAATTATGGGGAAAACACTAATTGGACTAATAATTCATGGTAGCAGATTCTAACCTTAGTCTAACAATGATGAGTGAGAGATTCATCTGGCTTCTAGTCCTTGATACTATGAACATTTTGAAGCAGACAATTTCTGCTGCAGTCTTGACATTATGTTCACATTACCCTCAATCTCTACAACTATAAATAGTACTCGGACTCCCCCATATCATGGCAAGAAAAATATCTTCAGGCATTGTAAATGTACTCTGAGGCAAAGGTGACTGTCTCCAGATAACTGGCAATGAAGAAATTACAGGGACATGTAACTATTAATTTCACAACTGAGGTACTCCTCTGAGAGATAATGCCAACTTAGTTCTCTATCTAGTATACAGAATTGCTCTGACTGAGAATTATTGTCCTTGATGAAGAAACAGTGATGTCCAGTGACTTCTCCAAACTGTATGTACTACTATGAAAGCACAACTTCAGTAGTTTTTAATCCAGTAAGGAAAATATTCACATTTCATTTGGGTATGGAAGACTAGGAAAGCATTATTGCCCCTAATGCTTTAAGACTGAGGTGGTATTGATACATGAAAGCAGCCAATCCAATTGTGAAAACCTGTAAGAGCAAATAACAAAGATCTTTGCATACTGAGGGATGAGTGAGAGTTTAGTTCCATGAGCCTGGGGAAGATAGGTCAAGTCTAAAATGGGTTTTTGTGAGAAAGGTACTAGGCATGTCTTAGGGGTGTTTGAATCTTGCACAGAACATAAAATCCAGCAATAAATAACACATAGATAACTCACAATGTGCCAGAATTTGTACTGTACTACTTATACCTAGGACTCCACTTAATTTAATTAGCACACACTCTATGTATCCATCCTAAATGTGAGCAATATTATTATGACAATTTTACCGGTTTGGAAACTGAAAAGTCCAGGGAAGTGAGATGTCATGCTTGAGGATAGAACTCAGATGAGGCAATCAGGACTAAATCCAGTCTATCTACTTCTAGGCTCCCAAACATTCAACTGTCAACATTCTGCTGCTCCTCCAACAGATAGTAGATGAACAGGAGAATGTTATTCATTAAATCAGATGATTTAAGGAAAGAGGCCTTAGACTTGAAATTTGAGAGATAGTGTAGATGGCTCTGTGGAAACAATTATAGAAACAGTGTGTTTGTGGGTTTTATGCCTTATTCCTTTCATCTTCCATTGCAGCTCTCAAGAACTCTGTGTCTATGAAATTTTGGTTAAGCAAATAATGAGCTTACTATTTAACTTTAGTAGTGATGGTCAGTCCCATCATTTGAAAAATATCTGCAGTGTCGAAAGCATTGCTTAGACAGACAACTACTTTACTGGTGAATGCCAAAGGTTTAAAACGAAGAGGGAAATGGAAAACTAAAATGTCATGTAAATAATGGAATAAAACCAAATTTTAAGGCTATTAATAATTAGGTGTTTTGGAAATGATTCTAGTAAGATCTAGACAAAGCTTAGAAGATAAAGACACAAATCCAGTGTGATCCCCAGGGGAGGATTCAGATAACACACCTTTCTATTTTTAGCTTAGATGTCCTAATAAAGTGGCCTCTTTGGTGCTCCCATCTCTTCAATCTAAATTATCCCCAGAAGCTCTGTCCCTTGTCTCATTCCTGATAATTTATTAATAAAAGCCACCCCATAAAATATCCCTTAATAAAACACTCAGACATTGTGGACTGCTTAACGTAGCTAATTTAAGCAAGGGGACCTAGAGCCATGTAGACATGACCATATTTGATTAGGGGAGAGAACAGCATTCTACCAGCCTTTCCTGAGGAACGTGGCTGAGGGCAGCTTTAAAAACCATCACTGAGTCTGTATGTAGCAGAGAAGAGGCTTTTCCAGTTTCAAGGTGAACCTGAGCCTGAAATCTAAATGGCTTTCCATGGAATCTGAATGGAATTCCTGCATCTTTTTCTGTTTCTGTTCTTTATATCACCATAACTCTACTTTCTTCTTAGAGTTTTTGTTTTGTTTTGCTTTTGTTTGTTTTGATTTTTTGCTATAGGTCATGGAACTAGGTTGGCTACATTTTTTTAAATGTATTGAAATTCCTTTGTTCTTTTTCTAATTTCATTTCATTTATTTTTATTGAATTTTTACATGTTTCATGCATAATTTTTCAGTCAGTCTTAATTGCCATTATAACTGCTGATCCCTTGCCCACCTCCCCCCTGACCCCCTCCCAGTTTAAATCCTTCTGTCATTCCTGCTAGAGTCCATTGTGCCAAATTACACTTACTCAGCTCACTCCTCACTGCCAGCTCCTCCCCTGAGGTCTAGTTAGCCTATCTGGAGTCTCTTTTCTAAAGAAGGACAGGTCTACCTCACCCGACCACCATCTGCTGCCAATATTTCCTCAGCCACATTTTGGCTCTACTCCCCATTTCTGCAGTTCTGTGCTGGGTTTTTGTCCAGCTGAGCTTGCATGGGTCTTGTGCATGCTGACACCAATGCTGTCAGTTCATATGAACTGGGTTCCAGGAGCTCGTAGGATTCATTTCCATTTGGTCTTACATCACCTCCCTTTCTCCTACAATCTTTCTGCCCCATCTTCTTCAATGTTCCCTGAGCCCTGGTTTGGCGAAGCTGAGTATAGGCAGCTTGTCCCACTCTGTAGATTCCTAATCTTTACATTTTTGGCCATCCACACCCTTTGGGGTTCCTGGTCTCCTGTCTCATGGAGGACCTTCTTTAATGAGTTAAGAGGCAGTTAATGCCTTCTTGGGTCCTTGTACTATGACACTTGGTTTTTGTGTGTAGACGTTGCACTGTAGGTATGTCACCTAGGCATGAGTCATTCATAGATGATGTTTGTGTGTATCCAGTTGTGGGACTCCATATTATTTTCATCTGGAGCAAAAGAAGCTTCTTTTCTGAGTGGTGTCTGTAAATATAAGGATACTTCTTTTGGAGTTAGTAAAATGTTACATTATCTAGGGATGTGTTTACCTTGTGGAATTGTCTAAGACCTATGGCCTCTCCAGACATATATATCTGGCTATGTTAATATTACCACACATGAATTTCCTTCCACTGAATGGACTTTAGGTCCAATTGGTTAGCCATTGATTTCCTGCTCCCCCAAGACAGAAGTGCCACTATCACACTGATGTCCTATGCTATACTGGTCACTGATGTGGATATTTTGACTTGAGACTGATGTTGCACCATTTATTAATGATCTCCCTTAGTGGCTTGCATAGTGGTCTCCACAGCTATGAGAGCTAGCCTTCAGGGGTGGTGGCTTCCAGGTCAGATCCAGCTCCATTGTTCAAGATCCACTCTCTAAAGCATGTCCTGATTTCAGCAATAGGGCCTTACCTTCAAGTTCTGGGAGGCAATCAAGGGCTGTAGCAATAGCCTGTAAAAATTTGGGAGTCTCTTAGACTACACTGGCCAACAACTCAAAGGAAGATTATTCCTGTCTGGTACTGTTTCTTGATATGCAGCTTTCATCTTTCCATATGGACTCATGTAGAGATATTGTGTATGATTTTGCCAATAGACTACTAGACTATATGATTCTCTTGGGTTTTTATACCCTGGCAAGGCATTATCTATCTTTCCTCTCTCCCTTTAATATCTAGAGCTCCCTCCATATCTTCTCCATGTGTTCTCCATTTAAAGTATCCCCATTTTTCCCTTGAAACTGCCAGTCTCCTATGGTCCCACTTCTCTTGGGCTCCCTTTCCCCCTTTTATCTTTAACCCTTCCATTCCCTTCCCATTTAGGTGCCCTGATTTTATCCATCACTCCCTCACTAGCCTTCTTTCTCAGGTTCCCTCTTTCTCTTCATCTTCCAGGTTCCTTTCATCTACCTGGTTCTTGCATCGTGGCACATACTTACATACATGTATTTGGTGTCATGATCCACAAATGAGGGTCAACATATGTTGTTTGTTTTTCTGAGTCTGTGTTACTTCACTCAGCATAACTGTGGGACAGCAGTCCTGGATTCAGATGTATCTTGAGAGTATGCTGGCCACCAACCTGCTTAGCACACGAGACAGAGCAAAGGCAGCCAGCATGCACTCAGAAGTCAGGAGTTGGCTTGTCCATCGGCAAGGCAAGCCCCTTTTCTGAATATGCAACACAAGCTGGGATCTGGGATGACAAGTGATGTTGTGGACATCTAAGATTGGCTACTAGGAGGTGATGTCAGCTGATGTACTGGTTGCCCACCCCAAACCTATGTAAGCTGCCTGTGACATAGAGCAAATGGATTTTCTTTCTTTTTTTTATTTATTTCTGTGTATGTATGAATGTACTGTCTGCATGCAAGTGTGTGCACCCATGTCATGCAATACAGCGGAAGTCAGAAAAGGGTGTCGGATTCCCTTGGAACTGGAGTTCTCCTGGAATTGGAGTTTCAAACGGTTCTGGGCCGCCATGTGGATGCTAGGGATTGAAGCCGGGTCCTCTGTAAGAGCGGTTGGCACTCTTAACGGCTAGGCCATCTCTCCAGCCCTGGATTTTCATGGATTTGCACCATTGGACATGGTCCCCAGGCTGTTACTACATGTGTGCTTTGTTGTGGGGCTATCAATGCCACAGCTGGCTCTTCAGCTTCTTTGGTCTTGGGAGCCAGCAGTCCACAGCCACATGTTTGGCTGTGGAACCATCATTTCCATGGCTGTTTGTTTGGCCGTGGAAACATTGGTCCTGCAGTCCATCAGTCCTGTTTGGCAGCAGAGCTATCAGCCTCGTGTGCACACTCTGTTCAGCTTGTCCACCCACGAAGGCAACAGCCTCACACAGAACAGCTTCTAGTTCCATCCATTTACCTGCAAATTTCATTATGTCATCTTTCTTTATTGCTGCATAAAATACCATTGTGTAAATGAATGGAATTCATTATCCACTCATCAGTTAAGGGACACTTGGGTTGCTTCCAGCTCT
This sequence comes from Rhizomys pruinosus, assembly GCA_009823505.1. Classification (NCBI taxonomy): domain Eukaryota; kingdom Metazoa; phylum Chordata; class Mammalia; order Rodentia; family Spalacidae; genus Rhizomys; species Rhizomys pruinosus. The sequence continues at coordinate 76,115 of VZQC01009942.1, forward strand.
TTGCTATTGTGAAAAGATCTGCAATAAAAATGGTTGTGCACATATCTCTGCTATAAGAAGAATCTTTTTGCAGGGATGGCCATGACTATTTTGTAAAAGTAATAATCAACTCCAATGATCAATGCCCATGAGAAAACCAAATGTGGGTTAAAACAATTAGTAATTATAAATTAGTAAACATAAGCAATAAACAGAACCAGGATTGGTATGAGTGGGTCAAATGGTAGGTTCATTGTTAGCTTTTTTTTTAATTATTTTCTATTTATTTATTTCTGTATGTGTATGAATGTACTGTCTGCATGCAAGTTTGTGCACCCGTGTCGTGCAATGCCGCGGAGGTCAGAAGAGGGTGTCGGATTCCCCTGGAACTGGAGTTCTCCTGGAATTGGAGTTTCAGACGGTTCTCGGCCGCCATGTGGGTGCTGGGGATCGAACCTGAGTCCTCTGTAAGAGCAGTCGGCGCTCTTAACCATTGTTAGCTTTTTTAAGAATTCCCCACACTGCTTTCCATCTCTGTTTCATGAGTTTGCATTCCCACCAACAGTGAATGAGTGTTCCCCTTTCACCACAAAATTTCCAACATTTGGTATCATTTGTTTTCTTGATCATGGTCAGCTTTCAGCATTCTCTCTTTGTTGTGAACATCTAGTGGTTTTACTATGGTATGGCATGGGTAATTTCTTTTCTGGTCCTGTCTATTTGGTGTTCTGTGTGCTTCTTTTATTTGTATGGGTATGTCTTTCCTTAATTTGGGGAATATTTTTTCTACAATCCTGTTGAAGATCTGGTAAATACCATTATCCTGAGAATCTTGTCCCTCTATATATATGATGTATGTGTAGGTTTGGTTTTTTTCATGGTATCCCACATTTCCTGATTAGTCCACTCCTGTGGGTTTTTTTTTAATTTTTCATAATCTTTGCTTGAGCAATTCAATTCTTCCATTTTGCCTTCCAGCCTTCCAGTCTTGATATTTTATTTTCTACTTCATTCATTCTTTACTAAGGCTTTCTCCCATCCTGTCCAGATGGCTTAAGTGTTCCACTTCCTTTTTAATTTCAGCCTGAGTTTTCTTCAATATTTCTCTTTTGTGAATTCAGTACAAAGTTTGTCATTATCTTCTTTTAGTTTATCCCTATCTTCTTTTAGTTCTTTGATTTGTTTATGTGCATGTTCTTTAAATACCTTGAATTATTTGATCATGTCAATGATAGTTCTTTTAAATTCTGTGTCCTGGGGGTCCTCATTGTCACTCTCTTCTACAGGATTGGTAGTATTTAGTGGAGATATATTATTTGGATTTTTCTTGCTATTGTTTTTTTCATTGTGATTTTGGCATGTGGATTTCTTTTGTTTTTGTGATTCTAGTATGAAACTCAAGTGTTTCTCTGTTGAATTGAAAACTGACTTTTCTTGTATTCTTCAGGTGCCATCATTGTCTTAGGCTGGTTGGTCTAGGTTCAGGTCCTCACTTCTGATATTTTACTGGAGGGATTTTCACCCAGCTAGTCAAAGGCTCATTGTAAACATCAGAATCTGGGTCTGGGACAGGGAAACCTCTAGGTTAGCTACTTTTAAAAAATTAAACAAAAATGAAATCCTGAAATTTGAAAGTAAGTGAATGGAAACAGAAATTCTTGTGCTGTGAGGTAACAGACTCAGAAAAACAAGTGTTGCATGTTTTTCCCTCATTTGTGGGTCTTACCTCTAAATATTTAAAAATCGGCCATATGTCCTTTGTACATTCAGAGGCCAGAAAAACAGAAAGGAACTTTAAGGTTAATGTGGGGAAGGAGCTCAAGAGAAGGGGATAGTAGGGGATAGGTGTTATCAAGTGTGAAATAGGGAAAATAGAAGAATGTTAACTGGGGAGGGAGGGAGGAGAGTTATTCAAGGGGAGAAAGAGGAGATAAATGCTTAGTCTGTGTGAAAACTCAGAGGGAAACTTATTATTTCAAAATTCTACAGGAAAAAATTATATAATATATCAAAATATATATAGTATATATTATATATATATATATATATATATATATATATACACATTTGAATGCATGTGTACAACCAGAAGCTGTATAACAAAAAACAGTGCCAGGCAGGAGAAATCTCCCTTTGATTTGTTGATCAGGGTAGTCCAAGGGACTTCTAAAATAGTACTGGGTATTTCCACAGTCCTTGATTCCCTCCCAGAACTTGAAGGTAAAACTGCATTACTGAAGACAGACTATAATTTGGACATAGGACTTAGATTGAACTGGAACTGACTTGGAAGACTTCTCCCTGAAGACTAGCTCTCATAGTATCAGAGGATACTATGCAAGCTGCCAAGTACAAAGAAAAATAAATAATAATGTCAACCACAGCAAATAATCTGCAGTAGCACTTTTATCTTGAGGGGAAAATCAACAGTGGTCTAACTGGACTTAAAGCCTGTTTAATGTGAAAGAATGCATGTGTGGTGCTATAAACATAGCCAAGTACACATGGCTACAAAAGTAATAGACCCTAGAAATAAAACTACTTCTGTCTCTTCCCTAGACCAACATAATTTCTTACTATAGTCTAAATATGTATCCTTATATTTACAGACAAATATATATCTCACCAGTCTAACTAAAGATCTGCATAATGACAAAATCAGTTGACATGCTGTGGTGGGTGAGGGGAACTTTAAGGGGTCTCACATCAAGATCATGATGATGATAATGATGTATACAAAATATATTTGTACATATTTTATACATACACATATGTGTATGGGTACACACATATACACATGCAAATTACAGTGTAATTTCAGACTATATTCCAACTAAACATGAACTCCCAATCACTAAAGCTGTTACTCACATGACACCTGACTGAGGAAACCTATAAATGTCATTTTATTTACAACATATGTTTTATATCATTGCAGAGACAAATACATTCATACACTATATCCAAACTTGGCTCGCCCACCTTGTGCTCTCTTCTTCCCATGGCATATGTCCTGGTAAGACAAAACCCAGGCACTGACCTAAGGCATAATGATAATTATCTTTTTCTGCCTCACACTAATTCTAATGGAAACATAAGTGTATAACAAATAAAACCATATAACACAAAATAGACAAGAAATATATTTTTCTTAGAGTCCTGATAAACAACAAAGCAGGTTTTAGAAAAAAAAAATGACACATTTCTTGAGGATTCGACACTCACTCTAATTTGCATAGTGGGCATTTGGCAACTATACTCTTTGCTTTTCCAAATTCAATAATGTTGCCAAATTGGCACCTTTGCAATAGCTAAGGGGAAAAAATTATGCCTATATTCTGGCTCTAAATGAAACCAACCATGTTTTTCTAAGGAAAGCTCTATGAATGTCAATTTAAATAACTGGCTCTAGCTGAGTGAATCAATGCAGGAGTATCTTCCTATATTTGGGTATTATTTAATTAACCAAAGGTACTGAAAAATTACATAAAGGGTTGTAAACTACACTACTTCATAATCTGACACGCAGGGGAAGGAGGGGCCACAGTTAATCCACAGCAGACTTTTTCCTGTAGGGATCACCTCACTTGTCCAAGCTTACCTTCTCCCAATATAGCATCTTCTTTTTCTGTCTCTGCTTGTAATCCTTGCCGTTTGACTGGGATACGGGTAAGCTTCTTTTCATCATTAGTCTGGGATTCAGATATGTCTTCAGGTTTTATTTCTGTATTAATGAAAAAAAGGAGTGATTTTGGTGTTTTTTTCAAATTAAAAAAAATGTTTTATTTACATGTAGGCTTTCAATGTTAAGGTGTTTCTGATATACATTTTTTTAAATTAGTTTTTATTGATGCTTTGTGCATTTCATACATTTTTTCCAATTCAGTTCAGGCTTATTTCCCTTTCCCTCCCCCCCCCACCCCCACCCCATCCCAGATCATGCATTCTGCCATAACTGTCCTGCATCTTTCTCTCAGTTTTTTTTTTCATTTTTAGCTATAAGTGATAATCCATGAGTACAAGCATCCTTTCATACATTTTTGAACCATGATTGTGACACACATTCAACAGAATGCATATAATATACAATGAGTTTAAGAAACAATGATACAAAAAAATCCCACACATCAGGAACTAACTTTATAGTATGAAATTGCATTGTCCAATTCAATAGCAGCTATGCAATACTTGAAATGTGAGTAGTCTAAATTGGCATGTTTTGTAAGTACAAAATGCACACAAGATTTGAGGAAAAGCAATATACCCAATTACTTTATATTCATTAAAAATCGAAATAATCTTTTTGGTATTTGAAGTAAAATTCAACTATAAAATTACTGTGTGTCTCTCATACCGTATGTTACACTTCAGTTGAACAGAGCTACATAGTAAAACACTCATAAACCCTTTAATTTGAAGTAATATTAAATTCAAAGGAAGTTGTGAAGAGATATATGGGGAGGACCCAAGAGTTTTCAGCCATTGCTAGCCTGTCTGGATGCTGATATGGGCAGGATGCTGATACGGGCAGGATGCTGATACGGGCAGGATGCTGATATGGGCAGGATGCTGATACGGGCAGGATGCTGATACGGGCAGGATGCTGATACGGGCATCCCCTAGAGATTTGTGTTTGAAGGCTTGGTTCATAGAAGGACATGCTTTACCCTTGTCTACCCTTCTGATATTGGAATAGCACACTGCCATCTATGAAGTTTTGGGTCAAGAACCATTTAATTCGGTTCCAATAAATACGTAGAGAAAAAAACCATCCCTGCACCCATTGCCCAACACTGAAACCATAGAGAGGAACTGTGCGCGTGGATAGAAGGACAGCCAGGCCACACATTCTCCGTGCCCAATGTTTTAAGCAAATTTACAGTTTTCTGCTGGTCAGCATTCATACCTATCCTTATTTGCATATTGCTACTTTTAGAACACAGTCTTCAGGTTGGACAGGCCAGCTAAAGAGATGAGGTCAAGGTACTTCTGTCACTGAGGACCTGCCATCAAAGGGAATGGTATGACCAAGTGTCCCCTTCTCCTGCGCTCTCTTTGGTCTTGTTTACTTCTGTCTCCATACAAGGAGTGAACATTTGTTGTCTCAAGTGCTCCCACCATGATCAGGCTCTGTCTGCCTCAACCTGAGTCTAAACCTGTGGGCCTACCTTTTATTGGACATTGGACTTCTAAAAGTATAAGCTAAATAAAGCTTTTATTTTTAAAATTTTTGAGTATTTAATTGCAGTAAATGGAAAGCTTACTGCCATGTATCAAAATTAAGAAACTGACATTACTATAATTCACAGAATTCAAGCATAGATGTAATTTTGGCTGAAAAATTAACATCTTCCATCCACCCCTGGTTAAACACATTCTTTATTTGGCCTTACATCAAAATACATTAAAATTTATTTATAGACTAAGGAAGTAGCTCAATGGATAAAACGTTTACCTCTCAACCCTGAGGAACTGAGTCCAGATGCCCACAAGGTATATAAAGCCAGATGGTAGCACAAGTCTATAATTCTAGCACTCCTAGGCCAAGATGCGAGGTATATAAAGGAAGATCCCAGGAAGCTAGCAAGATAGCTAGCCTTCCACACATAGCAGCAAGTAAGGGAACATCTCACAAAGAGAGTGGAAGATGAAGTCTGATGCATGGAGTGGCTCTCTGTCCATCACATATACTCCAGGGCATGTAGAGCTATACACACATATACATATACACCTCATACATCCACATACATTACTTATATTTCACACTGACACACAGCCCCTCCCCACTCAACATACAATATATTTACCTTCCTCATGACAGACAGTAATCTAAGCACCAGTAAAGCCTTGGTAAAATGATGTGGTATCTCTCTTCATAGTACATTTATTGTAGTTTAGATAACAGGGGATAAACAAATGCACTTGTAATATAATGTCAAGTAAAGAAAATAATTGTGAGGAAGGCAGAAGATGGTTTATAATATGTATGTTTAGGAAGGATACAGCATGAGATGAAATCAATACCACCAAATCAAAGCAAGAAAGACAAGCTTGTTTAGACAGAGAAGCTATTGGCAAATCATACCTATTGGGTCAGTGGAGAGGGAGAGAGAAAGAGAGAGAGAGAGAGAGAGAGAGAGAGAGAGAGAGAGAGAGAGAGAATTTTTCTTTAAGAGTGTGGGCCATGGTAGGTCAACTACACACTCCAGTTAATGGCTGGCTCTACACACAAATGTATATGGAGCAGCATGGATTGGACTCGATTGGGTTTCTTAATGTTAAAATAATAGGACACAAAGTTGAGTGGGCAGGAAAGGGGGTTATGAACATGGGTGAAATGGTGGAAAGGGATTAAAATGATCAAAATACATTGCATGAAGTTCTCAATGAACCAATAAAACAAAAAGAACATATTTGATGAAATAGTGAAGTAATTAACTTTATTAAAAATGTATATAGTGATTTTTCTAAGACCTAGTCTATGATTGAGTTTCAATTGAACCCATTGGTCTTTCTGCAAAACATCATTTTCATTCCAAGAATTAGAATGAATCACCAAGAGATAAATTATGGTTATTCGTAATTTGGTATTTGGCAGATTTTTTTAAAAAATATATAGGTTGGATTTGAAAGAGTAAAAAGTTGCATTATTTGTTGAGGATGGAGAGATCGTTCAGTAGTTAAGAGCACTGACTGCTTTGCAGAAAACCTAGGTTCAGTACTTAGCACCCACATTGTGGCTAGCAGTTGACTATAACTCTGGTTCCAGGGGATCTGACACCCTCTCCTGGCCACCAGTGGACTTGTACACATGGGTGTCCTTATTTGCACACAAAACACTCATACATACGAAATTTAAAATTTATGATTCTAAAATATACAATATGTTAACAGTGGTCAAATATAAGGTTTCATAAGATATTAGATTTTAGGGACAAAATATTTCATAAATTTTACAGATTTCAAATTCTTAAAGGTCCAGCTGATATTAACAACCATGATTTTTGAATTGCAGAAATCTCTCAGTATTTAGAAGGAAATTAGTGACTAAACATCCTAAAAGTAAAAAGACAAAACATTCGAGGGGCTGGAGATCTGACTCAGCAGTTAAGTGCACAGGTTGCTTTGCAAACAAACCAGGTTTGAGTCACAGCACCCATATGGCACTAACAGCCATCCATAACTCCACTTCCAGGGGATCTGACACACTCTTTGGATCTCTGCAGGCATTGCACATCATGCGTGCACTTACACAGATGCAGGAAATTCATTCATATGCATGAAATAAAAATACTAATTAAAATATTATTTAAAAGAATTAAGTGCAAGGTAGACTGTAGACCACTCGGGGCCTGATTAATAAGCCACATTGCTGAATTTATTGTTATGCCATCAACATGGCGTCCTTCTTGGCAACAGCTGCATGCAGCCCCCTCTATGTGATTAGATGCCCCCTGCATTGAAATGGTAAACAGCATGTAAACATCTATAGACACTTGTGGAGGCTGAGGACTATGTAACTGCATGATTAAGTTGACCTTTTCGATGACTGGATGCACTCTGATGCTCTCTATGCTGATTGGTAGAAGCTTCCTATATAACCTGTACTGGAAAATAAAGTTTTGTGTTTTGCCCTCTGAGGCACTCCGAGAGTAGAGTTTTGCTCCATTGCACTTACCCTTGAAGAGAGGACCAGCCGTATGAAGGCCCACAGTAGGCTACTATATTTTATGTAACAAAGTATAGATAGTACGTAAAGGTGGAGCTCCAAGCAGCTAATTTTGACATTTGGATGTACAATGAAAGAAGAATGACCACATTGATCTGTTAAATCTACTAAATAGTTCCTGTCTTCTATATGTCTGTGTGAGGCTGTATCTTCATATACCTCGGCTTGAAAAGAGTAAATATTAGTTGATTCCAGCAGGTCAGACATTAGGAATGTTTATAAAAATGTGATCAGCATCACTATATTTTTAAACACTTGGTTCCTTAAAGAAAAGAACTATGCTATAATAGGTATAATAGTTTTTTTAAAAATTAATAGGTACATTTTAAATATACCATTTTAACTTTTTTTTTTTTTTGATTTATGCTACAGAGTCCCCCTTTTAATCCCAGCTGGCCTGGAGCTCCCTATGTAGACCATGCTGGCCTTGAACTCACAGAGATCCACCTGCCTCTGCCTCCCGAGTACTGGGATAAAGGCATGCAAAGATTGATAGATATGACACATAGACACCAAAGCTCTTTATGTCCTCAGTATTTGATGAAGAGCAATGAGCACATGAAACAAAAGAAAATTCAAAACTGCTGCTGACAAGGAACATACCAAAGAATTAAAGAATCATCTTTTACCAGGAAGTTGGGCAAGAGTGTATGTCTGATTCAGAAATGTAATGAATGCTAATTTTAGATTCTAAAATAACAAAGTGAAGAATACATAGAGAATAAAATACATTTTCATAAAGTTCTTTTTGTCCTTCTTATAATTTTTAACATAGGAATCTGTGACCAGTCAGAAAAATTATGAAGATTTTGTACTTTTGGTACCTGGAAACATATCTACGGGATATGCAAAGCTGTAAATAACAGAAAGGAGACCAGTAGAATATATATTAATAACTGCATAAATAATCTACTAAAGCTGAGGGTGCACTGAGGAAGAGATGGGGTTCAGAGAGCTTGGTGAGTGGCCTGTTACTGGCTAGTGGTGAAATGGGAATAGGAATTAAATAACTGAATTATTGGATGACTTGATTTTTTTAATTTTATTTTTTTATTTTTATTTTATTTTATTTATGTGTATGAATGTACTGTCTGCATGCAAGTCTGTGCACCTGTGTCATGCAATGCCGTGGAGGTCAGAAGAGGGTGATGACTTGATTTTTAAGAAATATGAAAATGTCCTTTCAAATCAGATTGTACTGTACGCACACACACACACACACATACACACACACACACCACACACACACACACACACACACACACACTTCCTTCTGATTTTTACATGGTCTCATGGCTCTATAGCCAAAAGTGACCTTGAACATATGATCCTCTCGCCTCTAACTCTGGAACTTGAGTGTTGGGATTACAAGTGTGACTCACCATACCCAGTCTTATGGGGTGTTGGGAACCTAACTCATGTCTTCTTGCATGATAGGTAAGCATTTTACCATCCAGGCTGCATCTGTAGCCTGATTCTTTAGCCTATGTCTTGAAGGGTTACCTGGCAGTGGAATGCAAGGTTTCTGAGAATAAACCAGAGACAAATTGCCCACCATCTTTGTGGTATGTGATGGTAGACAAAGTATTTACCCTTTCAGAGTCTCACACTTCACATCCACACTACAGGAATAATATTTATTACCTCTGTCATTGGGTTGTTTGAGGAATTATATAAACTTATTTATCAAAAGTTCTTAGAGCCTGGTCGACAATGAGTATTCAATAAGCACAAACATTTATTATTTTCACTACTGTTTAAAGATTAACTAATCCCTGGCTTTATTATATAATTGAAAATTTGACTATGTACATGTATAAATTGCAAAAGGCTATAAGATGTCTGCTTGACGGGATAAGAAGAAACGTTGGGTTTGGAGGAACACGCCTTTAATTCCAGCATGAAGGAGGTGGAGATAGGTATATCTCTCTAAGATCAAGACCAGCAAAGTCCATACATACAGAAAGTTCTAGGTCAGCTGAGCCTATGGGGAGTCTCTGTCTCAAAAAATTGAATCACTAATATATCATATGATTATCTCTGACATTTTTATCACCCTTCCCTCAAATCCACCTACTTCTGTGTTTGTTTTTCTTAAACCAACAGCAAACCAGACAGCTCAGAGCCAGCCACGAGACCACTGAACAGAGGGACATAGCCAGGAATACAGTTGATTGCTCCTTACTGGTCACAGGCAAGACAGCAAAAGTCTTGGATCGAGCTGTAAAATTAGTGCCTGTATGGAAAAAAATAAAGTTCAAATAATAAATTAAAATGCACGTAGTCAGTTTTAACGACTATTTCTTATATTAAAATATTAAGAAGTTTTGAATCATTACTAAATCTAGTGTTCATATTTTCAAAGACTTAGGCAACTATAATAAATCGTAATCCTTCTTTCCAATTCTGTTCATTAAACTGAGAAATTCTTCCAAGTCTTTCATTCAGTTCTTCCAACTCTCTTATCTGATGTGGAGAACTACTTTCTTGCAAATGTAAAACTGTAACTTCATTCACTCTAATGGTCCACTAATGGGAAAAAAATATCCCAGATTATAGGAGCTAATGCTAATGGTCTAAAGGTTAAAAAAAGGAAATCTGTTTACAGCCCACATGTGAAAGCCCATGAGGGGAGTAACATTAACAGATTTATGTTTAGTTTTTATTTATGGTGAGAGAGAGAGAGAGAGAGAGAGAGAGAGAGAGAGAGAGAGAGAGAGAATACTTACACATGAATGCCTGGCAGAGGCCAGAAGAGAGCTCTGGCCAACTCTCCAGACTTAGAACATTAGAATTTTAAAAAATTAAACAAATTGGATTCATTTGCCTTCATTGATTTCATTAGACATTTGTATGCAAAGTGCTGGATGTGATGCTTGAAACTGGTGTGAAGAGACTCCTGATACAGTGCCAGGAGATTAACTAGCATTAAAAATACTGTCATAAGGAAAGTGAGGAGACAGACACTGATGCTTTGGAATATTCTATTGAAAGAACATCATTAAGACTTTATTTCAAACTATGTTCCTTTCTATAGACTGAAAATGTTGGTCCTCATCCTATTAAAAATTACCTAACAAAGACACAAAATAATTTAGTTATGCAAATAAAAGCTTATTGTACGCATATTCATAATTACCAAACTTCAGAAAACACTCAAATGTCCTTCAATAAGACAAGGAATAAGAATCTGATAAATCTGGACAATCAACTGCCTGCCACTCAGAAAAACAGAACTCAATAAAAAGATGGAGAGGAGGAAAGATGAAGAGAGATCCACACAAAGCAAGAGAGGGAGAGAGAAAGAGACAAAGAGAGAGAGAGAGAGAGAGAGAGAGAGAGAGAGAGAGGAAGAAAGGAAGAGCTTATAATCTTTAATAATCAAAATTAAATTCAAATGTGTTATGAGCAGAGAAGCCTGTATCCAGGTGGCAGACTGTGAAAGTGTCTATTTGTTGGATGTTCTAGAAAATATAAAATCTGCAGAAATGTGGCTAGAAAACAAATTGATGGTTGTCAGAGGTGAGAGGCCAAAAGATGTGTGAGTAGAATAACAGGCAGAACATTTTGGAGTAATGAAAATTATCTATATCTGGATTGTTTTGCTGGGTACATGAACCTATACATTTATTTCAATTCATTATGATATAGTCCAGAAACGACTCATTTTGCCACAAATCAATGTGCAAGATAACCTTTTAAAAACTTGCCTACATTCTTAGGAAACATAATATATGTATTGATCATGGGGACCATTTAATAAAAGAAGATATCATAATGTATCACAAGTCTGCTCTACCTACTTTATCACATTCAATTTTTATACACCTTTATTGATGAATTATGTATTTCATTCATTATCTTTCAGTCCAATTTAGACACAGTCTGTTCTCCCTGCTCCCACCTCATCCCTGTTCATGCCTTCTGTCATACATATCTTGCATCTTTCTCTCAGTCTTCCAAAGTTTTTCGATGCAGAGGCTTGTTGTTTGGGGAAGTTTAACTGTATCATTCAGTTCTTTAACCCAGTGTTTATGTTGCTGTTTTTCCCTCCCCTTTGTATTGCTCCAACATATGCCTATATAATCATCATATATGCATCAGAATTATGACCTCTGAGAATAAACTGTATGTTAATTCCAAAATATGTTTAAGAATTCACACCCCCCTTTAATTTTATATTATTCTAAAATATGAATACATACCTTCCACACATATACACTAATTACAGAGTCTGAAAACAAGTGGTAGGTCGATTCTAGAGCCCATTAAGAGATTTACATTAAAACAATGATAATATTGTTCAGCTTGCCTTTCAGCTGGAGATTTGGTATTAGGATCCAAAAATGAGAGAAACCATTTGCCCTTTGTTTCTCCAGGACCTGTGTTATTTCACTTAGCATAATGACTTTGAGTTCCATCCATGTACCTGCAAAGTTCATAATGTCATCTTTCTTTACCATTGAATAGAACTCCATTGTGTAGATGTACCACATTTTTGTTATCCACTCCTCTGTTGAGGGGCATTTGGGTTGGTTCCAGCTCTTCGTTATTGGTATTGTGAAGAGTGCTGCAATAAACATGGATGTGCGTGTATCTTTGCAGTAGGATGAGTCTTCTGGGTATATACCCAGGAGTGCTATGACTGGGTCAGGTGGAAGGCTCATTTTGGGTCTTTTAAGGGTTCTCCATGCTGCTTTCCATAATGGATGTACAAGTTTACATTCCCACCAGCAGTGGATGAGTGTTCCCTTTTCCCCACAACCTCTCCAGCATTTGGTGTCTTTTGATTTCTTGATCTTACTCAGTCCTATCAGAGTGATATGATACCTGAGAGTGGGTTTAATTTGCATTTCCTTAATTATTAATGATGTTGAACACTTTTTAAGATGTTTCTCAGCCATCTTCCTTACTTGTGAAATCTCTGTTCAGCTCTTTACTCCATCTTTTAAGTAGATCATTTGTTTTCTCACTTCTTTTTTATTGAGTATTCTATATAATCTGGATGTTAATGCTCTGTCAGATGTATCATTGGTGAAGATTTTCTCCCACTCTGTGGGTTTTCTCTTCACTTCCTTGATTGTTTCTCTTGCTGTGTAGAAGCTTTTGAGTATGATGAGGTTCCATTTGTCAACTGTTGACCTTATTTCCTGTTCAGCTACTATCTGACTTAGAAAGTTTTTTCTTACACCTATGTCTTGTAGGTTGTTGCCAAATTTTTCTTTTATCACCTGCAGGGCTTTGGGTTTCATGTTGAGATCTTTGATCCACTTGGAGTTGATTTTTGTACAGGGTGAGAGGTAGGGGTTTAATTTAGTTCTTCTACAAATGGTGATCCAGTTTTGCCAACACTATTTCCTGAAAATGCTATCCTTCCTCCATTGAGCTTTTTTTTTCCCCCTTTGTCAAATATGGGGTGGCTGAAATTGTATGAGCTCAAGTTTGGATCTTCAATTTTGTTCCATTGGTCAATGGGTCTGTTTTTGTGCCAGTACCAGGCTGTCTTTATGATTATAGCCCTGTAATATAGCTTAAATCTGGTAAAGCAATCCCCCTGTGTTGCACTTTTCATTCAGGGTTGCTCTAGTTATTTGGGGTCTTTTGTTTATCCATATGAATTTAAGGATTTTTTTCCAAGTCTGTGAAGAAGCTCATGGGGATTTTGATTGGGATTGCATTGAATTTGTATATAAATTTGGGTAAAATGGACATTTTTTTACTATATTAATTTCCCCAGTCCATGAACATGAGAGGTCTTTCCATCTTTTGATGTCATCTTCAATCTCCTTCTTCACGGGTTTAAATTTTTTTGTAGAGATCTTTGGTGTCTTTGGTTAGGTTTGTTCCCAAGTATTTTTTGAGTCTATTATGAGTGGGAAGGTATTCTTATATTCCTTCTCCATTTGTTTATTTTTGATGTAGAAAAAGACTGATTTTTCTAGGTTAATTTTTGATCCCTCCACTTGACTGAAACTCTTAATCATTTCATGGAGTTTTTAGCATCCCTTAAGTAAACTATCATATCATCTGCAAAAAGGGATAGTTTAACTTCCTCTTTTCAGATTAGCACTCCTTTCATTTCCTCTTGTCTTATTGCCCTAGCAAGTGTTTCGAGCACTATGCTGAACAGGAGTGGCAATAAGGGACAGCTTTGCTGGGTTTCCACCTTTAAGAAGAATGCTTCCAATTTTTCTCCATTTAGGATGATGTTGGCAGTGGGTTTGAGATATATATTTGATTGTGTTGAGGAATGTTCCCTTCACTCCAGTTCCTTCTAGAACTTTAAACATGAAGGGATGCTGGATCTTGTCAAAGGCTTTTTCTGCATCAGTTGAGATGATCATGTGGTTTTTGTCTTTCAGTCCATTTATGTGTTTTATGATATTTATTGATTTACATATGTCGAACCATCCCTGCATCTCTGGAATGAATCCAACTTCATCATGATGGATGATCTTTTTGATGTGGGTCTATATGGGATTTGCAAGTATTTTGATGAGAATTTTTGCATCTATGTTCATTAATGAGATGGGTCTATAGTTTTCAGTTTTTGGTTGTATCTTTGCCTGGATTTGATATTAGAGTGATGCTGGCTTCATAGAAGTATTTTGGGAGAATTCCTTCTGTTTGTATCCTTAACTGTTTGAGCAGTAATGATTGTAAGACCTCTTTAATTGTTTTATAGAATTCTGCTGTGAAACCACCTGGGCCCTGGCTGTTTTTTAGTTGGGAGTTTTTTTTTATTACATCTTCAATTTCCTCAAATATTATGGGTCTGTTTAAACTGTCAGTCTCTTCTTGGTTAAGCTTTGTTGGTTCCCAGGATTTCAGATATCCATCTATTTCTCTTAGGTTTTCAAATTTAGTAGAGTATAGGCTTTTGAAGTCTTCTCGTATGATTGTCTGGATCTTGTCTATGTTGTGATGTTTCCCCTTTCATCACGAATACTACTGATTTGGAGTTGCTCCCTCTTTCTTTTGGTTAACTGGGCTAGAGGTCTGTCTATTTTGTCTTTTCAAGCACCAGCTTTTGGATTCATTGATTCTTTGTATTGTTTTCTTTGTTTCTATTTCGTTGATTTCTGCTCTGATTTTTGTTATTTCTTCCTGTCTGTTGGGTTTAGGGTTCATTTGTTGTTGTCTCTCAAGTGTTTTTAGCTGCAGTGTTAGATCATTTATTTGTTCCCTTTCTGTTTTGTTTTGTTTTGTTTTTTGATGCGGGCACTTAGGGCTATAAATTTCCCTCTTAAGACTGCTTTTAAAATATCCCACAGATTTTGTTGTGTTATATTGTCTTTTTTCTTTTTTTCTGTTCAGTTCCATGAATACTTTTATTTCATTCTTTTTGGTTTTTCTTTTTTTTTTTTGGTCTTTTCGAGACAGGGTCTCCCTGAAGTCCCAGCTGTCCTGGAACTTACTCTATAGACCAGGCTGTCCTTGAACTCACAAAGATCCGCCTGCCTCTGCCTCCCAAGTGCTAGGATTAAAGGCGTGTGCCACCACGCCTGGCTATTTCATTCTTTATTTCTTCCCTGACCAATTCATTATTCATTATTATTATTTGTTTAGTCCCCATGTGTTCTTGCAGTTAGTAGGGCTTGTTCTCGTGTTCATATTGAGCTTTATTGCACTCTGGTCTGACAGAATGCATGAAATAATTTCAATCATTTTGTATTTGTTGAGATTTCTTTTGTGTCCCAGTATATGGTCAATTTTGGAGAATGTTCCTGTGAGGTGCTGAGTAGAAAGTGTATTCTCTGGTGTTTGGGTGGAATATTCTGTAGATGTCTGTGAGGTCCATTTGGTGTACTGTATTGTTCACTCCCAATGTCTCTCTCTGCCTGCATATTCAATTTTTCTAGTTTCTGCTAAAAATCGGACAGAGTATTTGCTTATGATCAGGACTTGTAGTTAGACTTATTTCAATGAGCTCATTCAAAACAAATATTTATCTCCTAAAAATAAACTTTGATTTTCTTTCCTCAAAGACACATCATGTATTTTTGTGCTATGTGTTCCTTGGGTGAACCTGCCAGTCTGGTTGGAAGCCACAGTAGATGTTGGATATCCTGACTCCAGGATGATTCATTCCAGAACTCCCAAGGCTGCCATTAACAAGCTTAGCTACAGAGGCTGTCCTCTATATGAACATATAACACCTGGGTCATACTCACCTTGTTTCTTCTCAGTAATTCCTTTGTACAGATACCTGAAAAGGTTCTACTAAACCCAAAGAGAGAGGAATCAATTTTGGCAGGGATGCACAGATGTAAAACAAAATTCTTCATTCTCTTTCCTGCTTTCCCATGAATTTTTTTTTTTTTTTGGTGTTTTCAAGAAAGTGTCTCCCTGTAGCTCCAGCTGTCCTGGAACTCACTCTGTAGACCAGGCTGGCCTTGAACTCACAAAGATCCACCTGCCTCTGCCTCCCAAGGGCTAGGACTAAAGGCGTGCTAATTGGCCAAGCTTCTTTCACTATTTGAGACATTTAGTAGATATTGAATGGAGCAATGCATACATGTGACAAATATTAGTAAAGGAAAATAAGATTAGATTGTGACACATGCTAGTTAAAAAACACCAATGAGTTGTGTGGAAACATTATTTTCCATTGTTATAATCAGAAAGCAGCCTGAAGAAAGGACTGGCTGAGTGGAACCTCAAAGGCTAAGCACATTCATAAGCAAAAAAGAGAAAAGAGCAAATGTTATTGGAAGCCATCTGAGAAAATTTGGATTAGGATTAAATGTCAGGCACAATTCCCTAGACAAAATTCAAGTGTAATGAACTACAACAGAGGAGATTCTAAGTTGAGAAGTGATATGAGTCACAAGGGATATAGCTTAGTCCATAAGGTATATAAGACATACACCCTCCCTGCCTCCAACACACACACACACACACACACACACACACACACATACACGCAGTGCCCATGCAGATTTGAAATCAGAGAAATTTAAGCTTGGAATTGAAGTTGATTGATGATCTTACCAAAGCTACAGCAAAGATTTTTCCAAAAGGCTTATCTACAACTTACCATATTCATAATAATTTCATCTATTTTTTTTTGGTCTTTTCGAGACAGGGTCTCCCTGTAGTCCCAGCTGTCCTGGAACTCACTCTGTAGACCAGGCTGGCCTTGAACTCACAAAGATCCACCTGCCTCTGCCTCCCAAGTGCTAGGATTAAAGGCATGCGCCACCACGCCTGGCAATTTCATTTATTTTTATTATTTTCATTTTATGTGTATGAGTATATTGCTGTATTTAAGTGTACCCTTGTCAGAAAATGCTCATATAAGTCTAAAGAGGGTGTCAGATCCCATGAAATCAGAGTTAGGGATTGTTTTTAGCTGCCATGTGAGTACTGAGAACTGAACCTAAGTTTTCTGAAAGAACACCCAGTGCTCTTAACCACTGACACTCTCTCCAGCCCCTATAACACAGTTTATATAATACTATTTCCTTTTTATTTTTTATTGAATTTTTGTGTATTTCATATATAACATCTCAATTAGTTTTAATCACCTTTATAACCACTTCTCCATTGGTACTCTCCCACAGCCCCTCTCCCCCTGCAGTTTATACATTATATCACTTGTGTTAGGGCCTATTGTGCCACGTTAATCTCCCTGGCCATTCCTCAGTGCCAGTTCATCCATTTAGTTCTAATCATCCTATCAGGAATCCCTTGCTTAAAGAAGGCCAGTTCTTCACCCGACAGTATTCAGCATCAAATATTTCTTCATC
Source organism: Rhizomys pruinosus (assembly GCA_009823505.1). NCBI lineage: Eukaryota > Metazoa > Chordata > Mammalia > Rodentia > Spalacidae > Rhizomys > Rhizomys pruinosus. Next base: position 93,575 of record VZQC01009942.1, read on the forward strand.
TGAGATTATTTCCTTTTTAAAAATTTGTATTGAGCATTCATACATTTCTTTCAATGGTTCATAATAAAATTTAGACCCTCTTCCTCCAGGCCCCCAGCATTCCATTGGAACTCATGGATTAAGTCCTATCCAGTCAAGCTTTTGAACGCAGATATCCTTCTGTGAAAATTCATCCATTACAGTCTAGTCAGCACATCTAGAAATCTTTTTTTTTTTTTTTTGATCTTTTCGATACAGGGTCTCCCTGTAGCCCCAGCTAGCCTGGAGACAGGCTGGCCTTGAACTCACAAAGATCCACCTGCCTTTGCCTCCCAAGTGCTAGGATTAAAGGAGAGAGCCACCATGCCCAGCACATCTAGAAATCTGAAGTAAGCCAAATTCTCAAATACTGAAGAAGTAATGTCTTCAGTAGTTTTCAGTCCATGACCAGCCCACCACCCATTTATCTTGCTGCACTCTGGGCCCTTGTCTGATTGAATAAGCATGGGGCCAATGTTTGATGCTACCATTGCCACAAGTTCATATGGGTAAGCTTCTGGGCCTGAAAGCCTCTGCTTCCCCACCTTCATGAGCCAGCCCTGATTCTTACAACCTTTCTGCCCCCTTCCACAATGCTCCATGAGCTGTGGGTGGGTGAAGTTAGTGTCCTAAGAGATTCCCAAAATAACACAAGCTATTTCCAAAGGCCTTAATTATCTCCCAGAACTTGAAAATAAGGACCTACTTCTCAAGATAGGACTTGGAGTAATGGAGTAAGAACTGCCCTGGGAGCCTTTTACCTGAAATTTAGCCCCCATAATTCTAGATGACAATATCCTCACTGCTAAAGGAGACAATCAGTCAATAGTCCAACCCAAGCCTAAAACTTAATAAATATAGTGACCCAAACAGCAAACTACCTCTATTGGTGCAATAGTGGCTCTGTTATCTGGGAGAGGAGACAATCAACAGCTATCTAATTGGACTTAAAGTCCTCTCAGTGAAAGTAAACTCATGGGTGTTACTATAAACCCAGTCAAATACACATTGCTGGAGAGGACATGCATCCTAGAGGAAAGCCTATCTCTGTCATATCTCTAGATGTGGGAATGAAACTTTGTGTGTGGCTTGAAGTGAGAACTTGTAAGTGGGAGATCTCCACTTGTCCTGGGAGATCTCCAGTTATCTGATATCTCTGTAGGCTTCCAGAGTTATCTGTAGCAGGAAGATTCAGGATATTACAATGATTCTTGCTTCACCCTATCTCTGCAAGTTTCAGGCCTGTCCCTTGAGGCATGGAGCAAAATGTCACACCTCTAGTTACCTGTTTCACAAACCGGAGCTCTGCAGCCTCCTGATTAGAACCAAGTTGGCTCACCCCTCCCTTCTGCCTGCTCCCCACTTCCTTGCCCAGAGCACAGTAGACTTAAATATATAGACCTCACTGACAGAAAATAAATGGAGTTCCTATCCTCCCCAGCTCTCCACGTGTGTGTGTGAGTCTGCTCATTTTTCTTATGGGTGATCTCCTGCGGTTTTCCCTCCCCACTTCTTGCTGGAGTGAAGCCCAGAGACTGTCAGCCTGCAGACAGGAGACGTCCTGGAGCTGAGCCAAGAAGGGAAGGACAGCGTGTGGAATGCAGTCACACGTGACTCAAAGACACTGACCTGACAACTGGCACCCAGAACATGTGGCTCGACTTTCCACCAAAGGAAGAAGGAAAGAAAGAATTTCTTGGGCTCTCTCTTAGCCCCTGATTTCCCCCATGCGAGGGAAATCTTGGAGGGTTTTACCGTAGAGACAAGGAGATACCCCCCACTAACCAGGGTAGTAATGACCAGCTATGGTATATCTCCATGGAATTTAACTCTTTTCCTACAAGAGATTAATCTTTGAATCTGCTTTAAGTCTCTGTCCTCCATACAGCCAGCTGTGGTACATCTCCGGGGAATTCTCTCTTCCTGTGAGGTTAGTCTTTTGAACTGTCTCTTTCCCTAACCACTAACATTTCCTATCTCTCTTTATAAGTCTCTGTCCTCTATATGGCCAGCCAGGCACATCTCTTCCCATGAGGTTAGTCTTTTGAATTATCTCTTTCCCTGACCACTAGCATTTCCTATCTCTCTTCATCATGGGTAAAAAACAGACATGCCAAAAAGACCCACAGGCTAAGAAAATAAAAACGCTTCTCAAAAGTCGAGGAGTTAAAATTTCCATGCAGGAAGCTGCCTCCTTTTGGAGTGAGACTCTTAATATTGCCCCGTGGATGTTCCTTGCAGACTTATGGAGTTGAGAATCCTGGACACATGTGGCACAGAACGTTAGACCACAAGAAAATGCTCCAGCATCTCTCATGTTCTTGCCACTACTAGCTGCAGTGAGACAATGCTTGGGGCCTTCTCACCAAACCACACCAGGAAAGGAAAACAACAAAATTAAATTACAGGCCCCCTCCTCCCAAGAACCTACTAAAACTCCCCTTGAGAACCCCAATAAAATTCCCTCTGAAAGCCCCCAAGCTTCAGACCCAGTAAAAATAGAACAGGATAATAAAAACATCCAAGTGACTAGCCTTAACCTTTCCCCTAATCATCAGCCACTTCCTGTCAAGGGGCCAGAAATACCTTCACCTTCAACCACTTCCCTCTCTGCTACAGCATAACTGTGCCAGATTCGGGATAATCCAGATCTTCAATTACAGGCGTACCCCATTAATTTAGCACTGGCTCAGGGTCGTCCTCTAAACTGGTACCTGTACCAGGCAAGTGAGTTGAAAGAACTCAGGCAAGCAGTCAGAGATGATGCATCCAGGCACCATGGACAAAGTCCATTCTCCAGAGTTTTTGGGCTTCTCTTAACACTCCACAAGACTGGAGAGATATCTGTAGATCTGCACTCCCAGGTCTGCTATTTTTACGATGGGAAGCACTGTACAGAGACAAATGTCTCCAACAGGTTTGGAGAAATCAAGGGCAACCTAACATAGACTGGGACTATGAACAGCTCTTTGGAGAAGGAGATTTTAGCGCAGGGATGCAACAGGCTGAACTGGCCCCAGGGTACTTTGACCAGGTCCACCTTTTCGCCCTACAGGCCTGGGATAGAATTACACCACCCACTGAATCCCAGGCCAGTTCCTCATTATTATTTCCTAGGCAAAAACCTGAGGAACCCCTATCTGACGTTATCTTAAGAACTAAAAGCAGCTTAGAGAGGAAGATTCCCCAACTTTACAGCCAGAGAGATACTCCTCAAAAATATTGTTTGGGAGGGAATGAATTCGGAGTGCAAACAAGTGTGCCAGGGCTTAAAAGATGACCACTCATGGATTGGGAAAATTAACATTGTAAAAATGTCCATTTTACCAAAACTCTTGTATAGATTTAACGCAATCCCAATCAAAATCCCCAAGAGTTTCTTCACAGGCTTGGAAACAAAAGTTCTTAAATTCATTTGGAAAAACAAAAGACCCCGAATAGCCAAA